>OW121813.1:1800000-2387500 GCA_933228885.1 Leistus spinibarbis
AACTTAGATACAGGCGCTAATGCGTTCAGCTCGCCGTATTATCCATTCAGTGAATGCTAATTTTTTTTAAACCTATATATAACTCTTGAAATGTTGAATATATTATAATAAAAAAAAATTAAGGCCGATATTATAAACAATTCTAGGATTAGATACTAAATTAAAACAAACAAGCATGGTGGCAGGCACCATTACATTAAACTAGCTGAATTATCTATTTTTACTTTGTTTTACAGAGTAATAAGTAAGTATTGTAATTATGAAAAATGTCGAACTCGAGATTTAAACGGATATACACGTTTTGACCTTCCCTGAATCGAATCTGACTATTTTCGGAATGACGTCTGTGAATGCTCTAGGGCCGAAACTGTCGAACGAAAAATTATGAAACTTTAAACTTAAGACTTGTATATACCCTAGATGTGCACCTCCTATTTTTGAAAAGAATATTCAAACCGGAAGTGCGCATGTTTACTCTATACATTTTTTGTTCTATCTCCAATATCACTAGAACGGCTACACTTACGGCAAATATAGTAATATTCATAATGAAAGATAATAATATTTCGCACAACTTTTGTTTGAAAAGTTTCTTCATAAATTGTACCAGTTATGAGAAAACTGCTACGAAAAAACTCAAATATCTTATTTAGGTTGCCATAGTGATACGTACACTTGTGACAAATTTTATTATTTTTAAAACGAATCAACCATGAGTTACATCATTTGTTTCTTGTTTATTGAAAACAAACAAGCATTACATTGACAGTTATCTGTATGAATTAATATTTAAAATATTGATTTCTTATTAGAATACATTGTATCAGGTATATTATTCAATAGAATCAATTTATATTATATATTTGCTGACATAATTAATTAACAATTTCAGAGTTTTACTGTGAAATTTGACTGTTTAAGAGTGAATACGATAAGTACTTCAAATTCAGATCCATTATAAATTGGTATAATTATCCAGTTATTTTCATTATATTATATATATATATATATATATATATATATATATATATATATATATATATATATATATATATACACATATATCTATATATATATATATATATATATATATATATATATATATATATATATATGTATGTATATTAATATCTATCTATTGAAAACTACATAAAAGAAAGTTGCGTGCAGGCCACTCCAGATATTTTTTAAAACGAATCAACCATGAGTTACATCATTTGTTTCTTGTTTATTGAAAACAAACAAGCATTACTTTTACAGTTATCTGTATGAATTAATATTTAAAATATTGATTTCTTATTAGAATACATTGTATCAGGTAAATTATTCAATAGAATCAATTTATATTATATATTTGCTGACATAATTAATTAACAATTTCAGAGTTTTACTGTGTAATTTGACTGTTTAAGAGTGAATACGATAAGTACTTCAAATTCAGATCTTTTATAAATTGGTATAATTATCCAGTTATTTTCATATATATGTATATTAATATCTATCTATTGAAAACTACGTAAAAGAAAGTGCAGGCCACTCCAGATATTTATTTATAAAGAAAACTTTTTTATTTGTATAAATTAATGTCAATAAAGTTATCCAAACTTTTCTCCAGCCACAATTCTGTTACTAACCGAAAGATAACAAAATCCCCTTGATTGTTTGTGGCGCTACTACTAAAACACAATTACTTCCCATCACTTAAAAATTAGACAACTACAAACAGCGAAAATGTAAATAATTTGTTTGTACACAAAATCGCTGTTTGTTAAGTGATGGGAAGTAATTTGGTTTTAATAGTAGCGGCAAAATCAGTCGAGGGTATTTTGTTATATTTAGGTTGGTGACAAAAATCGTGACTGAAGAAAAGTGTGGATAACTTTATTGACATATTTATTGAATGTTTTCTATTTAATGGTTATAGTATTCGGTGTTTATTGTCATTGTAATTTAATAAATAGTTATTTGATTAAAATGGAATTAAATAAATTGTGTCGCACTTGTTTGTTAGTGTCTGAAGACATGAAATCATTATATGAGACGTGTGCAACTTCCACGCAAATTTGTTGTGCTGAAATCTTATCGACTTTCACCCCATTAATTGTTAGTTGTTTTAATTGTTAGTTATAATGAAACTAATGCCATTTAGTTGTAACAAAAGTGTTATAAAGTGTTTAGCAAACAGTGTTAATTGAAGGCGTGTTCTAGTGTTGTAAAGACGATGGCCTTCCCACAATGATCTGCCACAATTGCATTAGAGAAATAAACAGGTGTCATTCATTCCGATTGAAATGTCTTCAATCTGACGGAGTTTTACGGAAACAAGTAAAAGGAGTTACTAAAGTTGCGGGCACAAATATTACTGTGACGAATCAACAAACAGAATCACGCATACAAGATTCGATTAAGCTTGAAGAAGATATGGATGAGGATAGTCGTATTTTTGAAGAGGTGTCGATTAAAAATGAATTTCCTGTAAGTCTAGAAAACAGTATAATATATAATGTTCATGTATACAATACATCCATTATAGACTTCATCCAAGAAAGAAATATCAGCAACATCATTAAATGATCCATTATCCATTACCGAAATGCAAGAAGACGTATTAGATATCGTAAAGCATGAAGTTGATATTAAGATTGAAGAGGACGAACATGTAAATAATGCATTAGATAATAAACAAGAAAGCGAGAAGCCATATCCGTGTACAGTGTGTAATCGTTCATATAAACAAAAAACTAAGTTAAAGATACATATGCGATCGCATACAGGAGAGAGACCTTATTCCTGTACAGTATGCAGCAGTTCGTTTAGAATAAGACACCAATTACCGATACACATGCGGACGCACACAGGAGAGAAACCTTATTCGTGTACACTTTGTAACAGTTCGTTTACAAAGCGCAATTATTTAACATTGCATATGCGGACGCATACAGGAGAGAGACCTTATTCGTGTACAGTTTGTGACAGTTCGTTTACACAACCCTATAATTTAACAATGCATATGCGGACGCATACCGGAGAGAGACCATATTCGTGTACAGTATGTGATATGTCGTTTGGGCACCCGCATAATTTAAAAATGCATTTACGAACGCATTCAGGAGAACAACCATTTTCCTGCACAATTTGTAACAGTTCGTTCAAATCTAAACGAAGTTTAACGATTCATAAGCGAACTCATACCAGAGAAACATCATAGTCGTGTACAGTTTGTAATATTGTAGTAGCACATATCACCTTTGTACTCCATGGATCAAATACTTAATAAATATTTCTAATTATTAACACCGACTTTATACAGAGAACATTTAAGTTATGTCATCTTCAGGTGTTTGGATTTTAACCTTGTATTGTGCAACTGGCCATAAATGTTGTATCATTACATAAAAACAGGATTATACATTTACTTACGATTGCTGTTTGCTATTTGAATCGATTATTCAAAAAATATGTATTACAAACCGTTTTTACACGACATTTTTAATGATTTGACATTTGATTCATTATTGTTTTTGAATTAAATAATTAGTGTCACATAGAAAAAGTTATTACTGTTACGAATCAACTAAGAGAATCACGCAACCAAGTTTCGATTAAGCTTGAATAAAATATGGATGAGGATAGTCGAATTTTTGAAGCGGTGTCGATTAAAAATGAATTTTCCGTAAGTCTAGAAAACAGTATAATATAAAATGTCGAGTTCGAAAATGTTCATGATTACAATATTTCCTTATAGACTTCATCCAAGAATAAAATATCAGCAACATCATTAAATGATCCATTATCAATTACCGTAATGCAAGAAGACATGAATCAAACGTTAGACATCGTAAAGCATGAAGTCGATGTAGATATTAAGATTGAAGTGGACGAAGATGTAAACAATGCACCAGCTAATGAACAAGAAAAGAAGAAGCTATATCGGTGTACAGTCTGCAAGAAATATGTACATAAGCATAATTTAACAATTCATATGCGGTCGCATACAGGAGAGAAACCTTATCTATGTACAGTATGCAATAGTTCATTCAAATTAAGAAAACAATTAACGTCTCACTTACGGACGCATACTGGAGAGAAACCATATACGTGTTCAATTTGCAATAACTCATATAGAGACTTGCATAATCTAAAGGCTCACAAGCGGACGCATACTGGAGAGAAACCATATCCGTGTACACTTTGTGACAGTTCGTTTACAAAGTCATATAGTTTAACAATGCATATGCGGACGCATACTGGAGAGAAACCTTATGCTTGTACAGTATGTGACAGTTCGTTTAACCAACAGAATGGTTTAACAATACATATGTGGAAGCATACTGGAGAGAAGCCGCATCATTGTACAATATGTGACAGTTCGTTTATACAATCTTATAATTTAAAACGGCATATGCGGACACATACAGGAGAGAAACCTTATCTCTGTACAGTATGTGACAGTTCGTTTAATCAACAGCATTGTTTAACAAGGCATATGCAGACACATACAGGAGAGAAACCTTATCCTTGTACAGTATGTGACTGTTCGTTCAAATCCAAACGAAGTTTAATGATTCATACGCGAAATCATACCGGAGAGAAATCATAGTCGTGTACAGTTTATAATATTGTTGTAGCATATATCACCTTTGTACTCTATGGATCAAATACATAATAAATATTTCAAATTGTTAATGTAAACTTTATACAGTGGTACTAACTAGAAAACATAATTAATATAAAATAAAGCGTAGCGACTTTGAAAATAATCAAAAACATAGCGATTTTTATAATAATGCCAAGTAGTAACTTTTCAATGGACTAGAAAAGTGATGACGCGTAATGGACTACAAAAGTGATGACGCGTAATTGTGCGGGAAATTAGGATGCGGTCGCCGCCATTTTCGTTTCTTATGGGATTTAACATAGAGGTGAAGTTTGCATGTTTGTACCGTTCTTATTGTAAAGCTGGTGGGTATGAGTTATTTTTTTTAAAATAGGCTCAAGCTTCAACTCCAGATTCATGTATTTAAAGTAGGGCGACCATAACTAATTAGTTTGTAATTAAAGAATAGCGACATTATGGGAAAATAGCATTTAGTGTTGCCGAAAAGTGCTTGCATATTCGCGATAGATGGCACGCGTGAAACCCTTATCCGGCCTTGTGATTGGCTGCCTCGAACTGTCAGTTCATTTTCATTTACAATATTAATTAAAACACAGTTTTTAGCCATATCTATCAACATTATTCAACATATATTTTAATATAATATAATACGTAAAGATCCAAAAGGTTATTTAAGATATTTTATTGAAATCAGGGAAATTATGTCAAAAATTATGATTATTGACATAATTTTTGACATAATTTCCCTGATTTCAATAAAATATCTTAAATAACCTTTTGGATCTTTACGTATTATATTATATTAAAATATATGTTGAATAATGTTGATAGATATGGCTAAAAACTGTGTTTTAATTAATATTGTAAATGAAAATGAACTGACAGTTCGAGGCAGCCAATCACAAGGCCGGATAAGGGTTTCACGCGTGCCATCTATCGCGAATATGCAAGCACTTTTCGGCAACACTAAATGCTATTTTCCCATAATGTCGCTATTCTTTAATTACAAACTAATTAGTTATGGTCGCCCTACTTTAAATACATGAATCTGGAGTTGAAGCTTGAGCCTATTTTAAAAAAAATAACTCATACCCACCAGCTTTACAATAAGAACGGTACAAACATGCAAACTTCACCTCTATGTTAAATCCCATAAGAAACGAAAATGGCGGCGACCGCATCCTAATTTCCCGCACAATTACGCGTCATCACTTTTGTAGTCCATTGTGTGGCAAATTTAGATGCGGTCGCCGCCATTTTCGTTTCTTATAGGATTTAATATAGAGCTGAAGTTTGCATGTTTGTACACCGTTCTTAATGTAAAGCTGGTGGGTGTATGAGTTATTTTTTTTAAATAGGCTCAAACTTCAACTCTAGATTCATGTATTTAAACTAGGGCGACCATAACTAATTAGTTTATAATTAAAGAATAACGACATTATGGGAAAATATAGCATTTAGTGTCGCATATTCGCGATAGATGGCACGCGTGAAACCCTTATCCGGCCTTGTGATTGGCTGCCTTTAACTGTCAGTTCATTTTAATTTACAAAATTAATTAAAACACGGTTTTTAGCCATATCTATCATCATTATTCAACATATATTTTAATATAATATAATACGTAAAGACCCAAAAGGTTATTTAAGATATTTTATTGAAATCAGGGAAATTATGTCAAAAATTATGATTATTGACATAATTCTTAACATAATTTCCCTGATTTCAATAAATAACCTTTTGGGTCTTTACATATTATATTATATTAAAATATATGTTGAATAGTGTTGATAGATATGGCTAAAAACCGTATTTTCATTAATTTTGTAAATTAAAATGAACTGACAGTTAAAGGCAGCCAATCACAAGGCCGGATAAGGGTTTCACGCGTGCCATCTATCGTGAATATGCTAGCACTATTCGGCAACACTAAATGCTATATTTCCCATAATGTCGCTATTCTTTAATTACAAACTAATTAGTTATGGTCGCCCTAGTTTAAATACATGAATCTAGAGTTGAAGTTTGAGCCTATTTAAAAAAAATAACTCATACACCCACCAGCTTTACAATAAGAACGGTGTACAAACATGCAAACTTCAGCTCTATATTAAATCCCATAAGAAACGAAAATGGCGGCGACCGCATCTAAATTTGCCGCACAATTACGCGTCATCACTTTTGTAGTCCATTCACTTATAGTGATTTTTACTTCGACCCGCTGGCAACACTGATTCTTGAACAAATGGATATAAGTGGTCTTGGTTAACCAATGAGCATATTTGTTTGTTGTTTTCTATTTATTGGTTATAGTTTTCGGTGTTTATTGTCATTGTAATTTAATTAGTCGTTATTTGATTACAATGGAATTAAATAAATTGTGCCGCACTTGTTTATCAGCGTCTGAAGACATGAAATCATTATATGAGACGTGTGCAACTTCCACGCAAATTTGTTGTGCTGAAATCTTATCGACTTTCACACCATTAATTGTTAGTTGTTTTAATTGTTAGTTATAATGAAACTAATGCCATTTAGTTGGAACAAAAGTGTTATAAAGTGTTTAGCAAACAGTGTTAATTGAAGGCGTGTTCTAGTGTTGTAAAGACGATGGCCTTCCCACAATGATCTGCCACAATTGCATTAGAGAAATAACCAGGTTTCATACATTCCGATTGAAATGTCTTGAATCTGATGGAGTTTTACGGAAACAAGTAAAAGGAGTTACTAAAGTTGCGGGAACAAATATTACTGTGACGAATCAACAAACAGAATCACGCATACAAGATTCGATTAAGCTTGAAGAAGATATGGATGAGGATAGTCGTATTTTTGAAGAGGTGTCGATAAAAAATGAATTTCCTGTAAGTCTAGAAAACAGTATAATATATAATGTTCATGTATACAATACATCCATTATAGACTTCATCCAAGAGAGAAATATCAGCAACATCTTTAAATGATCCATTATCAATTACCGAAATGCAAGAGGACGTATTTGACATCGTAAAGCATGAAGTCGATGTTGATGTTAAGATTGAAGAGGACGAAGATATATACAATACACTAGATAATCAACAAGAAAAAGAGAAGCCATATTCATGTACAGTCTGCAACAAATCATATGCACATAAAAGTAATTTAACAATTCATATGCGGTCGCATACAGGAGAAAATCCTTATCCTTGTACAGTATGCGACAGTTCATTCAAATCAAAAAAATATTTAATGTCTCACATGCGGACACATACCGGAGAGAAACCTTATTTGTGTACAGTATGTGACAGTTCGTTTGCACAAGCCTATAATTTAACAATACATATGCGGACGCATACAGGAGAGAAACCTTATTCATGTACAGTTTGTGACAGTTCGTTTTCACAAAAACATGGCTTAACAATGCATATGCGAACGAATGCACATGAGAAATTATATCCTTGTGCAGTATGCGACAGTTCGTTCAAATCAAGGAGACAATTAACGATTCACATGCGGACGCATACAGTGAAACCATTTAAATGTACAGTATGTAGTAAGTCCTATGGATACAAACAGACTTTAAAAGAACATATGCGCACGCATACAGGAGAGAAACTTTATCCCTGTACAGTATGTGACAGTTCGTTCAAATGCAAACGAAGTTTAATGATTCATAAGCGAAATCATACCGGAGAGAAATCATAATCATGTACAGTTTGTATTATTGTAGTAGCACCTTTGTACTCTATGGATCAATTACATAACTCATATTTCAAATTATTAATGCCGACTTTATACACGTTATTCAAATAATGGATTGTTTCTTTAATATTTTTACTTTCTTTTACAGAGTAATAAGTAAGTATTGTAATCATGAAAAATGTCGAACTCGAGATTTACAACGGATATACATGTTTTGAGCTTCCCTGAATCGAATCTGACTATTTTCGGAATGACGTCTGTGAACGCTCTAGGGCCGAAACTGTCGAACGAAAAATTATGAAACTTCAAACTTAACACTTGTATATACCCTAGATGTGCACCTCCTATTTTTGAAAAGAATATTCAAACCGGAAGTGCGCATGTTTACTCTATACATTTTTGGTTCTATCTCCAATATCACTAGAACGGCTACACTTACAGCAAAAATAGTTATGTTCATAATGAAAGATATTAATATTTCGCACAACTTTTGTTTGAAACATTTCTTCATAATTTGTACCAGTTATGAGAAAACTGCTACGAAAAAACTCAAATATCTTATTTACGTTGCCATAGTGATACGTACACTTGTGACAAATTTTATTATTTTTAAAACTAATCAACCATGAGTTACATCATTTGTTTCTTGTTTATTGAAAACAAACAAGCATTACTTTGACAGTTATCTGTATGAATTAATATTTAAAATATTGATTTCTTATTAGAATACATTGTATCAGGTTAATTATTCAATAGAATCAATTTATATTATATATTTGTTGACATAATTAATTAACAATTTCAGAGTTTTACTGTGAAATTTGACTGTTTAAGAGTGAATACGATAAGTACTTCAAATACAGATCCATTATAAATTCGTATAATTATCCAGTTATTATTAAGTTATAGTCATTTAATTTGAATTTTCATTTTATATTAGTCAGCAAAAGATTTTGTTATCACTTAATAATAATTATTATTATCTGCGCCTGTTTTTGCCAGGAAAACAAAATAGACATTTCAGAGTATTCCTGTAGAGTATTGGTTAGTTTGACCCTTTGTTTGAGATTATATATATATATATGTATGTAGACAGTTTGTTTGGGATATATATATATGTATATTAATATCTATCTATTGAAAACAACGTAGAAGAAAGTTGAGTGCAGGCCACTCCAGATATTTATTGTATTAAAATATTGCCACGTAGCAGCATTACAATTTACTTGGAGTAACTTTTCACTTAGACCCGCTGGCAACACTGACCCTTGAACAAATTGATATAAGTGGTCTTGGTCAATCAATGAGCATTTATTCAATGTTTTCTATTTAAAGGTCAAAGTTATCTGTGTTTATTGTCATTGTAATTTAATTAGTCGTTATTTGATTAAAATGGAATTAAATAAATTGTGCCGCACTTGTTTATCAGCGACTGAAGACATGCAATCATTATATGAGACGTGTGCAACTTCCACGCAAATTTGTTGTGCTGAAATCTTATCGTCTTTCATGCCATTGTTTGTGAGTTGTTTTAATTGTTAGTTATAATGAAACTAATGTCATTTAGTTGTAACAAAAGTGTTATAAAGTGTTTAGCAAACAGTGTTAATTGAAGGCGTGTTCTAGTGTTGTAAAGACGATGGCCTTCCCACAATGATCTGCCACAATTGTATTAGGGAAATAAACAGGTTTCATACATTCCGATTGAAATGTCTTGAATCTGATGGAGTATTACGGAAACACGTAGAAGAAGTTAGTGGAGTCGCGGGAACAAATATTACTGTGACGAATCAACGCATACAAGATTCGATTAAGCTTGAAGAAAATATGTATGAGGATAGTTGTGTTTTTGAAGAGGTGTCGATTAAAAATGAATTTCCCGTAAGTCTTTCTAAGTGTGTGTGTCTGTGAACGTTCTAGAGCCAAAACTGTCGAACGAAAAATTATGAAACTTCGAACTTAAGCTTTGTATATGCCCTAGATGTGCACCTTTTATTTTTGAAAAGAATATTCAAACCGGAAGTGCGCATGTTTACTCTATACATTTTTTGTTCTATCTCCAATATCACTAGAACGGCTACACTTACAGCAAATATAGTTATGTTCATAATGAAAGATAATAATATTTCGCACAACTTTTGTTTGAAAAGTTTCTTCATAAATTGTACCAGTTATGAGAAAACTGCTACGAAAAAACTCAAATATCTTATTTACGTTGCCATAATGATACGTACACTTGTGACAAATTTTATTATTTTTAAAACGAATCAACCATGAGTTACATCATTTGTTTCTTGTTTATTGAAAACAAACAAGCATTACATTGACAGTTAACTGTATGAATTAATATTTAAAATATTGTATTCTTATTAGAATAAATTGTATCAGGTAAATTATTCAATAGAATCAATTTATATTATATATTTGCTAACATAATGAAATAACAATTTCAAAAAATGGGTTGTGGCCAACGCGGGACTTTCTTTTACGTAGTATTCATCAATATTTATTGAATATAAAAATATAATATTAGGAAATAATAATCCAACAGAAACAATATGAAAACCAAGCTATCCTTATATAAATGAATGCGTTGAAAATTATACCAATACCAATTTGTAATGGTTTTGAAGTACTAACTATCAAAACTAAACAATTCTCTACAGAAATATTCTGAAATGTCATTTATCTAATTCAGACCATTTTGTTTTCTTGTCGAAATATTGACAGGCGCAGATGATCCGATTTATTAAGCTACATTCGAATCCATGACAACGTAAACAAGATTCTCATCATTTTCGGTAGCGGTTTTCTCGTAACTGGTACATTTATTGAAGAAACTTTTCAAACAAAAGTTGTGCGAAATATTAATATCTTTCATTATGATCCTAACTATTTTTGCCGTAAGTGCAGCCGTTCTAGTGATATTGGAGATAGAACAAAAAATGCATAGAGTAAAGATGCACTGCCGGTTTGAATATTCTTTTCAAAAATAGGAGGTGCACAACTAGACCATATACAAGTCTTAAGTTTGAAATCTCATAATTTTACGTTGGACAGTTTCGGCTCTAGAGCGTTCACATACACACACACACACTCACACACACACACAGACGTCACTCCGAAAATAGTCACATTCGATTCAGGGAAGCTCAAAACGTGTATATCCGTTGAAATCTCGAGTTCGATTTTTTTGGTGATCCCTATACTTACTTATTACTCTGTAAAAGAAAGTAAAAATGTGCCAGTTGCGAGAAAAATGCTACACGAAACATTATAAATATGTTGTTTACGTTACCATGGATTTGCATGTAGCTTATAAAATCGGATCATCTGCTTTTTTGTCAGGAAAACAAAAGACTCTATTAGATAAATGACATTTCAGAATATTTCTGTAGAGTATTGGTTAGTTTGACAGCAGGTTTTGGATATATATATATATATACATATATTTATATCTAGTGAAAACTGCGTAAAAGAAAGTTGAGTGCAGACTACTCCAGATATTTTATTTACTATATCATTACTATAAAACAATATGTATTATAACTAGAGAAACATAAATGTTTAATGAAAAGTTCCTAGAAATGTTAACAAAAACTGGCGTAAGCAATGTTCATGATTATACTTCTTTATAGACTTCATCCGAGAAAGAAATATCAGCAAAATCATTAAATGATCCATTAACAATTGCCAAAATGCAAGAGGACAAACAAAATCAAGTATTAGACATCGTAAAGCATGAAGTCGATGTTGATATCAAGATTGAAGTGGACGAACATGTAAACTTTGATGTAAATAATTCAGCAGCTAATGAACAAGAACAGAAGAAGCCATATCCGTGTCCTATGTGTAATAATTCATATAAACAAAAGCAAACATTAACGATTCATATGCGGACGCATACAGAAGAGAAACCTTATCCCTGTACAGTATGCGACAGTTCGTTCAATACAAACCAACAATTAACGACTCACATGCGGATACATACAGGTGATCAACCATATACGTGTACAGTTTGCAACAAATCATGTAGACAAAGGGAAAATTTAATGTCTCATATGCGGACGCATACAGGAGAAAAACCATATACGTGTACAGTTTGCAACAACTCGTATAGATTAAGGGATCAATTACGGATGCATATGCGAACGCATGTCGGAGAGAAACCTTATCCGTGTGCATTATGCGAAAGGTCATTCAAATGTAAACGAAGTTTAACGATTCATAAGCGGAAACATACCGGAGAGATATCATAGTCGTGTATTATTAAAAGTAGCATTTAGTCACATTTTAATTTAACTTTTAAGAAGTTGACTAACGTTCAACTTTTTGTTCACTTCTCTTAGAGGAAAAAAAAACAGGGGTGGCCTGTACTCGACTTTCTTTTACGTACTTTCATAAGAAATATATATATATATATATATATATATTGCAACTAAACTGTT
The DNA here is from genome assembly GCA_933228885.1 of Leistus spinibarbis. Taxonomy (NCBI): domain Eukaryota; kingdom Metazoa; phylum Arthropoda; class Insecta; order Coleoptera; family Carabidae; genus Leistus; species Leistus spinibarbis. Next base: position 1,812,748 of record OW121813.1, read on the forward strand.
AAAATGATTTATTGGGAAACGCAGTTGTTTTTTAATTAATTTTATTCTCAACGTTTCGGCATCCTTTTGCGTTTTCAAAAAATTACATATTCTTTTGGAAAAACTATTTAAGAAGCCGTTTATCGAAATTCGAATTATTACAATAGTTACAGCGCTATCCAGTTGGCGCTGTTTGCCCCCCTTAAGTCATCTTCAGGAGTTTGAATCACAGCTATCTATTTTTTTATGGTTTACCATAATTAGCTCGCCGTACGTAGTACCGAAGAGGCTAAAGCATTCGGTCGTGTGTCTGTAGCATTCTCGGATCAAAAAATTTCATTAAGAAAAAGTGTTCGTCTCGTCGCCCTGATTCCGAAAATGTATATAACTTATATACTTGGATGTTAGTCGTCGCTCGCTCGTAAGACCAAATTTGTGCCCTCTACTCCTCTGAAGGTACCGGAGCGATTCACTCCAAATTTGGTACACATATTATTTGGCATCCCATTTGAATCCGCTCGCAGTTTAAATCCAATCGCCCGTATACTTCCCGAGTTATAGGGCCCCAAAATTTGGAGCCCCCCTTAATACTGCCCTTATAAAAATAATTGAAACACTTAAAAATTTTACTAAAAATTCTAAGATATTTTTTGTCTACAAGATTTTTTCATTTTGTTAACCCAAAGCCCGAAAAAAATTATTAAATATTATAATTTTGAATTTCAAAATTTGAATTTTTTTTTTTTTTTAATATAATCTTAAATTAAATGTAAGACTTTTTATATCTATAACATTTTTTCAATTAGTTAACCAAAAGGCCAAAATTATTAAAAACTGCTCGCATCGCATATATTACTTATAAGGCGAGCTGGACGCATAGGTGCGTTGTACCTAAGCTTGTTTTTTGATTAAATTTATAGCATTTACCCGTGGGCACCATGTGCCCTTTTTTCATTGATATATTAATAATAATGTACATATTTATAAAATAAATAATATTAAACATATTTGGTACACATTCATTAAAACAGTTTCCGTTAATTGTATTATTACATATTCTATTCTCTATTGTTAATATCAAGCAATAAATATTATGATTTTATTTCTTTAAAAATCACAATTATAAATTTACTTAAGCTTCTATTTTGTAATTGAATCGAATATACAAAAAATATAAATTACATGACGCTAAACTTTTACTTTCTTTTCTGAATCGAATGTGACTATTTTCGGAATGACGTCTGTGTGTGTGTGTGTGTGTAAACGCTCTAGAGCCAAAACTGTCGAACGAAAAATGATGAAACTTCAAACTTAAGACTTGTATATGCCCTAGATGTGCACCTCCTATTTTTGAAAAGAATATTCATGTTTACTCCATACATTTTTTGTTCTATCTCCAATATCACTAGAACGGCTACACTTACGGCAAAAATAGTAATATTCATAATGAAAGATAATAATATTTCGCACAACTTTTGTTTGAAAAGTTTCTTCATAAATTGTACCAGTTATGAGAAAACTGCTACGAAAAAACTCAAATATCTTATTTACGTTGCCATAGTGATACGTACACTTGTGACAAATTTTATTAGTTTTAAAACGAATCAACCATGAGTTACATCATTTGTTTCTTGTTTATTGAAAACAAACAAGCATTACATTGACAGTTATCTGTATGAATTAATATTTAAAATATTGATTTCTTATTAGAATACATTGTATCAGGTTAATTATTCAATAGAATCAATTTATATTATATATTTGCTGACATAATTAATTAACAATTTCCGAGTTTTACTGTGAAATTTGACTGTTTAAGAGTGAATACGATAAGTACTTCAAATTCAGATCCATTATAAATTGGTATAATTATCCAATTATTTTCATTATATTATATATATATATATCTAGTGAAAACTACGTAAAAGAAAGTTGAGTGCAGGCCACTCCAGATATTTTTTTAACATTGCACCAAATGTTCCCAACATTATATTGAAGCTGTTTAAATTTGATGTCAGTAAAGTTATCCACACTTTTCTCCAGCCACGATTTCTGTTACCAACTTAAAAATAACAAAATCCCCTTAATTGATTTTGGCGCTACTATTAATACAAAATTACTTCCCATTACTTAAAAATTAAACAACCACAACGTAACCACAAACAGTGATTTTGTGTATAAACGAATCATTTACATTTTCGCTGTTTGTGGTTACGTTGTGGTTGTCTAATTTTTAAGTGATGGGAAGTAATTTTGGTTTTAATCGTTGTGCCAAAACCAATCAAGGGGATTTTGTTATTTTTAGGTTGGTAACAGAAATCGTGGCTGGAGAAAAGTGTGGATAACTTTACTGACATTAAATTTGTCACTATAAGATTTCAGTCTATTCATTTGAAGTAATTTTTACTTCGACCCGCTAGCAACACTGACCCTTAAACAAATGGATATAAATGGTCTTGGTTAAGCAATCAGCATTTATTTGTTGTTCTCTATCTAACTGTACAAGTTTTCGGTGTTTATTGTAATTTAATTAATCGTTATTTGATTAAAATGGAATTAAATAAATTGTGCCGCACTTGTTTGTCAGCGTCTGAAGACATGCAATCATTATATGAGACGTGTGCAACTTCCACGCAAATTTGTTGTGCTGAAATCTTATCAACTTTCACACCATTAATTGTTAGTAGTTTTAATTGTTAGTTATAATGAAACTAATGCCATTTAGTTGTTACAAAAGTGTTATAAGTTGTTTAGCAAACAGTGTTAATTGAAGGCGTGTTCTAGTGTTGTAAAGACGATGGCCTTCCCACAATGATCTGCCACAATTGCATTAGAGAAATAAACCGGTTTCATTCATTCCGATTGAAATGTCTTCAATCTGATGGAGTTTTACGGAAACACGTAGAAGAAGTTACTAAAGTTGCGGGAACAAATATTACTGTGACGAATGAACAAACAGAATCACGCATACAAGATTCGATTAAGCTTGAAGAAAATATGGATGAGAATAGTCGTATTTTTGAAGAGGTGTTGATAAAAAGTGAATTTCCTGTAAGTCTAGCAAAATCATTAAAAGACCCATTATCAATTGCTGAAATGCAAACAGACGTGAATCAAGTATTAGACATAGTAAAGCATGAAGTCAATGTTGATATTAAGATTGAAGAGGACCTTGAAGTAAATAATGCACCAGTGAATGAACAAGAAAAGAAGAAGCCATTTTCGTGTTTCATGTGTAATCATTCATATAAACAAAAGCAAAATTTAACGATACATATGCGGACGCATACAGGAGAGAAGCCTTATACCTGTACAGTATGCGACAGTTCATTCCAATCAAGAAAACAATTAACGTCTCACATGCGGATACATACAGAAGATAAACCATATAAGTGTACAATTTGCAACAGCGCATTTAGACACTTGCAAAATTTAAAGTCGCACAAGCGGACGCATACTGGAGAGAAACCTTATTCGTGTACACTTTGTGATAGTTCGTTTACACAACCCATTAATTTAACAATGCATATACGGACGCATACAGGAGAGAAACCTTATTCATGTACAGTTTGTGACAGTTCGTTTACACAGTCATATAATTTAACAATGCATATGCGAACGCATGCAGGAGAGAAACCTTATTCCTGTACAGTATGTGACAGTTCGTTCAAATCTAAACGAAGTTTAACGATGCATAAGCGAAAACATACCGAAGAGAATTCATAGTCGTGTACAGTTTATAATATTGTACTAGCACATATCACCTTTGTACTCTATGAGTCAAATACATATTTCAAATTGTTAATGCAGACTTAAACAGGATAAATAAATTATTATTCACAATTTAATTTAACTTTTTGTTCACTTCTCTTCGAGAAGAAATTGAGGAGTGGCCGACACTCGACTTGTACACTGTTTTCATTAGAAATATAAGGCGTGTTTCTTCGCACTCTGATTCACAATTTAACTAATCAAAGTAATCTTGATTGTGAGAATCAGTTATCCCTACTCTTCCATTTTGTGATCAGAAACTGACAGTCGCTTTCCCCTTGCGAATCATATTATTGCTATGATTACTTGGATTGAATCACAAAACTGGCGAAGAAACAATTCTAAGATATTTTATGTTTACAAGATTATTACTTTCTTTTACAGAGTAATAAGTAAGTATTGTAATCATGAAAAATGTCGAACTCGAGATTTACAACGGATATACACGTTTTGGCCTTCCTTGAATCGAATCTGACTATTTTCGGAATAACGTCTGTGAATGCTCTAGGGCCGAAACTGTCGAACGAAAAATTATGAAACTTCAAACTTAACACTTGTATATACCCTAGATGTGCACCTCCTATTTTTGAAAAGAATATTCAAACCGGAAGTGCACATGTTTACTCCATACATTTTTTGTTCTATCTCCAATATCACTAGAACGGCTACACTTACAGCAAAAATAGTTATGTTCATAATGAAACAGATTAATATTTCGCACAACTTTTGTTTGAAACATTTCTTCATAATTTGTACCAGTTATGAGAAAACTGCTACGAAAAAACTCAAATATCTTATTTAGGTTGCCATAGTGATACGTACACTTGTGACAAATTTTATTATTTTTAAAACGAATCAACCATGAGTTACATCATTTGTTTCTTGTTTATTGAAAACAAACAAGCATTACATTGACAGTTAACTGTATGAATTAATATTTAAAATATTGATTTCTTATTAGAATACATTGTATTAGGTTAATTATTCAATAGAATCAATTTATATTATATATTTGCTGACATAATTAATTAACAATTTCAGAGTTTTACTGTGAAATTTGACTGTTTAAGAGTGAATACGATAAGTACTTCAAATTCAGATCCAATATAAATTGGTATAATTATCCAGTTATTTTCATTATATTATATATATATATATATATATATATATATATATATATATATATATATATGTATGTATATTAATATCTATCTATTGAAAACTACGTAAAAGAAAGTTGAGTGCAGGCCACTCCAGATATTTTTTAAAACGAATCAACCATGAGTTACATCATTTGTTTCTTGTTTATTGAAAACAAACAAGCATTACATTGACAGTTAACTGTATGAATTAATATTTAAAATATTGATTTCTTATTAGAATACATTGTATTAGGTTAATTATTCAATAGAATCAATTTATATTATATATTTGCTGACATAATTAATTAACAATTTCAGAGTTTTACTGTGAAATTTGACTGTTTAAGAGTGAATACGATAAGTACTTCAAATTCAGATCCATTATAAATTGGTATAATTATCCAGTTATTTTCATTATATTATATATATATTAATATCTATCTAGTGAAAACTACGTAAAAGAAAGTTGAGTGCAGGCCACTACAGATATTTTCATATTGTTAAGCCTGTACCGTGTAGCGCCTTTTTACTACGACCTGGTGGTAACACTAGATATATATATATATATATATAAGTGGTCTTGGTTATGCAATTTGTTTGTTGTTTGTCATTTAAAAGTTCAAATTATCGAAGTTAATTGTCATTGTAATTTAATAAATAGTTATTTGATTAAAATGGAATTAAATAAATTGTGCCGTACATGTTTATCAGCGGCTGACGACATGAAATCATTATATGAGACGTGTGCAACTTCTACGCAAATTTGTTATGCTGAAATCTTATCGACTTTCACACCATTAATTGTTAGTTGTTTTTATTGTTAGTTATAATGAAACTAATGCCATTTAGTTGTAACAAAAGTGTTATAAAGTGTTAAGCAAACAGTGTTGAATGAAGGTGTGTTCTAGTGTTGTAAAGACGATGGCCTTTCCACAATGATTTGCCACAATTGTATTAGAGAAGTAAACCGGTGTTATACATTCCGATTAAAAAGTCTTGAATCTGATGGAGTGGCACGGAAACACGTACAAAGTGTTATAGGAGTCGCGGGAACGAGTGAACGCCACCAAAATGCGATTAAGCTTGAGGAAGATATGGATGAGGATAGTCCTATTTTTGAAGACTCATCGATAAAAAATGAATTACCCGTAAGTCTAGAAAACTGTAAAATATCGTAAATATTCCTGATTACAATACTTCGTTATAGAGAAAATCTTTAAATGATCCATTATCAATTGCTGAAATGCAAGTGGTTATGGATGAAGAATTAGACATAGTAAAGCATGAAGTCGATGTTGATATTAAGATTGAAGAGGACGAACATGTAAAATTTAAAGTAAACCATGCACCAGTTAATAAACAAGAAAGAGAGAAACCATATTCGTGTACAGTGTGTAATATATCATACACACAAAGTCGAACATTATTGATGCACATGCGGATGCATACCAGAGGAACATACTCTTGTATTATGTGTAACAAATCATATATACATAGTCGATTATTATCGAATCACATGCGGATGCATACAGGAGAAATATTATATTCGTGTACAGTGTGTAACAAAACATATAGAAAAAAACAAGGCTTACAGCGTCACATGTATACGCATACAAGAGAGAACCCAAATACGTGTACAGTTTGTCATCTTTAATCAAACAGGAGAAAGACCATTTTCGTGTACAGCGTGCGTAACGTTTCACGGACCGTATTCATATGAATAGAAATCATATTCGTGTACAGTATTTTCATTTAAAATTGCATTTGCTAACGTATACAGGAGAACAATCATATTCGTGTACAGTATGTAATAGTTCGTTCAAAACTAAACGAAGTTTAAGATTATACCGGAGAGAAATCATTGTCGTGTACAGCTTCTATTATTGTAATCAAATACATAATAAATATATACACTGATTTTATACATAGAACATTTAATTGTAATTTAAGAAGATTAAATGCGTGTTATCTTTTATAAGTGTTTGTCATAAACATAGCGACTTTTTACTTTCTTTTACAGAGTAATAAGTAAGTATTGTAATCATGAAAAATGTCGAACTCGAGATTTCAACGGATATACACGTTTTGACCTTCCCTGAATCGAATCTGACTATTTTCGGAATGACGTCTGTGAATGCTCTAGGGCCGAAACTGTCGAACGAAAAATTATGATACTTCAAACTTAAGCTTTGTATATGCCCTAGATGTGCACCTCCTATCTTTGAAAAGAATATTCAAACCGGAAGTGCGCATGTTTACTCCTATACATTTTTTGTTCTATCTCCAATATCACTAGAACGGCTACACTTACAGCAAAAATAGTTATGTTCATAATGAAACAGATTAATATTTCGCACAACTTTTGTTTGAAACATTTCTTCATAATTTGTACCAGTTATGAGATAACTGCTACGAAAAAACTCAAATATCTTATTTAGGTTGCCATAGTGATACGTACACTTGTGACAAATTTTATTATTTTTAAAACGAATCAACCATGAGTTACATCATTTGTTTCATGTTTATTGAAAACAAACAAGCGTTACATTGACAGTTATCTGTATGAATTAATATTTAAAATATTGATTTCTTATTAGAATACATTGTATCAGGTTAATTATTCAATAGAATCAATTTATATTATATATTTGTTGACATAATTAATTAACAATTTCAGTTTTACTGTGAAATTTGACTGTTTAAGAGTGAATACGTTAAGTACTTCAAATTCAGATCCATTATAAATTGGTATAATTATCCAGTTATTTTCATTATATTATATATATGTATATTAATATCTATCTAGTGAAAACTACGTAAAAGAAAGTTGAGTGCAGGCCACTCCAGATTAATACCGCGTAGCGATCCGGTGGCAACGATGGATATAAATGTGTATAAGAGGTCTTGGTAATGCAATGCGCATTTGTTTTTCTTATTTAAAGGTTGAAGTTTTCAATGTTTATTGTCATGTAATAAATGATTATTTGATTAAAATGGAATTAAATAAATTGTGCCGCACTTGTTTATCAGCGTCTGAAGACATGAAATCATTATATGAGACGTGTGCAACTTCCACGCAAATTTGTTGTGCTGAAATGTTATCAACTTTCACACCATTAATTGTTAGTTGTTTTTATTGTTAGTTATAATAAAACTAATGCCATTTAGTTAGTACAAAAGATTGAAATTGATTAGCAAACATGTGTTGATTCTAGTGTTGTAAAGACGATGGTTTTCCCATAATGATTTGCCACAATTGTATTAGAGAAGTAAACCGGTGTTATACATTCCGATTAAAAAGTCTTGAATCTGATGTAGTATTACGGAAACATATTACTGTAACGAATGAACTCAGAGAATCACGCAACCAAAATGCGATTAAGCTTGAAGAAGATATGGATGAAAATAGTCGTATGTTTGAAGAGGTGTCGATAAAGAATGAATATCCCGTAAATCTAAAAAACTGTATAATATCTGACAAGAATCCTAATTTGAATTACTTATAGACTTCATCCAAGAAAGAAATAACAGCAAAATCTTTAAATGATCCATTATCAATTACTGAAATACCAGTGGTTATGGATCAAGTATTGGACATCGTAAAGCATGAAGTTGATGTTGTTAATAAGATGGAAGAGGACGAAGTAAACCATGCACCAATGAGTAAACAAGTTGGCGAAAAACCATATTCGTGTACAGTGTGCAATAAATCATTTAAACAAAAGCAACATTTAATAACACACATGCGAACGCATAGAGTAGAAAGGCCTTATCCATGTACAATCTGCGACAATGCGTTTAAAGCAAAGCAATGTTTAGCATCTCACATGCGGATACATACAGGAGTGAAACCATATTCGTGTACAGTATGTGACAGTTCGTTTATACAACAGCATAATTTAACAGTGCATATGCGAACGCATACAGGAGAGAAACCTTATCCCTGTACAGTATGCGACAGTTCGTTTAAATCAGGCAACCATTTAGCGATTCACATGCGTACGCATACAGGAAAGAAACCATATTCGTGTACAGTTTGCATTAGTTCGTTTAAACAAAGAACGCATTTAAAGAATCATATGCGGACGCATACAGGAGAGAAACCTTATCCATGTACAGTATGTGACATGTCGTTTAAAACGAAGCAATCTTTAATGTATCATATGCAACGGCATACAGGAGTGAAACCGTATCCATGTACAGTTTGTGACAGTTCGTTTTATAGAAAGCATAAATTATCGTTTCATATGCGATCACATACCGGAGAGAACTGTCGTGTATAGACAAAATACAAATTTTGTTAAGAAAAACTATCAGGTCCATCTAGTTCGAAGTAATGCCGCTCCGCTCTCGGCTATTTTAGATGGTGGCGCTACCATCGACTTTGAATGTTCAAGCAATCATGCACACGCACAATATTAGAAATTAGCTATTTTTACTGCTATAATCAAAGATATTCCATCGAATATAGACTGTTTATTGAATATAAAGGCATTACATGGACACATTGTTACACTTTTGGTCTCAAAGTTATATTGCATAATTACATAAAACTACACTCAAAACCTATCATGATTAAACAAACCTCGATTACGCAAAAACCTACCTACTTTATAAAGAAAAAAAAATGTCAGTGAATTCGTAATTGCATAAATAATGCTTGGTAAAAATGATATTCTTTTTGTATTTACAGTTTCGGAGATAAAAAATAAAAACTATAATAAATGACCTATTTTGGAGGTTTTTATTTTTTATTAGCTCGCCGTACGTAGTACCGAAGAGGCTAAAGCATTCGGTCGTGTGTCTGTAGCATTCTCGGATAAAAAAATGTCATTAAGAAAAAGTGTTCGTCTCGTCGCCCTGATTCCGAAAATGTATATAACTTATATACTTGGATGTTAGTCGTCGCTCGTAAGACCAAATTTGTGCCCTCTACTCCTCTGAAGGTACCGAAGCGATTTACTCCAAATTTGGTACACATATTATTTAGCAACCCATTTGAATCCGCTCGCAGTTTAAATCCAATCGCCCGTATACTTCCCGAGTTATAGGGCCCCAAAATTTAGAGCCCCCCTTAATACTGCCCTTATAAAAATAACTAATACACTTAAAAATTCTACTAAAAATTCTAAGATATTTTATATCTATAAGATTTTTTCATTTTGTTAATCCAAAGCCCGAAAAAAATTATTAAATATTATAATTTTGAATTTTAAAGTATGAACTAAAAATTTGTTTTTATCAATATAATCTAAAATTAAATGTAAGACTTTTTACACCTATAACATTTTGCTCAAATTGTTAACCAAAAGGCCATAATAATTAAAAAGCACTGCTCGCAACGCATATTTTACCTAAGGGCGAGCTCTGCGCGTTGGTGCGTTTTACGCGTACCAAATCTTGTTTTTTAATATAATCTAAAATTAAATGTAAGACTTTTTATATCTATAACATTTTTTCAATTAGTTAACCAAAAGGCCATTATTATTAAAAACTGCTCGCATCGCATATATTACTTATAAGGCGAGCTGGACGCATAGGTGCGTTGTACCTAAGCTTGTCTCTGAAACTGTAAATACAAAAAAAATATCATTTTTACCAGGCATTATTTATGCAATTACGAATTCACTGATATTTTTTTTTCTTTAAAAAGTAACAATTTCAAATAGTGTATAATTTCCGTGTCAAAATGAGTTGTTATTTTGTTTGCAAATTTGGTTAGCCCTGAGTAACATAGTCAAAGAGATCCACATGGTCTTGATCGAATCAGATATAAATGATTTTATTTACGTACTTTACACTTATATAGTTTATTCTGTTTAAAATGTCTAATTTAAATCATATCGAAATAAATAAAGTGTGTAGAACATGTTTAACGGCTGCAGAAGATATGAAATCGCTGTATGAAGCCAATTCGACTACAAAACAAATATGTTTAGCCGAATTGTTAATGTCATGTACACCACTTAAAGTAAGTTAATGTTATCTTTGTATTTATATGTATTAAAGCTGAACTTTTCAAAGATTATTAACTATATTTGAGTAATATATATATATATATTGATCTACGAAATAATAATTAAACAGAAGCGACAATCTTGGCGGTACCTTTGATACAAGCAGCCATATTGTGGCACAAAAAAAAGCTGTTTTTTAACATTTTTTTTCTCAGGGTACGTTCGAGATATTCGCATGCGGTTTTTTGTATCGTATTTATTCAACTTTTCTCTTTCATACGGTATTTTTTAAAGTCGGGTACGTTCAGCCCTGGCGAAGATGTCTAGGTCCAAAGTGGGCAGCTCAATTTAGGCGCGCGCGGTAGCATAACTCTGGTCCCAGTTGTTTGAAAAAAAATAAGCAATAAGGGTTTTAAAGTATATTAAATTGTCTACGAATTGATCCTCGGGTGGTCCATTTGGACCATAATTAGCAAAATGGCGACCATCGTACGAAAAAAGTTATTTTTTTTCTCCTTTGGCGGGCCTTAAAAAATATTAACAATTGTCGGACACACTTCGTTGAGGATCAACTCCTAGAGAATTTTATTACCTTTAAGATACGCTTATCGAGAGTTAAATCGGTTAATTTGTTGTTGAGTAATTCTACCGCGCGACTTAAAAAATATAGTTTCGAGAAAAACGCGTTTAAAGTTTCAACTTCAGACAACTGACGCGCGCGAAAGCGCCGTGTTTGAGCAAAAACATTGTTTTGTTTAAAACGCAATTTCACATATTGCCAACTCGAATTTCAAAAAACGGCTTCAGAAACCTATAGTCAACACTTCAAAGAGTCCTATTCTGCAAAAAAAAAAAAACGATTTTTTGAATCCTTAATGGGATTATTATATTGTAGCTTATAAATTATTATTTATGAATAAAGTAATATTTTTAAATACAGTTTATGTTTACTTTCGTTTACCAAGTAAATAAGTAAGTCTTGTAATCATCACCTAAAATGGTTTTAAATATAATAATTCTAAAAAATCGATGGTTTCCAGTGTTTTAAAACCGATGACCTTCCAACAACGATTTGCCGCAATTGTATCAGAGAACTAAACCAATGTAACACATTCCAACAAAAATGTTTAGAATCCGAGGAAATATTACGCAATCACGTAACCGGAGAAAGAAACATGTATGAGAAATCATTAACTACAACAATACTTAATCAGGAATTAGATTTGGTAAAGAATCTAATTGATGTTAAAATTGAAATTGAAGATGATTATTCTCCTCCGGTTAAACCACAAGGAATTACAGACGTATCCGACATTTTTAATAATTTGCCGAATAAAACGAGTGAACTTAATTCTGCAACTTTAGAATCATTAAACCAAGAACACGGTAGGATTAAGCGTGATCAAGATATCGATGAAGAAAATCGTATTTTTGAAGAAGTGTCTGTAAATACTGCATTTCCTGTAAGTCTAAAAAATACCAATTTGGTAATGAGTGTTCAGCAAAATGAATCATTAAAAGATCCTTTAACAATTGCTGAAATAAGCGAAGACATGGATCAAAGATTACATCTCATTAAGCATGAAATAGATTTCCAATCAATTAATACTAATCTAATAATAAACTGTGATGGAAATACATCTAAAACGTCTTCAGTAACCGTACCTGTGCAAATTCAACCTGGGGAGAAACTATATTCATGTACAGTATGCAATAGTTCGTATAAATTTAAGAAACTCTTAACATCACATATGCAAAAGCATTTAAACGAGAAACCGTTTATGTGTTCAATATGTAACAAGTCATTTGGGAAAAAGTATATTTTAAATATGCACTTAAGAACGCACACAGGAGAAAAACCATATACGTGCACAATTTGTAATGACACATTCCGCCAAAGTCAACATTTAAAACTGCACAATCTACATATGCATACTGAAGAGAAACCATATCCGTGTACAATCTGTGACAAATCGTTCAAGCAAAAGCAACAGTTTACGTATCACATGCGAAAGCATACCGGCGAGAAACCATATGCGTGTACAGTGTGCAGTGTTTCATTTGGTCAACCGCAAAGTTTGAAGATTCACATGCGGGCGCATACAGGGGAGAAACCATATCCTTGTACAGTCTGTGACAGTTCGTTCAAGCAAAAATCACAGTTTATGTACCATATGCGGTCGCATACTGGAGAAAAACCGTATCCGTGCACATTTTGTGATAGGTCGTTTAATACAAAGCAACATTTAACATCGCACATGCGAACGCACACTGGTGAGAAGCCATATTCGTGTACAGTTTGTGATATGACATTTGGACACAATCATAATTTAAAGTTACATATGCGAACGCATACAGGAGAAAAACCATATACGTGTACAGTGTGCAATAATTCATATAGACAAAAGCAATATTTTAAGACTCACATGCGATCGCATACGTGAGAGAAACCTTATCCATGTATAGTGCCCAATTGTTCAAACAAAAGTTAGATAATTACGTGAATTACCTTTTATTAGCTCGCCGTACGTAGTACCGAAGAAGCTAAAGCATTCGGTCGTGTGTCTGTAGCATTCTTCATTAAGAAAAAGTGTTCGTCTCGCGTCGCCCTGATTCCGAAAATGTATATAACTTATATACTTGGATGTTAGTCGTCGCTCGACTAAATTTGTGCTTTCTACTCTGAAGGTACCGGAGCGATTCACTCCAAATTTGGTACACATATTATTTGGCATCCCATTTGAATCCGCTCGCAGTTTAAATCCAATCGCCCGCATACTTCCCGAGTTATAGGGCCCCAAAATTTGGAGCCCCCTTAATACTGCCCTTATAAAAATAATTGAAACACTTAAAAATTTTACTAAAAATTCTAAGATATTTTTTATCTACAAGATTTTTTCATTTTGTTAACCCAAACCCCGAAAAAAATTATTAAATATTATAATTTTGTATTTTAAAATATGCATTAAATTATTTTTTTATCAATATAATCTAAATTTGGTACACATATTATTTGGCATCCTATTTGAATCCGCTCGCAGTATAAATCCAATCGCCTGTATACTTCCCGAGTTATAGGGCCCCAAAATTTGGAGCCCCCCTTAATACTGCCCTTATAAAAATAATTGAAACACTTAAAAATTCTATTAAAAATTCTAAGATATTTTTTATCTACAAGATTTTTTCATTTTGTTAACCCAAACCCCGAAAAAAATTATTAAATATTATAATTTTGAATTTTAAAATATGCACTAAATTTTTTTTTTATCAATATAATCTAAATTTGGTACACATATTATTTGGCATCCCAATTTAATCCGCTCGCAGTATAAATCGAATCGCCCGTATACTTCCCGAGTTATAGGGCCCCAAAATTTAGAGCCCCCCTTAATACTGCCCTTATAAAAATAACTAATACACTTAAAAATTCTACTAAATATTCTAAGATATTTTATATCTACAAGATTTTTTCATTTTGTTAACCCAAAACCCGAAAAAAATTATTAAATATTATAATTTTGTATTTTAAAATATGCACTAAAAATTTTGTTTTTATCAATATAATCTAAAATGAAATGTAAGACTTTTTACACCTATAACATTTTGCTCAAATTGTTAACCAAAAGGCCATAATAATTAAAAAGCACTGCTCGCAACGCATATTTTACCTAAGGGCGAGCTCTGCGCGTTGGTGCGTTTTACGCGTACCAAATCTTGTTCTATTTATTTATAATGCAATGGTTAATTGTTGTGTAATTATTCTAATTTGTTAATGTAGAAGTTTAGAAGTTATAAAAGCACCTATGCCTTCAGCTCGTCTTATAAGATATGCGATGCGAACACACTTAAGTCGCACTGCCATTTTGTTTGCGTTACACTTTTGTACTCCATTTTATGCAACATGTCAGCAGCCGCTAATTTGGTCACCCTTGAACTAGATGCAAATATAAATGGTCTTGATTAAGCATTTGTTTGTTAATACATATGTGTTTGCTGTCATCGTAATTTAAAGATACGGTATTCTATTGAAATGGAATTAAATAAATTGTGTCGAACTTGTTTATCAGCGTCTGAAGACATGAAATCTTTATATGAGACGTGTGCAACTTCCACGCAAATTTGTTGCGCTGAAATCTTATCCAGTTTCACACCATTGACAGTGAGTAATTTATATTTATAGTTAAACTAATTCCATTTAGGTCGAAAATAGCCACATTCAATTCAAGTAGCGCCGACGATATCTTGAGTTCGATTTTTAATTAAAATCAACCAAAAAAAAAAATGTAATTTAGTAAATAAATGTGTTTAGTGTTTTGGAACTGATGGCCTCCCTGCACAAATTTGCACCAGTTGTATTGGGGAATTAAATCGCCTTAGCGCATTTCGAGTGAAATGCCTAGAATCGGATACAACAGTGCGGAATTATGTGAAAACCGAGGAAAATAATATTGTTGACGAGATATTTGTGAAATGTGAACCTTCCTTAATGCTAGAAAATACTATAAAACTCGAAGAAAATTTCAATGATTCTGGTATTACAATTGATCAAAGTTCTGTATCGATAAAACCCTTACAAGATCCCTTAACAATTACCGAAGTACAAGAATTAGACATAGTAAAGCATGAAGTACATTTTGAATTTAAAATTGAAGAGGACGAAGATTTATACAATGCGCCAGAAAAAATAAAACCACATGTGTGTACAGTATGTGACAAGTCATTTTGGCAAAAATATAACTTAAAGGTTCATACACGGACGCATACAGGAGAGAAACCTTATCCATGTACAATTTGCGACCGATCATTTAATACAAAACGCAATTTAACATACCACATAGGAACGCATACTGGAGAGAAATCATATTGTACAGTGTGTAACAAGGCATATAGGCAAAGGCAAAATTTGATCATTCATATGCGGACCCATACACAAGAAAAACCATATACGTGTACAATGTGTAATAAATCATATACAACAAACCATAATTTAATGAGGCATATCCGTACACATACAGGGGAGCAGAAACCTTATCCATGTACAGTTTGTGACAGTTCATATAATCAAAAACAGTACTTAACGTTACATATGAGAACACATACTGGAGAAAAACCATATACGTGTACAGTTTGCGGCAGTTCGTTCAATCGTAAACAGTACTTAACGTTACATATGAGCACGCATACTGGAGAAAAGCCATATACGTGTACAGTCTGTGATACGTCATTTGGTCACAAGCGAAGTTTACAGTTTCATATGCGTAAGCATGTAGGAGAGAAGCCTTATCCGAGCAGGTCCTTTTATATAAAACGTTTAATGCATCATAATCAGATGTATACTGGAGAGAAATCATAGTCATAGTTTATAAAATCTTGTACATTCATTTTTGAATAAAGAAAAATAAAAAACTTGCCTCTTGTGTCTTATATCTGCCATAAAAAATAATTAAAACCATTTTTTTCTAGTGTTTTGAAAACGATGGCTATCCAACAACAATCTGTCGCATTTGTATTGGAGATCTAAACCAGTGTTACGCATTTCGATTAAAATGTCTTGAATCTAACGAAATATTGCGCGACCGGGTGGCCGGAATCGCGGGAGCAACAATAAAATCGGAAGAGAATTCTGTAAGTGAAAATACTGGTTTACTCTGTTCTGATATGAAACATGTACGAAATTGTACGACAACAAAACCAATGAATGCTTCGATGAAATTGTCAGAAATACGCAAAGATCTAAAACAGGAATTAGGGATGAAAAAAATTGAAATAGAAGATGATTTGAATGTTACACCTCCGACCAGTCCACAAGTTACGGTAAAAAGTGAATTTCCCGAAAGTCTAGAAAATGGAATAAAAGTTGAAAATCCCAATCCGAACATTGTATGGTTATATTCCCAGGATAATAGTGTTCAACAAAGTAATATAACAGAAAAGTCCTTAAAGGATCCGTTAACAATTGCCGAATTACAAGAGGACATGCAACAAGTATTAGAAATCGCAAAGCAGGAAGTCGATGTTGATATAAAGATTGAAAAGGAAAATGAGAAACCATATTCGTGTACAGTTTGCGATAGTTCGTTCTATACCAAGTCAAATTTAACGCGTCATATGCGATTGCATACCGCGACCGGAGAGATATCATATTCGTGTACAGTGTGTAATCGTTCATATAGAAATAGGCATACTTTAATAAATCATATGCGGACGCATACAGGTGAGAAGCCTTATTTATGTACAGTCTGCAACAGTTCGTTTACAACAAAACAATATTTAAAGTTTCACATGCGAAAGCATACAGGTGAGAAGCCTTATCCGTGTACAATTTGTGATATTTCGTTCAAAACAAAACAACATTTAACGTATCATATTCGAACGCATACAGGTGAGAAACCCTTTGGATGTAAACTTTGTGATAGACTGTTCAGTACAAAGAATCAGTTAACAATTCATATGCCATTACATACCGGGGAGAAGCCATATACCTGTACATTGTGTAAAAATGTATTCAAATTTGCGTATAGTTTAAAGGTTCATATGCGGACGCATACCGGAGAAAAACCTTATTCATGTACAGTTTGCGACAGTTCATTCAATTCAAAAGCACATTTAACAACTCACATGCGTACGCATATCAAAGAAAAATCGTATACGTGTACAGTTTGTAATATTGCATATGTACAACGTACATCTTTACTGTCACATATGCGAACACATACTTTAGAAAGACCTTATCCATGTACAATTTGCGACAGGTCATTCTATAGAAAGCAACATTTAACATATCATATGCGGATGCATACTGGAGAAAAGCCATATACGTGTACAGTGTGTAAATCGTCATTCAAGTTTGATCATGGTTTAAAGGTGCATATGCGGACGCATACGGGAGAGAAACCTTATCCATGTACAGTCTGTGATATGTCGTTCAAGACAAAACAATCTTTAATGTGTCATATGCGTTTGCATACAGGAGTGAAACCTTATCCATGTACAGTTTGCGACAGCTCGTTTTATAATAAACCACAATTATCGTCTCATATGCTATCACATACCGGAGAGACATCATAGTCGTGTACAGTTTACAGGCATATGAGCTTTTCGATATTTCATTGATTAATGGGAAATATTGAAAAGAAAATGATTATAAACCGGAAAAATCGGCTATTTTTTCAGATCTGTCTTGGGTCAAAAGTTCTGTTTAAATTTATACCATGTATAAATAATAATATAAAAATATAATATTGCACTAGCGAAATTGTTTTCATTCTTGACATTTAAATTAAGGGGCAACGAGATGAACTGTCACTGTCATTGCGAGAATCATTTAGTAGTGGGGTGATTCCATTCGCGTTACATTCATTTAAATCTTTTAAATTATGATTCTACCATAACGCAAACAGTCATATATAAATATATACATAATGTCCGGGCACGTTAAAAAATTAATGTCGTACGTGAAAACTAAAGAATTCCGTGAATATTTAATGAGGTGAATATATATTTTAAGTGCCTATTTTTTTTTTTTTTTTTTTTTTTCATGAATATTTATTATTTAGTACACATTTTTGGGGACCATTGGCTAATTGGGGTATACCGATCGCAGCGATATCTGACATTAGGAACAAAGACGCTCAATTTATCAGCGGCAAAATGACTTCTGGTAAGAGAATACATTTTTACTTTCTTTTACAGAGTAATAAGTAAGTATTGTAATCATGAAAAATGTCGAACTCGAGATTTACAACGGATATACATGTTTTGAGCTTCCCTGAATCGAATCTGACTATTTTCGGAATAACGTCTGTGAATGCTCTAGGGCCGAAACTGTCGAACGAAAAATTATGATACTTCAAACTTAACACTTGTATATACCCTAGATGTGCACCTCCTATTTTTGAAAAGAATATTCAAACCGGAAGTGCGCATGTTTACTCTATGCATTTTTTGTTCTATCTCCAGTAACACTTGAACGGCTGCACTTACGGCAAAAATAGTTTTGTTCATAATGAAAGATATTAATATTTCGCACAACTTTTGTTTGAAACATTTCTTCAAAAAATGTACCAGTTGCGAGAAAAATGCTACGAAACATTATAAATATCTTGTTTACGTTGCCATGGATTCGCATGTAGCTTATAAAATCGGATCATCTGCTTTTTTGTCAGGAAAACAAAAGACTCTATTAGATAAATGACTTTTCCGAATATTTCAGTAGAGTATTGGTTAGTTTGACAGCAGGTTTTGGATATATATATATATATATATATATATACATATATTTATATCTAGTGAAAATTGCGTAAAAGAAAGTTGAGTGCAGACCACTCCAGATATTTATTTTTAAAACGAATCAACCATGAGTTACATCATTTGTTTCTTGTTTATTGAAAACAAACAAGCATTACTTTGACATTTATCTGTATGAATTAATATTTAAAATATTGATTTCTTATTAGAATACATTGTATCAGGTTAATTATTCAATAGAATCAATTTATATTATATATTTGCTGACATAATTAATTAACAATTTCAGAGTTTTACTGTGAAATTTGACTGTTTAAGAGTGAATACGATAAGTACTTCAAATTCAGATCCATTATAAATTCGTATAATTATCCAGTTATTTTCATTATATTATATATATATGTATATTAATATCTATCTATTGAAAACTACGTAAATGAAAGTTGAGTGCAGGCCACTCCAGATATTTTTTTTTGCAAATATAATTATTTTTTAGTCTAGTTATTAATAATAGCGATCCAATTAGTAATTGCAAATACTAATTATTTGGGATTATGCATACTTTCGCTATGACGAAAAAAGCACAAACATAATTACTTTGTATTAGTATATAATGCGTAATATGACTTGAAATCTCTTACATTAAATATTTAAACACATTTCAAAAATGGCACTACTCCTTGCCGGACATAATTATTTTGTAATATTATTAGTATATAATGCTTAAAATTACTTTAAAGCATTTACATTCAATATATATATATATATATTCACATTTTACACAAACATTTTTGGATTTTTCACTGTTTACACATTTAACAATGTTACCTATCAAATCATTTTGTATGAATTCACGTAATATCACTTTGATTTGTTGACACTTATTGTAAAAATAACCTACACACACACATACATTTAATTCTGCTATTTCAAATATTTATTTGCGTAACAATTACGTAAGAAAATGTTTTATCCCATCTATAATTTTGAAAAAGAACTGATTTGAAATACTAAAGCGTATGAAAAGTTTGAAACATAAACATAAAGAAATCAAATGGCAAATTAAAAAACATACAACATGTGCGCCAACATCTAGTAATAAAAGTACCACATTATCTACTTGCAATGTCCTAAACTACACTTAAAAAACACCATTCTCTGAACTACAAGAATTTTAGAATTCTATAATCTTAAATAAACTGAGATTGTATATAAACAGAATACGGTTATTATCTATGATTCCGTTTCTTATGAAAAACCATCAGGTCCATCTAGTTCGAAGTAATGCCGCTCCGCTCTCGGCTATTTTAGATGGTGGCGCTACCATCGACTTTGAATGTTCAAGCAATCATGCACACGCACAGTATTAGAAATTAGCTATTTTTACTGCTATAATCAAAGATATTCCATCGAATATAGACTGTTTATTGAATATAAAGGCATTACATGGACACATTGTTACACTTTTGGTCTCAAAGTTATATTGCTTAATTACATAAAACTACACTCAAAACCTATCATGATTAAACAAACCTCGATTACGCAAAAACCTACCTACTTTTTAAAGAAAAAAAATATCAGTAAATTCGGAATTGCATAAATAATGCTTGGTAAAAATGATATTCTTTTTGTATTTACAGTTTCGGAGATAAAAAATAAAAACTATAATAAATGACCTATTTTGGAGGTTTTTATTTTTTATCTCTGAAACTGTAAATACAAAATGAATATCATTTTTACCAGGCATTATTTATGCAATTACGAATTCACTGATATTTTTTTTTCTTTAAAAAATAGGTAGGTTTTTTTTTTCGAGCTTGATGTTTGACCTTATGCAACAATTATAATGATTTTGAACATTTTTTAGCGTTGGCGCTGTATTCCCTGATGTTTATGCGATTTGCATTGGTTGTCGAACCACGCAATATGTTAATGTTTGCTTGTCATCTCGTAAATATAACAGCACAAACAACACAGCTTAGCCGATTTATAAAATATTATTATATCGAAGAACACGATCAAAAATAATGGCGTTTTCTACACACGAGAATTTATAGTTTTATTTTAAAATTCATTGTTATGTATATAAAGATAAAATATATATATATATGTTTTTACACAATGTTTGTAAACACGGTAAAAATGTGCAATAATTTATGTATATTTGTTGTTAAAATAAAATTATTTTGATGCATTCGGGTCTTGTTCAATATGAGTACGTAAATGTTCCGTTAAACTAGATGTACTATTAAACGAAACATTGCAAACTTGACACACATCTCCAGTATGCGTGCGTAAATGTCGCGTTAAAATGAATTTATGGAAAAATGACAAATCACACAATGTACACGAAAATGGTCTTTCTCCTGTATGCGTCCGTATATGTCGTGTTAACGTCGCTTTCTGAATAAACGAACTATCACAAAACGTACACGAATATGGTTTCTCACCAGTGTGTGTGCGCATATGCCGGTTTAAAGACTGCTTGCGACTAAACCAAGTATCACAAACGGTACACGCATACGGCTTCTCCCCCGTATGTATCCGCGTATGACATACCAAATGTTGTTTGAGACTAAACGCCGTGTTACAAATTGTACACGAATATGGTTTCTCTCCTGTGTGCGTGCGCATATGAGACTTTAAACTGGTGTGGCTATTACACGCATAATCACACACTGTACACAAATATGGCCTCTCTCCAGTATGCCTACGTATATGAAGCCTTAAGGTTCCTCTACGGTTAAACGACATGTCACAATCGGTACACGAATATTTTCTCTCTCCATTATGTTCACGCATATGTACTATAAATCTAACTTTGTCATAGAATGTTCTATCGCATTCAGTACACGAATACGGTTTTTCTCCCGTGTGTTTTCGCATATGTACCATCAAATTGTGTTTTAGACCGAATGAAATATCGCAATGTGTACACGAATATGGTTTCTCTCCGCTGTGTGTCCGCATATGACGGGATAACGTTCCTTTGACTTTAAACGTACAATTGCATACTGTACATGCATACGGCTTCTCGCCTGTGTGTGTTCGCATATGTATTGTTAGTTTATCATTTCTAGGGAATGAACTGCTGCAAACTGAACACGTATATAGCTTCTTGCTGGTATGCGTTTGCATGTGGACAGTTAATTCAAGTTTTGAATTAAATGTAGTGTTACACATTGTACAGGAATATGGTTCAATCATTGTATTGTTCCCAGAGTCATAATTTTCTAGTTTTACGTTTACATCAATTTCATGTTTGAAGATATCTATTTTTTGGTCCAATACATTTTGTGTTTCGACCAACGCTAAAGGATCCTGTAATGATTTGATTGTTAAACCGATTTTATACGGGGGGAAAAAATAATTTAATTTTAATTTAAATAACAAGAAACACGCATTTTAACTTTATAAATTAAAATTAAATTTGTTCCCTATAAAATCGACATTACATTCGAATAATTTAGACTGTCGTTTTTCATATTTGAATTCTCCTCAAATTCAGTTATATTGTCTGGAAATGTTGTTAACTCCTTTTTTACTATCACTTGCTCAAAAATATTTGGATTTACATCCGTAATATTAGAACATTGTAATCCGACATTTTCATGATTTGAATTTAATTCAAAATCAGTGCTGTTTTCTGAGTAAATAGGAAACTCGGTCTTTATCACCACGTAATGCCGCAATACGCTATCCGATTTTAAACATTTCGATTGAAATATAAAAAATCGATTTAGTTCGTTTGAACAATTCAGGCAAACTTGTGTGGGGAGACCATCGTTAATGTTTAACTAAAAATTAATTATTTATTATGCTATATACTATTTGTATAATGTATTTAATATGTATATAAAATGAACCAACTTTAAGTGGTGTACATGACATTAACAGCTCGGCTAAACTTATCTGTTTTGTAATCGAATTGGCTTCATACAGCGATTTCATATCATCTGCTGCCGTTAAACATGTTCTACACACTTTATTCATATCGATATGATTTAAATTAGACATTTTAAACAGTTTAAACTATACAAGTGTCAAGTACGTAAATATAATCATTTATATATGATGCGATCAAGACCATGTGGATCTCTTTGACTGTGTTACCCAGGGCTGGCCAAAATTAAACTAGTTTTATTATTAGCTTATAAAATATAAATATTATTAAACTAAATATATATATATATATATATATATATATATATATATATATATATATATATATATTTACGAATATAGTTTCTCTCATGTATGCACACGCATGTGTAGCGTTAAGATATTCAATGGTGTGAATATCGATAAGATTTCAGCACAAGAAATTTGCGATGTATTTACAGACGTGTCATAATGATTTCATGTTTTCAGTCGTTGATAAACAAGTTCGACATAATTCATTGAGTTCCATTTTAATAGAATATTGATTATGAAAATATAACCCTATTTAATTTGTGTTCAGTGGGGGACATAACATAGTACGCTAAAGACGTGATTACAGCAAAACAATTAGTAATTAAGCTTAGAAATTACACACAATAAACTTATAATAAATTGTGTTAATTTTGTTGGAATACATTATCCCCATAAAGAATATTTTGAGCTTGTTAAAAAATAGGATATAAATAGTACCGACTAATTTAGTTACCCCTGAATACAATCGATTGTAATATACGTGGTCTTGGTCATTAGCTGAATTTGTTGTCAAATAAATCTAAAAATATTGTAATTTTGTTAAAATGGAATTGAATAAATTGTGCCGAACATGTTTAACAGCAGCTGAAGATATGAATTCATTGTATGAGACTTGCGCAAATATTTGTTTTGCTGAAATTTTATCGAAATTCACACCATTAATTGTAAGTTATTTATATTCAAATTAAATCCAAACGTTTACATTAAATATTTATTCACATTTGAAATGTATAACTAGATGATTTTGAATTATTCACTTATCCTTCAATTAACAATATTTATGAATAAGTCGCGTAATATTTGTTTCTGGTATCTCAATATTGATATATCAAATATGTATGCATGTTTTTTTTAAATTACTAAATTACATTCAAATAATTATTAATGAATTGAATGTGTATAGTGTTTTCAAAGCGACGGCCTCCCATCACAAATTTGCCACAATTGCATTGGGGAATTAAACCGTCTTAACGCATTTCGGTTGAAATGTCTCGAATCGGATTACACATTGCGGAATTACTTAAGCAAAGGTGTCAAAACCGAGGACACTAATACAGTTGAAGAGGTAATAGTGAAAAACGAGTTACCAAATAGTGAAATGAACAAATTCCAATTTTCTGATGTAACATTTGAAGAAATCAATGTATTGCGAAATCACTTGGACAACAAAACTGAAGATCGCATTGAAGAAGTGTTAATAAAAAGCGAGTTTCCTATACACGTAGAAGAAAATCCAGAAACAATTCAGTCGCAAAAAGACCCATTAACAGTTGCCGAAACACAAACGGACATTGCGCAAGAAATCGACATTGTAAAGCACGAAGCCGTAAAGTTTGAAGAAGAAGAGGAGGACGCAGTAAATAAACCGATGCAATATTCGTGTATCGTTTGTAACAAGTCATATGGACAAAAGAATTATTTAAAAGTTCACATGCGTACGCACACCGGAGAGAAGCCATTTCCATGTACAGTCTGCGACAATGCGTTCAGAACAAAGGAACATTTAAAAATCCATATGCGTTCGCACACTGGAGAGAAACCATATACGTGTACTGTATGCCATATGTCATTTGCGCATAAACAAAACTTTAAATTGCATACGTTAATACACACGGGAGAGAAACCATATACGTGTACAGTGTGCAATCTTTCATTTGCCCAACCGAAAGGTTTATCAATGCATATGCGAAGACACACCGGAGAAAAGCCGTATGCATGTACAGAGTGTGACAAAACGTTCTATACAAAGCAACATTTAACATACCACATGGCTAAGCATACCGGAGAAAAGCCTTATCCGTGTAATTTCTGTGATAGTTCATTCAACGTGAAACAACAATTAACGTGCCATATTCGCACGCACACTGGGGAAAAACCACATACTTGTTCATTTTGTAACATTTCGTTCAGTCAACCACAAACGTTAAAGATTCATGTACGGAAACACACCGGAGAGAAACCTTATTTGTGTAATGAGTGCAACAAGTCGTTTTATACAAAGCAACACTTAAACTATCATATGGGAACACATGCCAGAGAGAAATTATTTTCGTGCACAATTTGTAGTGTTACATTTGATGAAGTGGAAAATTTAAAGTTGCATATGGAAACGCATCCTGAAAGCGCTTTGTACCCGTGTACATATTGCGGGAAACCATGCAATACGAATCAGAATTTAACGGATCATATGAGAACGCATACGGGAGAGAAGCCATATACGTGTACGGTGTGCAATATGGCGTTTAGTCGAACGCAAAGCTTAAAGATACACATGCGTAGGCATACGGATGAGAAGCCGTTTTCGTGTACAATTTGCAATAAATCGTTTATACAGAAACAAAGCTTGAAGAATCATATGCGAACGCACGCCGACTAAAAGCCATATTCGTGTACAGCTTTATAGCTTATTCAACTACAATGAACTACATTTAAAGTTTCACCCACTATATTATATGTAATATTGCTTCATTTATTGCGTTTTATCTGTGTATCAAAACGAATTATTAAACAATGTAATAGTTTATTTACAAATTAATGAAGACTTTCTTTAGAAATATGTATATATATATCCCAAACTTACTTATTACTTCGTAAAAGAAAATATAATGGT
This sequence comes from Leistus spinibarbis, assembly GCA_933228885.1. NCBI lineage: Eukaryota > Metazoa > Arthropoda > Insecta > Coleoptera > Carabidae > Leistus > Leistus spinibarbis. Next base: position 1,838,649 of record OW121813.1, read on the forward strand.
TACTCAACTGGTTAACTTGGTAGCTTGTTGAAGTTAGCTTGGGATTGGGATTAGAAAATCAACAATAAAGTCCAAATTACGCATGCAAAGGGTCGTTTTATTTGTTAATAATTAATAAATAAAACGTCCCTCGGCATGCGTAATTTGGACTTCAATGTCGATTTTCTCCAAATATATATTTTTTAATTTAATTTGTATGATTGCATTTGATTAAACACACCCTAATCTATAATATATAAAATATTTGGGGTGAGTCCTATTTTAGTATGGTCGTAAATAAATAAAACGTCCCTCGGCATGCCTAATTTGGACTTCAATGTCGATTTTCTCCAAATATATATTTTTTTAATTTAATTTGTATGATTGCAATTGATTAAACACACCCTAATCTATAATATATAAAATATTTGGGGTGAGTCCTATTTTAGTATGGTCGTAAATAAATAAAACGTCCATCGGCATGCCTAATTTGGACTTCAATGTCGATTTTCTCCAAATATATATTTTTTAATTTAATTTGTATGATTGCATTTGATTAAACACACCCTAATCTATAATATATGAAATATTTGGGGTGAGTCCTATTTTAGTATGGTCGTAAATAAATAAAACGTCCCTCGGCATGCCTAATTTGGACTTCAATGTCGATTTTCTCCAAATATATATTATTTTAATTTAATTTGTATGATTGCAATTGATTAAACACACCCTAATCTATAATATATGAAATATTTGGGGTGAGTCCTATTTTAGTATGGTCGTAAATAAATAAAACGTCCATCGGCATGCCTAATTTGGACTTCAATGTCGATTTTCTCCAAATATATATTTTTTTAATTTAATTTGTATGATTGCATTTGATTAAACACACCCTAATCTATAATATATGAAATATTTGGGGTGAGTCCTATTTTAGTATGGTCGTAAATAAATAAAACGTCCCTCGGCATGCTTAATTTGGACTTCATTGTTGCTTTTCTCCAAATATATATTTTTTTAATTCAATTTGTATGATTGCATTTGATTAAACACACCCTAATCTATAATATATAAAATATTTGGGGTGAGTCCTATTTTAGTATGGTCGTAAATAAATAAAACGTCCTTCGGCATGCCTAATTTGGACTTCAATGTCGATTTTCTCCAAATATATATTTTTTTAATTTAATTTGTATGATTGCATTTGATTAAACACACCCTAATCTATAATATATAAAATATTTGGAGTGAGTCCTATTTTAGTATGGTCGTAAATAAATAAAACGTCCTTCGGCATGCCTAATTTGGACTTCAATGTCAATTTTCTCCAAATATATATTTCTTTAATTTAATTTGTATGATTGCATTTGATTAAACACACCCTAATCTATAATATATGAAATATTTGGGGTGAGTCCTATTTTAGTATGGTCGTAAATAAATAAAACGTCCATCGGCATGCCTAATTTGGACTTCAATGTCGATTTTCTCCAAATATATATTTTTTTAATTTAATTTGTATGATTGCATTTGATTAAACACACCCTAATCTATAATATATAAAATATTTGGGGTGAGTCCTATTTTAGTATGGTCGTAAATAAATAAAACGTCCCTCGGCATGCCTAATTTGGACTTCAATGTCGATTTTCTCCAAATATATATTTTTTTAATTTAATTTGTATGATTGCTATTGATTAAACACACTCTAATCTATAATATATAAAATATTTGGGGTGAGTCCTATTTTAGTATGGTCGTAAATAAATAAAACGTCCATCGGCATGCCTAATTTGGACTTCAATGTCAATTTTCTCCAAATATATATTTTTTTAATTTAATTTGTATGATTGCAATTGATTAAACACACCCTAATCTATAATATATAAAATATTTGGGGTGAGTCCTATTTTAGTATGGTCGTAAATAAATAAAACGTCCCTCAGCATGCCTAATTTGGACTTCAATGTCGATTTTCTCCAAATATATATTTTTTTAATTTAATTTGTATGATTGCAATTGATTAAACACACCCTAATCTATAATATATAAAATATTTGGGGTGAGTCCTATTTTAGTATGGTCGTAAATAAATAAAACGTCCCTCGGCATGCCTAATTTGGACTTCAATGTCGATTTTCTCCAAATACATATTTTTTTAATTTAATTTGTATGATTGCAATTGATTAAACACACCCTAATCTATAATATATGAAATATTTGGGGTGAGTCCTATTTTAGTATGGTCGTAAATAAATAAAACGTCCATCGGCATGCCTAATTTGGACTTCAATGTCAATTTTCTCCAAATATATATTTTTTTAATTTAATTTGTATGATTGCATTTGATTAAACACACCCTAATCTATAATATATGAAATATTTGGGGTGAGTCCTATTTTAGTATGGTCGTAAATAAATAAAACGTCCATCGGCATGCCTAATTTGGACTTCAATGTCGATTTTCTCCAAATATATATTTTTTTAATTTAATTTTTATGATTGCATTTGATTAAACACAGCCTAATCTATAATATATAAAATATTGGGAGTGAGTCCTATTTTAGTATGGTCGTAAATAAATAAAACGTAGGATCGCAAGGTTTATCGTACTGGTTCTGCACGGAATTTTTGCTGTAATTACTAATTTATAGTAGATTTTATTATAGTATAGATCACATAATAGTTTATAAACATAAATACACTAATTAGAACATCGCTATTTATGTATAAACAAGGTTTTAAACATAAAAACAAAAATGATCTCAGGGATCCAATCCAATTGGGCTACAAAAACGAATCCCAAGCTAACTTCAGGGACATTAACTTAGTCACCCCTGAATACATGTATCCAAATATTTAATGTCCTGATTACAACAATTTATAGTTTAATTGAAGTTGTTCAGTATTTATTATCATAGTAATTTTAAAGATTGTAATTCTATTAAAATGGAAATAAATAAATTATGCCGCACTTGTTTATTAACGAGTGAAAATATGAGCTCATTATATGAGACGTGTGTAACTTCATCGCAAATTTGTTGGGCCGAAATCCTATCGACGTTCACACCATTGATTGTGAGTGGTTTTTATGAATTTTTAAACTAATTTTAATTACTAAATATCATTCGAATTAGAGTATTAATGAATTGAATGTGTTTAGTGTTTACAAACCGATGGTCTCCCAAAACAAATTTGTGGCAATTGTATTAAGGAATTAAATCGTCTTAATGCATTCCGATTGAAATGTTTAGAATCGAATGCCACATTGCGTAGTCACTTAGGCAAAGATGCAAAAACAGACGATGATGAAGCATTAGAAAACGCAAATAAATCATATATGTCTGTATTACAAAATCGCTTAGAAAACAAATTTAAAGATTCCATAGAAAAGGTGTTCATAAAATGCGAATATCCTGTAAATGAAGCAAACAGTACCAGTACAACATTTGAAGAAAAGCCGAACTTAAACGTTATTCAAGAAAGTAGTACAACAAAAGACCCATTACAAATTGCCGAAAAACAAAAGGACCTAAATCAAGAATTAGATATAGTAAAGCATGAAAGAAATGATGGTATTGAAAAGGAACTATATTCGTGTACAGTGTGCAATAAATCGTATAGACAAAAACAGAATTTAAGGAAGCACATGAGGACGCATACAGGAGAGAAGCCTTATCCATGTACAGTATGTGATAACTCATTTAGAACCAGGCAACATTTAACGTATCATATACGAACGCATACCGGAGAAAAACCATATACGTGTACAGTATGTAATATATCATTTCGCTTAAATCAAAACTTAAAGATACATATGCGTACGCACACTGGAGAAACACCGTACCCATGTACACATTGCGACAAATCGTTTACGACAAATCAGCAATTAATATTACATATGCGATCCCATACCGGAGAGAAACCATATACGTGTACAGAATGTAACGCATCATTTAGTCAACCGTTAAGTTTCAAGTTTCACATGCGTACGCACACTGGAGAAACACCTTACCCATGTACATGTTGCAGCAAATCGTTTAATACTAAGCAACGTTTAACATTTCACATGCGTACGCACACCGGTGAAAAACCATATACCTGTACAGTGTGTACAAGAGCATTTAGTCAACCGCAAAGTTTAAAGTCGCATATGCAAAAGCATACAAATGAGAAATGTTACCCATGCACAGTTTGCGCCAATACATTTAAACAAAAACAACAATTAATGGACCATATGCGTACGCATCCAATACAGCATGCATGTACAATTTGCGGCATTTCGTTCAAAACGAAGCGGAATTTAAGTGGACATATGCGAGCACACAGCGGAGAGAAATCATATTCGTGTACAGTGTGTAATGTTTCGTTCAGGGAAAAGCATCATTTAAAAGTTCATTTGCGGAAACATACGGATGAAAAGCCGTACTTGTGCGCTGTTTGTAACTATTCGTTTCGGCAAAAACAGCATTTAATTGTGCATATGCGAAATCACACCGAAGAGAAGCCATATTCGTGTACGGTTTGTGATAGTTCGTTTAAACAAAAGCAACATTTAACTGTTCATATGCGAATGCATACCGGAGAAAAACCATATACGTGCACCATTTGTAACACGTCGTTTAAACAAACGCATCATTTACAAAATCATATGCAGATGCATGCATTACAGAATATATGTCCATCCAAGTACGATTAGTTCAAAGATAAACGACGGAGAGGGAGAGGGAAACGATATTGCATTGAATAACTTATATGTAAATAGAATTAAGATTATTTCATTGTACTGTATATATAAATTATGTATTATAAATGAAAGAAACAAGATTTGGTACGCGTAAAACGCACCAACGCGTAGAGCTCGCCCTTAGGTAAAATATGCGTTGCGAGCAGTGCTTTTTAATTATTATGGCCTTTTGGTTAACAATTTGAGCAAAATGTTATAGCTGTAAAAAGTCTTACATTTAATTTTAGATTATATTGATAAAAACAAATTTTTTAGTTCATACTTTAAAATTCAAAATTATAATATTTAATAATTTTTTTCGGGCTTTGGATTAACAAAATGAAAAAATCTTGTAGATATAAAATATCTTAGGATTTTTAGTAGAATTTTTAAGTGTATTAGTTATTTTTATAAGGGCAGTATTAAGGGGGGCTCTAAATTTTGGGGCCCTATAACTCGGGAAGTATACGGACGATTGGATTTATACTGCGAGCGGATTCAAATGGGATGCCAAATAATATGTGTACCAAATTTAGATTATATTGATAAAAAAATAATTTAGTGCATATTTTAAAATGCAAAATTATAATATTTAATAATTTTTTTCGGGCTTTGGGTTAACAAAATGAAAAAATCTTGTAGATATAAAATATCTTAGAATTTTTAAGTGTTTCAATTATTTTTATAAGGGCAGTATTAAAGGGGGCCTCAAATTTTGGGGCCCTATAACTCGGGAAGTATACGGGCGATTGGATTTATACTGCGAGCGGATTCAAATGGGATGCCAAATAATATGTGTACCAAATTTAGATTATATTGATAAAAAAATAATTTAGTGCATATTTTAAAATGCAAAATTATAATATTTAATCATTTTTTTCGGGCTTTGGGTTAACAAAATGAAAAAATCTTGTAGATATAAAATATCTTAGAATTTTTAAGTGTTTCAATTATTTTAATAAGGGCAGTATTAAGGGGGGCTCCAAATTTTGGGGCCCTATAACTCCGGAAGTATACGGGCGATTGGATTTATACTGCGAGCGGATTCAAATAATATGTGTATTTGGAGTGAATCGCTCTGGTACCTTCAGAGGAGTAGAGGGCACAAATTTGGTCTTACGAGCAACGACTAACATCCAAGTATATAAGTTATATACATTTTCGGAATCAGCGCGACGAGACGAACACTTTTTCTTAATGACATTTTTTGATCCGACAATGCTACAGACACACGACCCAATGCTTTAGCTACTTCGGTACTACGTACGGCGCGAGCTAAAAATCAAATGTGGAGTGGAGTGGCCTGCACTCGACTTTCATTATTATACATAACGTAAAACAATTAACTGTTTTATTAAACATAGTAATAATTTATTTAAAAATGAGGAGTGGCATACATTATGTAAATGCAATGAATGTAAACAGTTATTCATAATTCTATGAATACTAACAATTGAATCGATTTAAAATGTGATGTTTGACTCCCGCCATTTGCGCGAAAATGGCTTTTCTCCGACATGTTTCCGCGAATGGGCAATTAACGCTAATTTCTCAACGAACGAACAATCACATAGCGTACACGAATATGCTTTCTCTCCGGTGTGCGTTCGCAAATGAATATTTAAAAATGATTTATTTTTAAATACACTATTGCAATATTTACACGTGAATTGTTTCTGTACTAGTTTCGCCTGTATCACACAATCCTGTTTTTCATTTACACACACGAAATCATCGATTTCAATCTTAACATGCTCGAAATTTAATTCTTGTTCCGAATCTTCTAATGGATCTTTGGCTGATTTTGTTGGATTGGATTGATTCACTGTGATGTCTGAATCATCATCCAATTCAGTTTTAACATCAACTAAGTCAATGGGACTTTTTGGTAGTTGTACATTCATACTATCAGAACTATTTTTATGACTTGAGTATGTGAGTATATTGTCTGGATGTATAGGTAACATATCAGCAAAAATATGTCTGTTATCCGTTTTCAATTGTTCCCGTTTTATATCTTCTCGCAATTTTCGATCCGATTCCAGACATTTTAATTGGAACGTGTTAAACCGACTTAGTTCCTCCATACAATTGGAACAAATGTGTGTTGGAAGACCATCGTTTCTAAAACACTAGTAAATTTATTTATATAATTATAGCTTTTTAGTCGTTCGGCTTCTTTACTTTCAATGGTGTAAATGATGTTAACATTTCAGCAAAACAAATTTTCGGCGGACCGGAACAGACCTCATACAATGAATTCATTTCTCCGAAAGGTGTTAAGCATGTTCTGCACACTTTCTTCGCTTCTATTTCATTTGATTTAGTCATTTCGAAGCGCCTTTTTTTGTAGACGATTTCTTCTTCGTCATCATCTAACTTAAGATGCGGCACAACGCCGCTTTTTAAAATGATACGTCCTTTCATCAATTTATAATGCGTTAAATTCGCGATATCTCTTTGACCCTAAAATGATTCGACTAGTGATTGCATTTATTTGTATTGGTTCTTACATCAAAATGATCCTCGCAACAGAAAATTGTGCTTGTAGATGTGTATTCTCTACCAACTGCAGTAAACCACCGTTGCCGTATTTCTTTCGGTTTCGGAACATAGACAAATGTTTTGTTCGATGTCGCCGAACTATTTTTACACGATGGTACGAAACAATGTTTACTCATTTTAAACTCTATTCGTGTTGCAAACGGACTTAAATGCAATAAGTGTTATTTTGAGTCTTTATCAAATCAAAATATTTTGTTAAAATATATTGAAGCTATGTTTGTTTATCCTGCACTGACTTATAATGAAAAATATCTGGAGTGGCCTGCACTCAACTTTCTTTTATGTAGTTTTCAATATACATATAATGAAAATAACTGTATAATTATACCAATTTATAATGGATCTGAATGTGAAGTACTTATCGTATTCACTCTTAAACAGTCAAATTTCACAGTAAAACTCTGAAATTGTTAATTAATTATGTCAACAAATATATAATATAAATTGATTCTATTGAATAATTAACCTGATACAATGTATTCTAATAAGAAATCAATATTTTAAATATTAATTCATACAGATAACTGTCAATGTAACGCTTGTTTGTTTTCAATAAACATGAAACAAATGATGTAACTCATGGTTGATCCGATTTAAAACTAATAAAATTTGTCACAAGTGTAGGTATAACTATGGCAACGTAAATAAGATATTTGAGTTTTTTCGTAGCAGTTTTCTCATTACAGGTACAAATTATGAAGAAATGTTTCAAACAAAAGTTGTGCGAAATATTAATATCTTTCATTATGAACATAACTATATTTGCTGTAAGTGTAGCCGTTCTAGTGATATTGGAGATAGAACAAAAAATGTATAGAGTAAACATGCGCACTTCCGGTTTGAATATTCTTTTCAAAAATAGGTGCACATCTATGGCATATACATATAATATAAATTGATTCTATAATGATTTACCTGATACAATGTATTCTAATAAGAAATCAATATTTTAAATATTAATTCATACAGATAACTGTCAATGTAACGCTTGTTTGTTTTCAATAAACATGAAACAAATGATGTAACTCATGGTTGATCCGATTTAAAACTAATAAAATTTGTCACAAGTGTAGGTATAACTATGGCAACGTAAATAAGATATTTGAGTTTTTTCGTAGCAGTTTTCTCATTACAGGTACAAATTATGAAGAAATGTTTCAAACAAAAGTTGTGCGAAATATTAATATCTTTCATTATGAACATAACTATATTTGCTGTAAGTGTAGCCGTTCTAGTGATATTGGAGATAGAACAAAAAATGTATAGAGTAAACATGCGCACTTCCGGTTTGAATATTCTTTTCAAAAATAGGTGCACATCTATGGCATATACATATAATATAAATTGATTCTATAATGATTTACCTGATACAATGTATTCTAATAAGAAATCAATATTTTAAATATTAATTCATACAGATAACTGTCAATGTAACGCTTGTTTGTTTTCAATAAACATGAAACAAATGATGTAACTCATGGTTGATCCGATTTAAAACTAATAAAATTTGTCACAAGTGTAGGTATAACTATGGCAACGTAAATAAGATATTTGAGTTTTTTCGTAGCAGTTTTCTCATTACAGGTACAAATTATGAAGAAATGTTTCAAACAAAAGTTGTGCGAAATATTAATATCTTTCATTATGAACATAACTATTTTTGTTGTAAGTGTAGCCGTTCTAGTGATATTGGAGATAGAACCAAAAATGTATAGAGTAAACATGCGCACTTCCGGTTTGAATATTCTTTTCAAAAATAGGTGCACATCTATGGCATATACATATAATATAAATTGATTCTATAATAATTAACCTGATACAATGTATTCTAATAAGAAATCAATATTTTAAATATTAATTCATACAGATAACTGTCAAAGTAATGCTTGTTTGTTTTCAATAAACATGAAACAAATGATGTAACTCATGGTTGATCCGATTTAAAACTAATAAAATTTGTCACAAGTGTAGGTATAACTATGGCAACGTAAATAAGATATTTGAGTTTTTTCGTAGCAGTTTTCTCATAACTGGTACAATTTATGAAGAAACTTTTCAAACAAAAGTTGTGCGAAATATTAATATCTCTCATTATGAACATAACTATATTTGCTGTAAGTGTAGCCGTTCTAGTGATATTGGAGATAGAACAAAAAATGTATAGAGTAAACATGCGCACTTCCGGTTTGAATATTCTTTTCAAAAATAGGAGGTGCACATCTAGGGTATATACAAGTGTTAAGTTTGAAGTTTCATAATTTTTCGTTCGACAGTTTCGGCCCTAGAGCATACACAGACGTCATTCCGAAAATAGTCGCATTCGATTCAGAGAAGGTCAAAACGTGTATATCCGTTGTAAATCTCGAGTTCGACATTTTTCATGATTACAATACTTACTTATTACTCTGTAAAAGGAAGTAATAATCTAATAAAGCACAATTTTTAAAATATATCAACATTAACAATATGAATTACAAACTAGTTAACCTAATGTATATATATATATATATAATTTCAAATTTTTATTACGTAAAATACAATATGTATGCATAAATTAGATAATAATCTTCGAACGTAGAGGTGATATTGCGTGTTTGTCGTAAAGCTGTTGGGGATTCGGCCGCGCGTTGTTGAAAACTGATCCTGATTCAAAAATACAATTTTATCCGTGTTGATTATATTTGAATTGTAGAACGTTCATACAAAATACACTCACCAGCGAGAACAACTTCAGTCCCATTTTCCTCCTTGTTGAAGGCACTGATCCTAGATATGACTTTATTACCCTCCTGAGCGGGTCCTCATATACATTTAAGGGCAACTTAAAAGATGACGAAGTTAGAATTAAATAACCATTATTGTATCTGTGGGATGTTCGGAAAGTGAACAGGTTTGCTGCTTCAACGTGTTAAACATATACTGTAATTTAGTCATTTTCTTCATAAGTCTTCTATTTTGTATACGTAAAGAACGATTTTTCATTTGTTCTTTTTTAACTTCCGCCGCTGCTAGACGAAACGCCCTTCTTGCTCTTCTTGGTGTTGCGAAATCCGCAGATTTAATATCGCCCAAATAACGAGGCTCCCGATATTTTCTCTTTATTGGTGTTCCTATGCTCATTACATCTAACAAATAGAATAAAAATTGGTCTTACAATTAACGTATAGTATATTAATAATACTATATACCGATTTGAACAATGGGTTCGAACAGTGCTGGTAACGTTAAATTAGGTGGTTCATGATCACACAGAGGATTTTTAACTGGATTTGGTACATCAACTGTAGGATAACGATATTGTTTCAACCTCAGTTTGCCTCCTAATTGCTTTGCATTCGGTTCTAAGTAATCAGCTGCAATGAAATGTTTCGAACAAACAAATAAACCTGATACGTTATCGTTTGCTCGAATATCGCATATTTGCTTCCATAAGTTAAGTGTGTCGTCTCTAGGAAAACTGGAATGAAAATACAGGCACTAATGCCTTGTATAGGACTACATTACACTACACTATTAAACTACTTACGAATGCAGGGAGAAGTCGGGAGATTTTGAACTGCACAAACAACACCTCCTGTTCGACATTATATAATTGTGTATACAGTAAACACAGAAATACTTTAATATATGATGTTTGTTAACTTTCACACGTATGTATTATTGCGATCATTTTGACACGTAAGGTTGCCAACTGTATTAGAAAAATTACCCCAACTTATTTTAAGCTTTTCTATTTTATTATATTGTCAAATTATGAAGTAAGTCTTTAATTAGTGTACAATATGTATAGAAAGTTATAGTCGTCGATAACTAATAAATATAATAATAACAATAATATAAATCTGTATGAGAAATTAAGATAGAATCCACTGTTGCAGTACACGAATATGATTTCTCTTCAGTAAACGTCGCTTTATTCTAAGCGAATGTTGCAACCTGTACACAAATTTGATTTCGGCACTGAATGCTTTCGCATATGAGTAGTTAATGATGTTTTAGTACTAAAGCGATAATTGCATACTGTACACGTATATGGTTTCTCTCCACTATGTTTTCGCATGTGAATAAATAAATTATCCTTTCGATTAAATCCGCTGCTGCATACAGTACACAAAAATGGTTTCTCTCCGGTATGTGACCGTATGTGCCGCATTAAATGTTCATTTTTATTGAACGAACTGTTACAAATTGTACACATATATGGCTTTTCGCCGGTATGTTTTCGCAGATGTATCGTTAAATTTTGTTTGCTACAGTAGGATTTATCGCAAATTCTACAAGAATAGAAAGTTTTTCTTCGTGCATGCGATATTTTATTATCCGATTCAGTTGATTGACTAGGAATATCCGACGATTTGTTCATTTCTTCTTTACTATCAGATGTTTCTGTATTAACATCGAGTTTTATTTCATCTAATTCTTGACTCAGATCTGTTTGCATTTCGGTTATTGATACTAGAGTATTTAAAGGTTTTCCAGGTACATATATTTGTTCGATATTATTAAAACAATCATTCATCGGGTCCCTGGCAGGTTCCATTTTAATTGTAACATTAACATTTGGGTTCACTGATGTCGCCGTTGCCTCTGATTTTGGTGTCGTAAGAATATTTGTCTCGGTTTTCTTTCTTATAATAGTTTCTGAATTTAGACATTTTAATTGAAATGTATAAGACGTGTTTAGTTGCGCAATACAATTGTGGCAAATTTGTGCCGGAAAGCCATCGTTTTTAAAATACTAAAATTAAAAGAAATCAAATGATTGTTTTCTTTGTTGCCACGCCAGTCAGAAATCAATAGTCGGAGATAGACAGATAAACAACTTACTGTCAATTGTGTAGATTTCATTAACATTTCAGCGAAACTAATTTGCACAGACGTGGATGAAATTTCAAATAATGATTTCATGTTTTCTGAATTTAATAAACATGTTCTACACACTTTATTCAACTCAATATCACTTAAATTTGCCATTTTATATACACAAATCTTTGTGTTATGATTCAATGTACAACCAAGTCCAACAAGATTTAAAATTGTGTCTTGATTGGCGCATTAATTTATTTATAGATAGGGAAAAGAGAATGAAAGCCACTCCAGATTATGTATTAACACTTTATTTTTATATATTAAAAATATATTTTAAATTGTGATATATATATATATTTAAATAATAGTTTGTTGCCAATCAACTGCACCGTCGGGACTATTTAGGTAATTCTTAAGTGTATCTCTGTTATCATCCGCCTGCCTAGTAGCATTACGCGCCCCTAAGCGCCTATTTAGTTTCCTAGCACTCTCTAAAGCCGGATTTTTCGGAATATTCTTGCGCCATTCACCCGGAACCATTACACCAGCCGCATCATAATTATCCACGTACGTTTTCGGGCAATAATTCCCACTACACAAATCTTCATCGCATCTAATAAAATTATGTAAACAAATAGCCGCTTTCAAAATTGAATCAACTGTTTTCGGATGCGCATTAATCACTTTATGAAAAACATTAAACCTCGACACTAAAACACCGAATGCGTTATCAACGCAGTTGCGGGCTCGAGCCAACCGATTATTATAAATCCGTTTATCTCGATCCGAATTAAGGGCTCCGTACGGCCGCAATAGGTGCGTATGCAACGGAAACGCTTCGTCCGCAACGAAAAAATACGGTAAATTGATTGTTGTCTCCCGTATAATATCTGTATTTGGTAAATTTAATTGTCCGGTAAATAACTTTTTGCCAAATGCGGATTCACGCAAAACGCCTCCGTCGCCTTGTGTCCCGTACGCTCCGATATCTATATAAGTAAATTTATAATTGGCGTCGCTGACTGCAAACAAAACAATTGTCTTTTCGCTGTCGAAGTTATTTGGTGGCTGGAATATAACGTGTTTGCCGTCGATTGCGCCGAGACAATGGGGCAAGTTGCACTGGCTGTCGAATTCGTTGGCGATATGAATCCATTCGTCTTCTGTTGGAACCTTTACGTAAATAGGCGATAATGTTTCCCATAATACGTCACATGTTTCCCTAATTACATTGCAAGTTGTTGATTTGCCAATCGTGTATGTGAACGCTAGTGATGCAAAAGAATCCCCCGTTGCTAGATGCCTGAAATTACCATTAATGGCGTGAACCAGTGTTTTTACATTATACATCATCCCAATTTTATAAGACAAATTAACACTTAATGAAACAAGATTTGGTACGCGTAAAACGCACCAACGCGTAGAGCTCGCCCTTAGGTAAAATATGCGTTGCGAGCAGTGCTTTTTAATTATTATGGCCTTTTGGTTAACAATTTGAGCAAAATGTTATAGGTGTAAAAAGTCTTACATTTAATTTTAGATTATATTGATAAAAACAAATTTTACTTCATACTTTAAAATTCAAAATTATAATATTTAATAATTTTTTTCGGGCTTTGGATTAACAAAATGAAAAAATCTTGTAGATATAAAATATCTTAGAATTTTTAGTAGAATTTTTAAGTGTATTAATTATTTTAATAAGAGCAGTATTAAGGGGGGCTCTAAATTTTGGGGCCCTATAACTCGGGAAGTATACGGACGATTGGATTTAAACTGCGAGCGGATTCAAATGGGATGCCAAATAATATGTGTACCAAATTTAGATTATATTGATAAAAAAATAATTTAGTGCATATTTTAAAATTCAAAATTATAATATTTAATAATTTTTTTCGGGCTTTGGGTTAACAAAATGAAAAAATCTTGCAGACAAAAAATATCTTAGAATTTTTAGTAGTATTTTTAAGTGTTTCAATTATTTTTATAAGGGCAGTATTAAGGGGGGCTCTAAATTTTGGGGCCCTATAACTCGGGAAGTATACGGGCGATTGGATTTATACTGCGAGCGGATTCAATTGGGATGCCAAATAATATGTGTACCAAATTTAGATTATATTGATAAAAAAATAATTTAGTGCATATTTTAAAATTCAAAATTATAATATTTAATAATTTTTTTCGGGCTTTGGATTAACAAAATGAAAAAATCTTGTAGACAAAAAATATCTTAGAATTTTTAGTAGTATTTGTAAGTGTTTCAATTATTTTTATAAGGGCAGTATTAAGGGGGGCTCCAAATTTTGGGGCCCTATAACTCGGGAAGTATACGGGCGATTGGATTTAAACTGCGAGCCAGTACAAATGGGATACCAAATAATATGTGTACCAAATTTGGTGTGAATCGCTCCAGTACCTTCAGAGGAGTAGAGGGCACAAATTTGGTCTTACGAGCGAGCGACGACTAACATCCAAGTATATAAGTTATATACATTTTCGGAATCAGGGCGACGAGACGAACACTTTTTCTTAATGAAATTTTTTGATCCGAGAATGCTACAGACACACGACCGAATGCTTTAGCCTCTTCGGTACTACGTACGGCGAGCTAAAAATAATAATAAATAAACCCACCTTAATGTAACTGCAAGTCGTGTCCCAGCAGACACAGGTTTACGGTATGTAGTCCTTTTCGTTAATTTATGCTTAACTAATGACAATAATAATTGAAATTGCGCCATATTTAATCTAGTATAATTAAAAAACTGATTTTCGTCGCTTAATTGTAATTCTGGAAATAAATTCTCTCCGTCTTCATGTTCCAATGGCCGTTGAATAACAGGCTGATCCCATAACCGTCTTTTTTTCTTTTTCTTCCGTTGAAGCAACATTATTGCTGCTAAAACCGCCATTTTTCTTCTTCGTACGATCTCCCCAACAACAACATCCATTGTTTCTTTGTTTTCCATTTTTGTTTATAAATATGTCTAATTGGGCACAGTATAAATATTTACTTTTATAGTGGTTGTGGTTTGGTTATGTTACGCAGTGTTGCCAACCATTTTAAACTATAATAAGCTTCTAGTACAAGCCCAACATTTCCCTGCCTGGGACAAGAAATACCGACTACAACTTCGGTACATATTGAAAACGGTGCATCGTATCGAGCCGCCGTTAACAGATTTGAGTTCCCCGATATTTAATTACTCTACAAACTTATTTTCAGCCTGTTTGAAAAGAATTATTTTTTCTTACATTTCACGAATTTTTTTTAACTTGAAATTTTTATCAAACTTTGCGAATTTTTTCCGACCAAACCATAAAAGATAGAGAGTTGAAATTTGGACAGTCAAACAACCTATATTTAGTGTATATTGTCAAATTTTTTCAACTTAATTGGAATATTATTACGACCTCCACAGCAAACCGCGTGAAAAAACAGTGAAAATCGTCGATTTTCGCAAAAACGGTAAGGGGTACCCCTTGACATTTTTTTCGAAAAAAAATCACATAATTATTTTTGAGTTTGACATATATTTAGATTAATTTGAGTACGCTGATTCCAAAAATGCTAATTAAAGTGGTGAAAGACCGTTAGAAATTGCTGTTAGCGCGCTTTGAAGTTGGGAAAATGCAAATTTCCATATAACTCGAAAACGGTGCATCGTATCGAACCGCCGTTAACAGATTTGAGTTCCCCGATATTTAATTACTCTAGAAACTTAGTTTCAGCCGGTTTGAAAAGAAAAATTTTTTTTGACACATTTCACGGAATTATTTTAACTTGAAATTTTTATCAAACTTTGCGAATTTTTTCCGACCAAACCATAAAAGATAGATAGTTGAAATTTGGACAGTCAAACAACCTATATTTAGTGTATATTGTCAAATTTTTTCAACTTGATTGAAGTAATATTACGACCTCTACCGCAAACCGCGTGAATAAGCAGTGTTTGCATAGAGTAAGGGAGGATCAAGAAATCGGTCCTTTAAAGTAGAATTATTGGTTAGCACCCCTTACTGATACATTTAAATAGACTGATTATTATTGTTTAATGAATCATTGATTTCAGTTAACTTACTCAATGTATTTCTTAGTGAGAAATGTGTAAGTCTCGTCACCATGTCAAAATTAATTATATTTAATGCACTGCATATTTTAAAAATACTGAAGATTTGTCTGCAAAGTGCGACCTTAATTTCTAATTTAATTTGGAGATAGCTAGCGAAAAGAGCCTATTTATATATTATATGTAGAGTGATTAGCAATGTTGCTAGTTTTACCCTACGTTTCAAAGATTTGTGTCGTTCGGTTCGACACACGTAAATAAATATGTATATCTACATACATATTTTTCTATACAATATATTAATTGCATATATATGAATAAGTACAACATTCATTTTTGTCGTAGTTTTGATGTTTCTGAAATGTAATGATTAGAAGGCGATCTGCCAAAGGGGCAGTGTGCAGGTCCTGACTTGCACACTGCGAAAACTTTAAAAGAGCGGATGCCCAGCAACCAGAACTGGGACATCCTTACTAACTTTAGTGACATGTACATAAGTATAGTTATCAGGGGTCCACCTCCGTCCTCGGGTGGACCCATCGTGACGCTACGACCCCACGGCAGGGTCAATCAACCAACGCACCCACCCGGTCTTGATGCCAAGTTCGGTAACACCTTGCTTCTCCACTGTACTCTGGCCGTACAGCGAATAGGCATGGGGCCGTCCCTGACACCGAACGCACCTACTGCCAACAACAACCATCATACTTTTGTGCCCCTAACGGAGCTTACTAGGTATATCAGACACGTTGAGACAGATAGGCTTCTTAGGAGATGCGATTGGTCAATTTGACAAAACGTGCCAATACTAAACATTGTTAGTAATCTCATTTGGACCAAAAATAGAAAATATGGCAAAATTGGTGTGTAATAACTCTCCAGCTATATAACACCAGCCCATCACTAGCTTTGTACGTTTCTACACCGCAGCCTGGAACTTCCAGCCCCTTACCCTGGCCGTCTACCGGTATATCCAACCAAGAGCCCAACTGATACCGCTGAGTCATTTGCCAAACGGACTCGCAAATACTCACGATTAAACAGCCGAGAACAAATGGAAGCTACGATAGGCGACAGGGCCCAGAACCAGAAAGCCCAAACTGAGGGTGCATACTAAGTACCCCGACACCCGTAATGCCGGTCGAGGCGATGGGAGTGCACAAGCCATAAGTATACTTAAATTAGCCAACTTGTTGATTAAAAACGCTGAATAATGTCAGCTTGACTTTAAATTAAATAACAATCAAAATTCGCGAACCGACCACCCCAATACACCCGTGATCATCATTCATTTCCCTCCCACAAAAAATATATACAGGATCTGAGATATACAAACGACTCAGTCCAACACTTATTTAATCAATTTAACGTTAGCCCCGGGGCTAGTTAGGTTGAGGTGTTGTGTTGTGTTGCAGGCGCCCCTACTTGTAGCAGAGGGGCCTGTTGATGATGTTGTTGTTGTTGTTGTTGCACCCAGGTGGCGTTTATGCTTGTTTGCCCATTCCCTAACCTAACCTACCTACTTTCATTTCTATTACGACCTATTTTATTATGGGCAACACAAACATGGCCCCCAGGTGTCTGTTGTCCGTTGTCCGCTGCGAAGAGTTGTTAATAATAAAATAATTAATTTGCAATATTTTATGATGCGCGAAGTTATGTTGAAGTTAGGATGTACGAATATATAATGGGGGGGGGAGGAGTCGTGCCATTTTTCAAAATCACTTATACCCTTAAATATTTGAATAATTTAAAGATTAAAGCAAAAGGGTAAAATAGTGATTATGCTTTATATTTCCCAGCTGTGGAAGGCGTAAGTCGTTCTTAAGTCATGCAACTTCAGAAAGACTTACTTGAAAAGAACTTACTTAAGTAACACCCGCACGACTGTCAATTCTTTTGTTATAACAACAAAAATTAGAATTCGAATTGCAGTCGATTTTAATTTTCGTTCGCTGATATTAGGATTGAAAAAGGACTCACCGCTTAAATCCAAATTTGTTCCTCTCCTATACCAACCAGGGCAATGTGGGCCCAAGTCACAAGAACCTGCCCAAAAAATACCCAAACAATATTGGCATCAATGTATGCAATTTTGCTTAAACATTTTTTTTTCTGGCAGACTTCTAGACAACTTGGCAACATTGAGCTGGTTGGGTACACCACAGCCGAAGTTCTAGTTGTCCTTTTTGACTGGCGATAATGTCACTTTTTAGAGTCCCGCGAATTATGACTTTAAAACACTCACTTCACATATTTTAAACGATCGTTTCATTATTTTTATAACACTGACTCTACACTAACTATTCACTAACTTTTCACTGATTTATCACCGACTTTGGCAATTTACTATTGCATTTGAAAATAAACATTCGCGTAACACCACCGAATGGTCAAAATTACGTACGGTACATACACACATATATATATATAACAAAATAAATATAGAAATCAGGTGGGAAATATAAAGATGGCACGTGGGGCTAATAAAAAATCACTTACCCCATTTTAATTTCATTTCGGATGAGGCGTCTTGTTTGTTATCGGGAATGTTCCCTCTTCAGCGTGTTGTATGGTGTCAGTGTTGTTGCCATTTTGTCCGTCGGTGTTAGTTGTGTTGGAAGAACGCGCTGACCGGAGATTTGTACTCACATGGAGAAACCTAGTCTGCCACCGTGTTGTTTAGTGTAGTTAGGCAGCAAGGAAACCGGAGTACCGTTGAAACAACCGTTGACTGAGTCGGTCTGCTTTAACTCTGTCTGATCTGTAACAAGGTAAAGTAGACATTTAATACAGTCGTATATGTTGTTGTATAATTGTTGCGCGACGGAATAAGTGTGCTAGCTGTTCACAAACTGCTAGAAAACAATTTCAATTTAAATTTGAATCATCTGGTTGGTTTATTGTGTGATTATGTATAGTGATGTTAATTTTATTTTTATTGTAGTGAAGTATTTAAAGGGTAGAAATAATAATGATTTACACTTAACAAAGCAGACTTCCTTATAGGCATTCTCCAGAATCGAAATTCATCTTACAGCAGCCGGAACTACTGGACTACCGTTTCATATAATCCAATCCTAGATTTCATTTATTTATTGTGTGACAAAGTCTAATTGTTTTTTTTTTAATATTCAATAAACATATTTTTAAACTTGAATTCATATCATATCTACTACATACAAGACCTGTTACACGGAAAGATAAACTAGAAATGTTTATACATACATGTTTTGAAATAAAGATTTAACGAAGACCAGTACTAATAATATCCTAATGAATAAACGGATGTTACTACTTTAATTAAAATGCATCGTCATCTATAAGTTTCGAAATAAAAAGGTATTGTTCGAACTTGTATATTTACGTATGATGTAAGAAGTAAACAACATTTATTTATATCCACATTTAAAATACCTATATTTTTCAAAGTTGCAAAGTTTCAGATATCGCATAAATATTTTTGAGTTAGACATATATTTAGTACCTCTGCTCTAATATTATTATATCAAATTAGAATTTAAATATAATTTATACATGAAATAATATCGATCGAAAATTATTATTATTTATAATAAAAGAAAATTTAAAATTTATTATTACTACTGTTGTAAATTATTATTTCAAGTTAGTATGTAATAAATCGATCGTAAATTTAATCAAAATATAATTTAAAATGTAAAAGTAATTTATTATTTTGAAATAATTAAGAAACAAATTTGTAAATATTACATAAATTAAAATATCAAAAATATTCAAAATTATCCAGGACATGTCACCATTTTGCTCTAAAGAACCAATATTTAAACAACCGAAATATTGCTTAAAAAAATATAAATACTGCTTCGCTAAATTTAAACCGATTACTTAAGCGCCTTGTAAATATATATATATTAACTAAAGTGGTACAAGAAAATATCCCACTATTTAGAATCACTGGAAATAAATTAATTTAATTTAAAATTGAATGAAAAAAATTAAATATATCAAATAAATTCACTAACATAAATAAAATGCAGAATAAAAATGTTTCCACTATTTAAATCCACTGAAAATAATATAAAACTCCTATATTTTCGTTTCTGCTATTTTATTATATCATAACTAATCAAAAATAATAATTGTTTATTTATATCAAATCTTGATAGTAAGTAAAACCAACAATTTAGAACCGGTGGTAAAAGGCAAGCAGCGCCGCGCCGCCGCAGTGGTTATTTCACCAGCGAACGTGGTATCAGTTCCCGCCAAACCGAATGCAATGCAATACATATTTATATATTTATATGTACACAGAATTAAAACATAGACACAGTGGGGAAGGGAACACATTAAATATGAATGCAATATTATATAAAAACAAATAAATATACAAAAACAACACTGTTCAAATGAAATGAAATGAATAATAATTGAGAGAAAATTTACCAAGAAACACAATTCGCCATTGATGCATGATGCCATGGTGGTTCACAGGCTGATCTTTTTTATATATCATCATTTTAACTTCAATTTCGCGATTGATGCACACATTTTAAGTTTAACAGTTTACGCGAACGATTATTAACCGATATGCTACAGTTACTTCGCGATTGCAATAGTTTTATTAACGATTTACACTAACATATAACAGCTTGTCTTTCGTAACACAACGTCGCCGTCGGTCGACTTGTGTTCGGTCGGACTGGTGTTTCAACTTTTAACCAGTAAACGTTCTACGATTTTGCGGTCTCTGCGCACGCCTGGCGACGCTCGGTATATATGTCCGTTACTTGTCAGATATTTGAAAATGCTCGGTACAATTTAGAATTTAGGATTTATTTCCTACCAAACCATTAATATCAAACAGACTAAATTATGTTTATATTGTGAAATCTTTTCAACTGTAAGTATTCATGTTTGCACACCAACTTGTACAAGCTACTCTTTATATATACACTAAATGTGAATATCGTTTTCCTGGACAAAATGCAACTCAAGGCCGGTGTTTACACGCCAAGTTAATTGGATTGTCTAAACAAGTCTCATCGAAACTATGCAGGGTTTATAATTTGTTAGTAAGTTTTATTATTGTATATTCAAATCAGTAGTGAGATATTGTCGTGTGTGTTTGAGTGTTTGTTTTTATTGCTTCTCAACAAAATGGTAAGTTGATTTGATAATCAGTTGGAAATTTTAACTTTAATATTTAAATGGGTACCGAATTTGTTTGTTTAGTTATAGCGCGGTAGTAAGTGTTCGCTTTGTTTGCTTTTTAAATAATATTGTAAATAAAATGACAACAAAATCGCATAAAATCTTTCGAGTTTAACATATATTTAGATGAATTTGACTACGTTGATTCCAGAAATGGTGACTTTCTTACAGGGGAATTCGATGAATTTCACGGTTTTTGCACTGCTTTTCACTTTTAAAGTACAATTATTTGACAAATATGCTTATATTTAGTTAGAATTTAGATGATATGTATCCCCCGAAGTAGAGTAGATCTTAACGTGACGTGGTGAGGCTTACACATCTCGCTAATTATTTAAAATAACAATTCAATCCATTTGTACATATAATTATTTATTAAATAATGTTTAACTTTTGTTAATTGTTATTTACTGTGTGGGTTGTGATTCGAATACTCAGGATTGATCATATCTGAAACTTTGCAACTTTGACAAATATAGCTATTTTAAATGTGGATATAAATAAATGTTGTTTACTTCTTACATAATACGTAAATATACAAGTTCGAACAATACCTTTTTATTTCGAAACTTATAGATGACGATGCATTTTAATTAAAGTAGTAACATCCGTTTATTCATTAGGATATTATTAGTACAGGTCTTCGTTAAATCTTTATTTCAAAACATGTATGTATAAACATTTCTAGTTTATCTTTCCGTGTAACAGGTCTTGTATGTAGTAGATATGATATGAATTCAAGTTTAAAAATATGTTTATTGAATATTAAAAAAAAAAACAATTAGACTTTGTCACACAATAAATAAATGAAATCTAGAATTGGATTATATGCAACGGTAGTCCAGTAGTTCCGGCTGCTGTAAGATGAATTTTGATTCTGGAGAATGCCTATAAGGAAGTCTGCTTTGGTAAGTGTAAATCATTATTATTTCTACCCTTTAAATACTTCACTACAATAAAAATAAAATTAACATCACTATACATAATCACACAATAAACCAACCAGATGATTCAAATTTAAATTGAAATTGTTTTCTAGCAGTTTGTGAACAGCTAGCACACTTATTCCGTCGCGCAACAATTATACAACAACATATACGATTGTACTAAATGTCTACTTTACCTTGTTACAGATCAGACAGAGTTAAAGCAGACCGACTCAGTCAACGGTTGTTTCAACGGTACTCCGGTTCCCTTGCTGCCTAACTACACTAAACAACACGGTGGCAGACTAGGTTTCTCCATGTGAGTACAAATCTCCGGTCAGCGCGTTCTTCCAACACAACTAACACCGACGGACAAAATGGCAACAACACTGACACCATACAACACGCTGAAGAGGGAACATTCCCGATAACAAACAAGACGCCTCATCCGAAATGAAATGAAAATGGGGTAAGTGATTTTTTATTAGCCCCACGTGCCATCTTTATATTTCCCACCTGATTTCTATATTTATTTTGTTATTTATATATGTATGTATGTACCGTACGCAATTTTGACCATTCGGTGTTGTTACGCGAATGTTTATTTTCAAATGCAATAGTAAATTGCCAAAGTCGGTGATAAAACAGTGAAAAGTCAGTGTAGAGTCAGTGAATAGTTAGTGTAGAGTCAGTGTTATAAAAATAATGAAACGATCGTTTAAAATATGTGAAGTGAGTGTTTTAAAGTCATAATTCGCGGGACTCTAAAAAGTGACATTATCGCCAGTCAAAAAGGACAACTAGAACTTCGGCTGTGGTGTACCCAACCAGCTCAATGTTGCCAAGTTGTCTAGAAGTCTGCCAGAAAAAAAAAATGTTTAAGCAAAATTGCATACATTGATGCCAATATTGCTTGGGTATCTTTTGGGCAGGTACTTGTGACTTGGGCCCACATTGCCCTGGTTGGTATAGGAGAGGAACAAATTTGGATTTAAGCGGTGAGTCGTTTTTCAATCCTAATATCAGCGAACGAAAATCAAAATCGACTGCAATTCGAATTCTAATTTTTGTTGTTATAACAAAAGAATTGACAGTCGTGCGGGTGTTACTTAAGTAAGTTCTTTTCAAGTAAGTCTTTCTGAAGTTGCATGACTTAAGAACGACTTACGCCTTCCACAGCTGGGAAATATAAAGCATAATCACTATTTTACCCTTTTGCCTTAATCTTTAAATTATTCAAATATTTAAGGGTATAAGTGATTTTGAAAAATGGCATGACTCCTCCCCCCCCCATTATATATTCGTACATCCTAACTTCAACATAACTTCGCGCATCATAAAATATTGCAAATTAATTATTTTATTATTAACAACTCTTCGCAGCGGACAACGGACAACAGACACCTGGGGGCCATGTTTGTGTTGCCCATAATAAAATAGGTCATAATAGAAATGAAAGTAGGAAGGTTAGGTTAGGTTAGGGAATGGGCAAACAAGCATAAACGCCACCTGGGTGCAACAACAACAACATCATCAACAGGCCCCTCTGCTACAAGTAGGGGCGCCTGCAACACAACACCTCATCCTAACTGGCCCCGGGGCCTAAAATGGGTTAAACAAGTGTTGGAATGAGTCGTTTGTATATCTCAGATCCTGTAGGTATATATTTTTTGTGGGAGGGAAATGAATGATCACGGGTGTATTGGGGTGGTCGGTTCGCGAATTTTGATTGTTATTTCATTTAAAGTCAAGCTGACATTATTCAGCGTTTTTAATCAACAAGTTGGCTAATTCAAGTATACTTATGGCTTGTGCGCTCCCATCGCCTCGACCGGCATTACGGGTGTCGGGGTACTTAGTATGCACCCTCAGTTTGGGCCTGCTGGTTCTGGGCCCTGTCGCCTATCGTAGCTTCCATTTGATCCAACTGTTTAATCGTGAGTATTTGCGAGTCCGTTTGGCAAATGACTCAGCGGTATCAGTTGGGCTCTTGGTTGGATACACCGATAGACGACGGCCAGGGTAAGGGGCTGGAAGTTCCAGGCTGCGGTGTAGAAACGTACAAAGCTAGTGATGGGCTGGTGTTATATAGCTGGAGAGTTATTACACACACCAATGTTGCCATATTTTCTTTTTTTGGTCCAAATGAGATTACTAACAATGTTTAGTATTGGCGCGTTTTGTCAAATTGACCAATCGCATCTCCTAAGAAGCCTATCTGCCTCAACGTGTCTGATATACCTAGTAAGCTCCGTTAGGGGCACAAAAGTATGATGGTTGTTGTTGGCAGTAGGTGCGTTCGGTGTCAGGGACGGCCCCGTGCCTATTCGCTGTACGGCCAGAGTACAGTGGAGAAGCAAGGTGTTACCGAACTTGGCATCAAGACCGGGTGGGTGCGTTGGTTGATTGACCCTGCCGTGGGGTCGTAGCGTCACGATGGGTCCACCCGAGGACGGAGGTGGACCCCTGATAACTGTACTTATTTACAGGACACTTAAATGGTTAGGGTGTCCCAGTTCTGGTTGCTGGGCATCCGCTCTTTTAAAGTTTTCGCAGTGTGCAAGTCCGGACCTGCACACTGCCCCTTTGGCAGATCATAACATTTCCTTTCAGAAACATCAAAACTACGACAGAAATGAATGTTGCACTCATTCATATATATGCAATTAATATATTGTATAGAAATATATGTATTTAGATATATACATATTTATTTACGTGTGTCGAACGTAGGGTAAAACAAGCATTATTGCTAATCACTTTACATATAATATATAAATAGGCTCTTTTCGCTAGCTATCTCCAAATTAAATTAGAAATTAAGGTCGCACTTTGCAGCCAAATGTTCAGTATTTTTAAAATATGCAGTGCATTAAATATAATTAATTTTGACATGGTGACGGGACTTACACATTTCTCACTAAGAAATACATTGAGTAAATAGTTAACTGAAATCTCAATGATTCATTAAACAATAATAATCAGTCTATTTAAATGTATCAGTAAGGGGTGCTAACCAATAACTCTACTTTAAAGGATCGATTTCTTGATCCTCCCTTACTCTATGCAAACACTGCTTTTTCACGTGGTTTGCTGTGTAGGTCGTAATATTATCCCAATCTAATTGAAAAAATTTGACAATATACACCAAATATAGGTTGTTTGACTGTCCAAATTTCAACTTTATATCATTTATGGTTTGGTTGGAAAAAAATCGCAAAGTTTGAAAATAGACATAATCGCCCGGCTAGCTCAGTCGGTAGAGCATGAGACTCTTAATCTCAGGGTCGTGGGTTCGAGCCCCACGTTGGGCGAATATATTTTAAAATTGAAAAAAATTGACAATATACACCAAATATAGGTTGTTTGACTGTCCAAATTTCAACTCTCTATCTTTTATGGTTTGGTCGGAAAAAATTCGCAAAGTCTGAAAAAAAATTCAAGTAAAACAAATTCCTTGAAATGTGTCAAACAAAATTGTGCTATATAAAACCTTGTATTATTTAACATTAAAACTATATAATTGTAAAAAACAGTATTAATCATTTGACATTAAAATTATATATTTAAAAAACAGTATTAATCATTTTGTTATGTATAAAACTGGTATAGCGTTTTTACACATTATTCCGGTGGAAAAGTTTTGTCACCCAGTAAAGATAAATATACAATTATTATTTCGTCTACAATTTGATTTTAAATATTAAAGAAACTTAACCCTACTAGAAACACCAAATAGAAAACTCTTTAAAATAAATTTAAATTGTATTTTATATGTTACAGTATTTTATAAACATGTTTCGTATTCAATTTGCATTCATGTTTAAGATAATACAATTATGCGAACTTTTCACATATTGTATATATTTAGCTTTTACAAATAAATGTATTATGATATTTAATTCTGTTACTTTATTGTATTCAATGAAAAAATTCACAACGTTATATTAAAAAACTTGATTCGGTTTTTATTGTGTTTTCCTTGAATTGGACTCAATAGAGTATTTAGCATAAATTAAACCTATGGGTGCGCTTAAGTGTCATGAGTTTAAGATTTAGGCAATGACATGCACTTATTTCATATTAAATACTTAAAAATTGAATAATTGCAGTTATAGAATCTTACCGCAACTCATATTTTCAAAAATCACTGCTTTTTGGCCATTTTGAAGTGAAAATATTTACTATGAATTAAAATAAATGGACGGAATTTCACGTATTTGCTAAAAATATATGCAAATTAGGCAATAATATGCACTTAAATACTTATAAATTGATTAATAACATATGTGACTCCCCTTAAACTTAAGCGTTACACTTCAAACAATGTTTCCGTAACTCGTACGTGACTAATGCAGATTGAAATATTGTTTTTGACGCTTACGTGTGGTTGCACTTTTATTTATATTTGTTCTTTGGTCGGTCATTTTAACATAAATGCTTAAAATAGCGACACATTCACAAACTTCAAATTAGAATAAATAAAACTGCATTTTATTAACAAACTAAATTATTTATATTTCTCATTGACATACAATATCAATATAATATTGCAGATATGCCACTCTGTGTAAAGTACACTAAACACACTAAATACACTTCAATACATCAAATTAATTGAAGATTTATCACACAAAAACTTTTTTGACTGATTTCATTCTGACGTTTGATTCGTTTTTGTCTATTTCAAAGCAGACTGAGCCTTCTGAAGAGTAGTGGTTTTATTTCAGTATAAACTATTTGATTATTTTTTATAACTTTATTAACAGTCGCCTTGGCGCAGTGGTTAAGAATCTTGCCTTTCACCCTGGAGGTCGTGAGTTCGATCCCCGTCTATGTCAATTTGCATTTTTACAAAAAAAGCGTTATACACACACACTCACATACAAACAAACACTTCTGGGTAATTATATATATAATTACATTGCGGTAGTATACAAAAAGTTTAGTGACGACCTTTTTTTTTTTATTCATTATATATATATATAAATGTAAAAACGTAGTACGTAATAACTATTAAAACTTGTTTTGGGGAAAGTTGTTTAAACTGAAGGTTAAAAATTGGCTTCAAATATATTTATTAACCTTGCAAATTATTTATGATCTCAGTCTTGATTATATTTTTAACAAAGTCAAATCGTTTTCGTAAACAATTATTGAATTAAAAATCGAAATATGTCACTTGAATCTGTACTAACTGTGACTCCTGCTGAGTTAGAAAAGATTAATAAATCATACGGACGAACAAAGGAAGAAATTGCTGAAGATGTTCAACTGATGAAAGATTGGATGCAAAAACAACTCCATTTACCACTTAACGAAGGCAAGTTTTAAAGTGCTTTATTTGTCTTAGTTATTTTATAAATAACAAATATCGCTCAGGCGTTTCTAATTATTTAAACGAATCCTTTTAAAATGAATTTAAACGGCACTAATATAATTATGGAAGTTTTACTGCTTTACGTCTTTTGGCGCTGTTTAGTGCTGGATTTAATTCCAATTGTGTATTTTAGATGTGGTTCTTATAGAACGTCGATTAAAATTTAATAAGTTCAGTGTTGAACGATCAAAACAAAAATTTGATTATTATTATGCCGCCAAGACTATTGCACCGGAGTTCTTCCGAAATAATCATCCGTTACATCCAAGTATGAAGAAGGTTTTCAGCTATGCGTGAGTAAAACTGTCTTCTTATACCTCGCCGTACATAACGATTATTCGTGTGTCTGTAACATACTCGAATTTAAAAAAAAATGTTAACAAAACGTTCTTGTATTTTCGTCCTGAATCCAAATATATAAATATATATTATATACCTGGATGTATATATTTGGATGTATGTATCTCGCTCGCTCGGTCGTAAAACCTGAGTTTGTGACCGCAACTCTTCTGGGTACCGGGCCGATTTTAATGCAATTTGATATACATATAATTTCCACGCCCGTAAAGTTCCAGCATTTTAAATCCAATCGTCAGTACAAGGTCGGAGTTATAGGGCCCCAAAATTTGGAACCCTCCTAAATACTGCCCTTATTCAACTTTTAAATTTTTTAGAATTTTCTACTAGAAATTCTAAGATATTTTATGTCGACAAAGTTTTTTCAAATTGTGAGCCCATAGGCTTAAAAAAATAATAAATAATATTTTGAAGCAAATCAGACATTGAACGTCATCTATAAGTGAAACGAAGAAGGAACGGCGAGCTGGTAGCACTGGCGCTTGGGCATCATAGAAGACTAAGATTATTATGTTTTAAGGAGCCTCGTGCCAATGCCGAAATTATGCCCGGATTCGGGGCGAGTTATAGTATCAAGACTATTTTATTCGGATATCCCAGATTTGTCAAGTATTGATTGCTTGAAGGCCATTTTAATGCTTGTTGAGGTTCTAGCAAAGTTTGACAGTGAAACACATGATATAATCGTATTCGATTTAATAAACTCAAATTTCGCAACTATCATGTCGTTTCGTCCGGTCGACATCACCAGATGCTATGATTTACTTATAGTAAGTTATTATATAAATAGTAGGAAAATCATCACCGGGAATCCGGTAGAACAACAGTAAAAAATGCACAACACAGCGCAGCATTATTTGTCATAAAACTAACTGGATTATGATTTGTATATTCTAATTGGCAGTGAATGGGCCTTAAGGTGCATTTATCTCGGATGTTCTACCGGATTTCCCAGTGATTATAGATTTGCAGTGGTTGTAGAACACGTAGTGTATGTAAGTATAGTGTTAAAAGTAGTGCGAGGAACGAACCGAACAAAATAACACTTTTAACACTAGTTACATGAACAACTTATTTTTGATTAAATAAGCAATTTACTTTTCTATACATTGTTTATAGAAAGCTTTTTCGTTAAGAATCGGAGGAATCCATTTCTTGAATGCGCCAACATATGCGATGGGAGTAATAAAATTAATCAAACGTTTACTAACAGATAAAATGGCAAATAGGGTAAATCCCTTAATCAAAAATCGCCTCATTCAAACTACAACTGAATTACTTACATTTTTTATATTCAAATGTGCAAATCTATTCACGATTACAATTTAATTATTTCTTTAAATAGTTTTATGAATTAAAACGATAATTCTCGTTAAATACTTTTTATTGCCTTTAAATACTTAACATAGATTTTTAAATAAATTCATAATTTCAAGTTAAATCTTTGTAATGTTAATGGGGCGATATATTGAATAATCATTTAATAAGGCCCCAATTTAATCGAAATAATTGCAGCTTCATGTCCATCCGAGTTTAGAATCTTTACACAAACATATACCGAAAGAGATTTTACCAAAAGACTATGGTGGCAATGAACCCACGCTCATCGAATTACATAGTAAGTATTTTATAACTAACTACACTTGTAGGCACCATGTGCCCATATCATACACAGAATACAGTCAGCTGCACACTGATATATATGTACATTTTAATAATATAAATACTTAAATCCATCCTTCTATATTAAATCTTAGAGTAGTTTTGTAAAATATAATTGTTTTTCCATTGATTGACTCGTTGTACGGCTGTAGGCATTAGTGCTTGCACCTATGCGTGTTTCATTCCGAGAATAGAGACGATTGAACACAGCAGCTCTGTACTGTACGAAGAGCATATTAAACGTTATGACAAAATGTACTTATGCAAATATTTTTGTAAAGCTGAAGACATTCGTGCTTGTATTTATGCTTGTTTTTGTAAAGTATTTAGTATTTTTAACACAATATATATTTTTTAAGACAATTTGGACATGTAACTTTTGTGCTTCAACGTGTTATATGTTTTATATGGCGAGCTGAACGCATTGTTGTAGCTATGATTGTTTTTATAGAGAATTGGATGAAATTTGTGGAGAGCAAAAATGAGTGGATGCTAGAAAGGGCTGAAATGAAATCGAATGAGAAACTCCGTATTGGAAGTCCGCTGGACATAGAAGTATTTGGAACCGAAGGAACCTTTCGGAAAATAAACGTCGACTAAACCGAATTTTTTGTTATATTTTAAGGAATTGTTTGTATATGTTTTTAATAAGTAATATATGAGAAAAAATAATTGTTTTTAATTATTATAGCCATTTAGTTAACAATTGTTATAGATATAAAAAGTCTATTGTAGATTATTTTGATATATTAAAATATCTGGATTATATATATACAACCAAAACCAGTTATCAAACTAACCAATACTCTACAGAAATATTCTGATATGTCATTTATCTAATAGAGTCTATTTTGTTTTCCTGTCAAAATAACAGATGATCCGATTTTATAAGCTACATGCGCATCCATGGCAACGTGAACAACATATTTATAATGTTTCACGTAGCATTTTTCTCGCAACTGGTACATTTTTTGAAGAAATGTTTCAAACAAAAGTTGTGCGAAATATTAATATATTTCATTATGAACATAACTATTTTTGCCGTAAGTGTAGCCGTTCTAGTGATATTGGAGATAGAACAAAAATGCATAGAGTAAACATGCACTTCCGGTTTGAATATTCTTTTCATGATAATGATAAACCAAGGCCAACAAGATATGATATCAGTGTTGCCAACCCGCTTGTCGATAACTTCCCTAGATTCATAAAAATGTGTTCGCCCTGAATCCAAAAATATATATAACGTTGCTCGTAAGACTAAATTTGTGCCCTCTACTCCTCTGAAGGTACTGAAGCGATTTGAACCAAATTTGCTACACATATTATTTGGCATCCAATTTGAATCCGCTCGCAGTTTAAATTCAATCGCCCGTATACTTCCCGAGTTATAGGGCCCCAAAATTTGGAGCCCCTCTTAATACTGTTCTTATAAAAATAATGAAAATATTTAAAAATTCTACAATGAATTCAGAGATATTTTTGATCTAGAAATTTTTGGCATATTAACTCAAAGGCCATAAGAAATTATTAAAAACTATAATATCGAATTTTGAAAGCATGAAAATAATTTATTTTATTTATATCAAAATAATCTACAATAGACTTTTTATATCTATAACAATTGTTAACTAAATGGCTATAATAATTAAAAACAATTATTTTTTCTCATATATTACTTATTAAAAACATATACAAACAATTCCTTAAAATATAACAAAAAATTCGGTTTAGTCGACGTTTATTTTCCGAAAGGTTCCTTCAGTTCCAAATACTTCTATGTCCAGCGGACTTCCAATACGGAGTTTCTCATTCGATTTCATTTCAGCCCTTTCTAACATCCAATCATTTTTACTATCCACAAATTTCATCCAATTCTCTATAAAAACAATCATAGCTACAACAATGCCATCAGCTCGCTATATAAAACATATAACACGTTGATGCACAAAAGTTACATGTCCAAATTGTCTTAAAAAATATATATTGTGTTAAAAATACTAAATACTTTACAAAAACAAGCATAAATACAAGCACGAATGCCTTCAGCTTTACAAAAATATTTGCATTAGTACATTTTGTCATAAACTCTAATATGCGCTTTGTACAGTACAGAGCTGCTGTGTTCAATCGTCTCTATTCTCGGAATGAAACACGCATAGGTGCAAGCACTAATGCCTACAGCCGTACAACGAGTCAATCAATGGAAAAACAATTATATTTTACAAAACTACTCTAAGATTTAATATAGAAGGATGTATTTAAGTATTTGTATTATTAAAATGTACATATATAACAGTGTGAAGCTGACTGTATTCTGTGTATGATATGGGCACATGGTGCCTACAAGTGTAGTTAGTTATAAAATACTTACTATGTAATTCGATGAGCGTGGGTTCATTGCCACCATAGTCTTTTGGTAAAATCTCTTTCGGTATATGTTTGTGTAAAGATTCTAAACTCGGATGGACATGAAGCTGCAATTATTTCGATTATTTTGGGGCCTTATTAAATGATTATTCAATATATCGCCTCATTAACAATACAAAGATTTAACTTGAAATTATGAATTTATTTAAAAATCTATGTTAAGTATTTAAAGGTAATAAAAAGAATAGAACGAGAATTTACGTTTTTATGCATAAAACTATTTAAAGAAATGATTAAATTGTAATCGTGAATAGATTTGCACATTTGAATATAAAAAATGTAAGTAATTCAGTTGTAGTTTGAATGAGGCGATTTTTGATAAATGGATTTACCCTATTGCCCATTTTATCTGTTAGTAAACGTTTGATTAATTTTATTACTCCCATCGCATATGTTGGCGCATTCAAGAAATGGATTCCTCCGATTCTTAACGAAAAAGCTTTCTATAAACAATGTATAGAAAAGTAAATTGCTTATTTAATCAAAAATAAGTTGTTCATGTAACTAGTGTTAAAAGTGTTATTTTGTTCGGTTCGTTCCTCGCACTACTTTTAACACTATACTTACATACACTACGTGTTCTACAACCACTGCAAATCTATAATCACTGGGAAATCCGGTAGAACATCCGAGATAAATGCACCTTAAGGCCCATTCACTGCCAATTAGAATATACAAATCATAATCCAGTTAGTTTTATGACAAATAATGCTGCGCTGTGTTGTGCATTTTTTACTGTTGTTCTACCGGATTCCCGGTGATGATTTTCCTACTATTTATATAATAACTTACTATAAGTAAATCATAGCATCTGGTGATGTCGACCGGACGAAACGACATGATAGTTGCGAAATTTGAGTTTATTAAATCGAATACGATTATATCATGTGTTTCACTGTCAAACTTTGCTAGAACCTCAACAAGCATTAAAATGGCCTTCAAGCAATCAATACTTGACAAATCTGGGATATCCGAATAAAATAGTCTTGATACTATAACTCGCCCCGAATCCGGGCATAATTTCGGCATTGGCACGAGGCTCCTTAAAACATAATAATCTTAGTCTTCTATGATGCCCAAGCGCCAGTGCTACCAGCTCGCCGTTCCTTCTTCGTTTCACTTATAGATGACGTTCAATGTCTGATTTGCTTCAAAATATTATTTATTATTTTTTTAAGCCTATGGGCTCACAATTTGAAAAAACTTTGTCGACATAAAATATCTTAGAATTTCTAGTAGAAAATTCTAAAAAATTTAAAAGTTGAATAAGGGCAGTATTTAGGAGGGTTCCAAATTTTGGGGCCCTATAACTCCGACCTTGTACTGACGATTGGATTTAAAATGCTGGAACTTTACGGGCGTGGAAATTATATGTATATCAAATTGCATTAAAATCGGCCCGGTACCCAGAAGAGTTGCGGTCACAAACTCAGGTTTTACGACCGAGCGAGCGAGATACATACATCCAAATATATACATCCAGGTATATAATATATATTTATATATTTGGATTCAGGACGAAAATACAAGAACGTTTTGTTAACATTTTTTTTTAAATTCGAGTATGTTACAGACACACGAATAATCGTTATGTACGGCGAGGTATAAGAAGACAGTTTTACTCACGCATAGCTGAAAACCTTCTTCATACTTGGATGTAACGGATGATTATTTCGGAAGAACTCCGGTGCAATAGTCTTGGCGGCATAATAATAATCAAATTTTTGTTTTGATCGTTCAACACTGAACTTATTAAATTTTAATCGACGTTCTATAAGAACCACATCTAAAATACACAATTGGAATTAAATCCAGCACTAAACAGCGCCAAAAGACGTAAAGCAGTAAAACTTCCATAATTATATTAGTGCCGTTTAAATTCATTTTAAAAGGATTCGTTTAAATAATTAGAAACGCCTGAGCGATATTTGTTATTTATAAAATAACTAAGACAAATAAAGCATTTTAAAACTTGCCTTCGTTAAGTGGTAAATGGAGTTGTTTTTGCATCCAATCTTTCATCAGTTGAACATCTTCAGCAATTTCTTCCTTTGTTCGTCCGTATGATTTATTAATCTTTTCTAACTCAGCAGGAGTCACAGTTAGTACAGATTCAAGTGACATATTTCGATTTTTAATTCAATAATTGTTTACGAAAACGATTTGACTTTGTTAAAAATATAATCAAGACTGAGATCATAAATAATTTGCAAGGTTAATAAATATATTTGAAGCCAATTTTTAACCTTCAGTTTAGCAACTTTCCCCAAAACAACTTTTAATAACTACGTTTTTACAAATACAGATTTATAATGAAAAAAAAAAAAAAAAGTCACGAAACTTTTTGTATACTACCGCAATGTAATTATATATATAATTACCCAGAAGTGTTTGTTTGTATGTGAGTGTGTGTGTATAACGCTTTTTTTGTAAAAATGCAAATTGACATAGACGGGATCGAACTCACGACCTCCAGGGTGAAAGGCAAGATTCTTAACCACTGCGCCAAGGCGACTGTTAATAAAGTTATAAAAAATAATCAAATAGTTTATACTGAAATAAAACCACTACTCTTCAGAAGGCTCAGTCTGCTTTGAAATAAACAAAAACGAATCAAACGTCAGAATGAAATCAATCAAAAAAGTTTTTGTGTGATAAATCTTCAATTAATTTGATGTATTGAAATGTATTTAGTGTGTTTAGTGTACTTTACACAGAGTGGCATATCTGCTATATTATATTGATATTGTATGTCAATGAGAAATATAAATAATTTAGTTTGTTAATAAAATGCAGTTTTATTTATTCTAATTTGAAGTTTGTGAATGTGTCGCTATTTTAAGCATTTATGTTAAAATGACCGACCAAAGAACAAATTGAAATAAAAGTGCAACCACACGTAAGCGTCAAAAACAATATTTCAATCTGCATTAGTCACGTACGAGTTACGGAAACATTGTTTGAATTGTAACACTTAAGTTTAAGGGGAGTCACATATGTTATTAATCAATTTATAAGTATTTAAGTGCATATTATTGCCTAATTTGCATATATTTTTAGCAAATGCGTGAAATTCCGTCCATTTATTTTAATTCATAGTAAATATTTTCACTTCAAAATGGCCAAAAAGCAGTGATTTTTGAAAATATGAGTTGCGGTACGATTCTAAAGTTGGTCAAATTATAATAACTGCAAGTGTAAGTAAATTTATAATTCTGATTATTAGAGAAAACAAAATGGCGTTCAAAAAAAGGACTCGATTTTTACTTTCTTATTATTTGCGAAGGGGAAAATTTGTTATACTATTATAGTCAAACGATACAAACTGAAGAAAAACCGTGTAATTATTATTAAATTAGATGAAAATGCGCCATCAGTCAAAATTGACCTATGTTCTGTATACCATATGGGCACATGGTGCCCACGGGTGACCCTAGTAATTAAAGATTTGTAATTTATTTTGATTCATAATACAAAATCACATAAAGGGTGAATTAAAATAGATTTGTAATTGGTAAATAGACTTTAATGCCTTTTGATTAATGACTATAACACAAATACACATAAATTACTTCTGTCAAAACGGTTTCAATTCGTTTTGAATTGTGAATTGAAATCAATTCCACTAATTCAGCCCAACTCAGATACACGACTATGTTTTCTCTCGCTTATGCGTACGCTTATGCGTAATTAAATGTTGCTTTGTATAAAACGCACTATCGCATAC
Source organism: Leistus spinibarbis (assembly GCA_933228885.1). Lineage (NCBI taxonomy): Eukaryota > Metazoa > Arthropoda > Insecta > Coleoptera > Carabidae > Leistus > Leistus spinibarbis. The sequence continues at coordinate 1,874,470 of OW121813.1, forward strand.
TGTACACGAATACGGCTTCTCTCCCGTATGTATCCGCATATGCCGCAATAAATTCTGCTTAGACGCAAATAAATTACCACAAACTGTACACGTATACGGTTTCTCTGCGGTATGCGTTCCTAAATGATACGTTAAATGTTGCTTTGTGTAGAACGCCCTATCGCAAACTGTACACGAATATGGTTTTTCGCCAGTATGCGAACGCATATGATCCATTAAATGTTGTTTTGTATAGAACGACCGTTCGCAAACTGTACACGAATATGGTTTCTCACCGGTATGTGAACGCATATGATACTTTAAATGTTGCTTTGTGTAGAACGCCCGATCGCAAACTTGACACGCGTACGGTTTCGTTGCTTCTGTATGCCAGCGCATATGTATCTTTAAATTTTGCTTTAGTTTATAGGATTTGTTGCATATTGTACACGAATATGGCTTCTCTTGGTTATCAACTGACGTTGCCTTTTCTGAGTGCGTTCGTATATGATACGTTAAGTATCGATTTGAAGTAAAGGAAAGGTGGCATACTGTACACGAATATGATTTCTCTTCGGTATGTTTTCGTATATGATAGGTTAAGCATTGCTTTGTTTTGAATGAATGGTTGCATACTGTACAAGGATAAGGTTTCTCTCCTGTATGCATCACCATATGAATTTTTAAACTTTGCTTGGATCTATATGATTTATTACACATTGTACACGAATATGGTTTCTCTTTTTCTTGTTTATTAGCTGACGCTTCTTCGTTCTTAGTATCAACTTCATGCTTTACGATGTCTAATACTTGATTAATGTCCTTTTGTATTTCAGCAGTTGTTAAAGGATTCTTTAACGACTTTTTTGTTATATTTCCTTCGATTATTCTATTTTCTAGATTTATGGGATATTCACTTTTCACTGATACTTCTTCGATGTCTTCTAGATTTAGGGAAGGTTCACATTTTATTGTCACCTCTTCAAAAATATTTTCCACTCCTACAAGGTCTAAATTTTGGTCTAGTAACTCTGTGGCGCTTTCGCATTTAGTTTTATTCAATAAATTATTAAAAACGTCTGTAATTTTGTGTGGATTGACCAGAGAACTATTTATTTTATCATTTTCCATTTCCATTTTAACATTAATCACATTCTGTATTAAGTCTAATTCCTGATTATCTTTGCGTATTTCTGACAATTTTGACAACGATTTTGTTGTTTTATTTTCACTGTAAGATTTCGTTGTTGCGATTCCAACCATTCGTTCTAAGTGGTTGTGCAACCATTCGTTAGATTCTAGACATTTTAATCGAAATGTGTAGCACTGGTTTAGATCTCGAATACAATTATGGCAGATTGTTGTTGGATAACCATCGTTTTCAGAAAACTAGAAACAATATTGTCTTAATTATTAAGTATTAGGGAAACAAATAAGCGCAGGTACAGGCACCTATGCGTGCAGCTTGCCAGTAGCGAACCCCCTTCTCCCTTAATTATTATGGCATTTTCATTCACAATTTGATATATATATATATATATATATATATATATATAAGAAAAAGCTTAGATCAATCACATCACCAACATTTACATCATCAGAACCACATATTGCATATTTAATTGTATTGAATGTTTATTGAAATAATAGCAACAGCAAATTTGTATACAAAATATCTGGAGTGGTCTGCACTCAACTTTCTTTTACGTAGTTTTCACTAGATATAAATATATGTATATATATATATATATTGCTTGAAAACTAACCAATACTCTACAGAAATATTGTAAAATGCCATTTATCTAATTGAGTCCATTTTGTTTTCCTGACAAAAAAGCAGAAGATCCGATTTTATAAGCTACATGCGGATCCATGGCAACGTAAACAACATATTTATAATGTTTCGTAGCATTTTTCTCGCAACTGGTACATTTTTTGAAGAAATGTTTCAAACAAAAGTTGTGCGAAATATTATTATCTTTCATTATGAATATTACTATTTTTGCCGTAAGTCTAGCCGTTCTAGTGATATTGGAGATAGAACAAAAAATGCATTTTCAATTTGAATATTCTTTTCAAAAATTATTAGGGCACCTTAAACAAGTTTGTAGTTTCACAATTCAAAAATTGTATCGAGTAAACATGCACTTCCGGTTTGAATATTCTTTTCAAAAATAGGAGGTGCACATCTAGGGTATATACAAGTCTTAAGTTTGAAGTTTCATAATTTTAGGTTCGACAGTTTTGGCCCTAGAGCGTTCACAGACAGACATCATTCCGAAAATAGTCACATTCGATTCAGGGAAGCTCAAAACGTGTATATTCGTTGAAACCTCGAGTTCAATTACTCTTATTACTTCGTTTATATCAATAAAATCCCCAACATTTATACAATGCATATTTGATTATATTGAATGTTTATTGAAATAATAGATTATTTACAAAACTAGAGTAGATACTAACAAAAACCAATAAGTTTACTTCAGTTACAATTATTACTAAAGTTAATTGGGTACTAGATATTATAAACTGTACACGACTATGGTTTCACTCGCTTATGCGACCGCTTATGAGTGATTAAACGTTGCTTCGTATGAAACGCACTATCGCAAACCGTACACGGATAAGGCTTCTCTCCTGTATGCGTCCGCATATGAAACATTAAATTTTGATTATGCATAAATGAACTATCACACACCGTACACGTATACGGCTTTTCTCCAGTATGCGTCCACACATGATTCGCTAATCGTTGCTTTGTTCTAAACGAACTATCGCATACCGTACAAGGATAAGGCTTCTCCCCGGTATGAATCCGCATATGAATCTTCAACGTATGATTCTTTGTAAATGTTTTGTTACACTCGGTACATGTATTTGTTGTCTCCTCTAAATGCGTTTTCATATGATTCTTTAATAGATGATTTCGTTTATATGATTTATTACACACTGTACACGAATATAATTTCTCTCCTGTATGCAACAATGCTATGTGAGTTGATAATTGTTTCTTTGTATTAAAGGATTTATTGCATACGGTACAAGGGTTAGGGTATTCCCCTGTATGTGACCGCATGTGAAACTTTAAACTAGGCTCATACCGGAAATAAGTATTGCATACTGTACACGTATACGGTTTTTCTCCGGTATGTATTCGCATGTGTATGTTTAAATACTGATTATGTCGAAATGATTTGTTACACACTGTACACGTATATGATTTCTCACTGGTATGCGATAGTAAGTGATTATTTAAATGTTGCTTTGTATTAAATGATTTCTTGCATATTGTACACGAATATGGTTTTTCACCGGTATGCGAACCCACGTGGTACTTTAATTGCCGCTTTGTGTCGAACGACTTTACGCAAAATGGACACGAAAACTGTTTCTTTTCGTCTATATGCTTCAACATATGTATCTTATGATCCCGATGTTGTTTAAATGATTTATCGCATACTGTACACGAATATGGTTTCTCTCCGGTATGCGTTCGCATGTGATTAGTTAAATTTTGTTTTGTATAAAACGTCCTGTCGCAAGTTTCGCACGAAAACGGTTTCTTTTCCTCTGTATGTGTCCACATATGGATTAATAAATTTTGCTTTTTTATATAGGATTTATTGCAAATTGTGCACGAATATGGTTTCTCTTCTTCTTGTTGAGTTGAGGCATCAATTTTTGTATCCACTTCATGCTTTACGATGTCTAATTCATGATCCATGTCGCCAATTGTTAATGGATCGAATATTTTAGTCGCTAGACTTTCGGAAAATTCACTTTTTATTGCGATTTCCTCAAAATTACGATTTTCCACATCGACATCGTCTTCCAGCTTAATCAAGGTTAAATTTTGGTCCTGTAACTCTGTAGTTGCATTTTCGTCGCATTTAGTTTTATTCGGGGAATTATTAAAAACGTCCGATACTTTTTGATTCGTTAGCGGGGCATTAGTTATTTTGGAAATGTATGCAACGGGTATGTCATCTTCCATGTCCGTTTTTACATTAATTGTATTTTTTAGCAACTCTTTGCGCATTTCTGGCAATTGCATCCGAGTGCTCAGTGAATTTGTTGCTGAATTTTCTTCAATTCCAATTCTTGCTGCTGTCGATTCCACAAATATATTATTGGATGTAGTTCCGATAACTTTTCCTAAGTGATTGCGTAACAATTCCTCGGATTCTAGACATTTTAATTGAAATTTGTTACAACGGTTTAGTTCATTGATACAATTGTGGCAGATTGTTGTTGGAAGGCCATCGTTTTTAAAACACTAGAAACAATATTGTTTTAGCTCGCTGTACGAAGTACCGAAGATGCTAAAGCATTCGGTCGTATGTCTCAGATCAGAATCAAATGTGAGTATTTTCGGAATGACGCCAAAACTGGGAGTGCAAGTTTACTCTATGCAATTATATCTAATAATTTTCTATTGGGTTAACAATATCAAAAAAATCTTGTAGACTTAAAATATCTTAGAATTTGTAGTAGAATTTTTGGGTATTAAGGGGGGCTCCAAATTTTGGGGCCCTATAACTCGGGAAGTATACGGGCGATTGGGTTTAAACTGCGACCGGATTCAAATGGGTTGCCAAATAATATGTGTAGTAAATTTGGTGAAAATCGCTCCGGTACCTTCAGAGCAGCAGAGGTCTTACGAGTATAACTTATATATATTTTTGGATTAATGATATTTTTTGATCCGATAATGCTACAGACACACGACCGAATGCTTTAGCTTATCGGTACTTCGTACAGTGAGCTAAAAAATTAAAATATTTCAATTACAATATTTTAGAGAATCGTACAGTTTATGGAAAAACTTGTTGTTTGAAATTAGACTATTTTGAGTTTTTATATATATATATATATATATATATACGTTTTTTTGTAAATGCAGCCATTGCTAAAATAGTTTAAAAAAATAATACGAGTTTTATTTAAAATTTTAACAAAATGCACATTTTATAATATAAAGAATGCTTAAAATAAGTTTTGTCCATTCCATATACTTCTATGTCCAGTGGTTTACCAAAACGAATTTTTTATTTCACTTCCGGTTAAAATAGCCTTTTCTATTCTGGGGTACACAAATCTTAAATTCAAAATATTATATATATTACGTTGAACGATATAGGCTGTAGAGCGTTCACACACACACAGACAGACATCATTAAAAAAATAGTTAAAATGGATATTTCCATTAAAATAATCGAAAAGTCGATTTATTTAGTAATCACTATACTTATTTATTACTTCGTAAAAGAAAGTAAAATTGATATAATAAAAAAAAGCATAGGTGCATACACATTTAATTCGCCATATTATCTATTCAGTGTTTTGTTACTTTCTTTTACAGAGTAATAAGTAAGTATAGGGATCACCAAAAAATTCGAACTCGAGATTTCAACGGATATACACGTTTTGAGCTTCCCTGAATCGAATGTGGCTATTTTCAGAATGACGTCTGTCTGTCTGTGTGTGTGTGTGTGAACGTTCTAGGGTCAAAACTGTCGAACGAAAAATTATGAAACTTCAAACTTAAGACTTGTATATACCCTAGATGTGCACCTCCTATTTTTGAAAGGAATATTCAAATCGGAAGTGCGCATGTTTACTCTATGCATTTTTTGTTCTATCTCCAATATCACTAGAACGGCTACATTTACGGCAAAAATAGTTATGTTCATAATGAAAGATAATAATATTTCGCACAACTTTTGTTTGAAAAGTTTCTTCATAAATTGTACCAGTTATGAGAAAACTGCTACGAAAAAACTCAAATATCTTATTTACGTTGCCATAGTGATACGTACACTTGTGACAAATTTTATTATTTTTAAAACGAATCAACCATGAGTTACATCATTTGTTTCTTGTTTATTGAAAACAAACAAGCATTACCATTGACAGTTATCTGTATGAATTAATATTTAAAATATTGTATTCTTATTAGAATACATTGTATCAGGTTAATTATTCAATAGAATCAATTTATATTATATATTTGCTAACATAATAAAATAGCAATTTCAGAGTTTTACTGTGAAATTTGACAGTTTAAGAGTGAATACGATAAGTACTTCAAATTCATATCCATTATAAATTGGTTTGTTTGGGATATATATGTATATGAATATCTATCTATTGAAAACTACGTAAAAGAAAGTTGAGTGCAGGCCACTCCAGATATTTTAATAAAGAAAATATATTTAACACGTTTTCCGTCGATTGGTGCCAACTGGTGGAAAATGACATATAAATTACAAATAAATTGTAAATTAACTAATTAATTAAAATAACACAATTATAACAGCTGCTACAGCCATGATAATCCAAATCGCGACCTTTTCCTATATATATATATTACTTAAAATAAATAAATAAATCATTTTATAGGCTATTATGTATTATTTAATAACTTTGAAAACCCTAGCTTAATACTTAAAGCTACGTATATAAAATTAACCTACTTTTAGTGGTGTGCAAAACATTAACAACTCAGCTAAACATATTTGTTTTGAAGTCAAATTGGCTTCATACAGCGATTTCATATCTTCTACAGCCGATAAACATGTTCTACACACTTTATTTATATCAATATCACTTAAATTAGACATTTTAAACAGAGCAAACTATGCACCTTTCATAAATAAAATCATTTAGATCTGATTTGATCAAGACCATGTGGATCTGTTTTACTATATGTTATTCAGGGCTGGCCAAATTTGCAAATGAAATAACAGCTCATTCTCACACCAGACGAAAAAAGTTATCGTCACATCCGCCCGCGAAATACGAAAAATACGCGTCCACGTATCCCTGGGTTATTCTGGGACGCACCGATAACCGATACTATATAGGTCGAGATTCTCTTATGTGTTAAGGCGGTATCACATTACGAGGATATCGATTTTGCGATGTTTATTCAGTTTTCCGGTGTCATTTCTAATGTAATAGGGGGCAAATAATAGGCGTTTAAATATGAAACGTGTTCGTGTATTCCTTGGCTTATGTGTTGTGCGCATGCGCAACTTAAAGAAATGTCCCTGTTTTTGTTGTTAGCTGTCACAGTTGTGTTGTTTGCATTCATTGTACATTTTGTATACTGGTCGTGTGTTTGTTAATAATTATATTTATTTTAAAATGGCGAATGCAAGAAAGAAAATTAAAATATCTCTTGCTTGTTTACATATCATTTTTAATACCAAATTGAATACACCACCACCAAGTAAAGAAATTTACTACATTTCTGATGTCAATTTGCTAATGTGATAGAAACAGATATCGATCATCGGTATCTCCTAAAGGAAGAAGATATCGATATCCTCGTAATGTGATACCGCCTTTATGTTAATTTTGTTTGGAATGCTAGCATTGCTTGTCATAATACAAACTACGTTATTATTTGTAATTTTCTAATCTTAATTTCGTTCGCTCTGAACACGCCTTAAGTTGTATTCACAGCGAAACAATTAGTAATTAAGCATATAAATTACAAGTTATAATTCCAGTTTGTTTAATAACAAACAATGCTAACGTTCACAGCAATAAAATTATTAATTTATTATGTGAATTTTGCTGTTGTGAATGCTAGAATTGACTGTCTTAATACAAAGTAGATTATTATTTGTAATTTTCTAATCTTAATTACTATTTGGTTCGCTCTGAAGGCGTGTTCAGAGCGAACCAATGCGTAGCGGCTTTACAAAAAAGTGACTTTTTACTTCGACCCGCTGGCAACATTGACCCTTGAACCAATGTATAAAAGTGGTCTTGGTTAAGCAATGAGCATTTATTTGTTGTTTTTCTATTTAATGGTTATAGTTTTCGGTGTTTATTGTCATTATAACTCAATAAATGGTTATTTGATTAAAATGGAGTTAAATAAATTGTGTCGCACTTGTTTATCAGCGTCTGAAGACATGAAATCATTGTATGAGACGTGTGCAACTTCCACGCAAATTTGTTGTGCTGAAATCTTATCGACTTTCACACCATTAATTGTTAGTTGTTTTTATTGTTAGTTATAATGAAACTAATGCCATTTAGTTGCAACAAAAGTGTTATAAAGTGTTTAGCAAACAGTGTTAATTGAAGGCGTGTTCTAGTGTTGTAAAGACGATGGCCTTCCCACAATGATCTGCCACAATTGCATTAGAGAAATAAACAGGTTTCATTCATTCCGATTGAAATGTCTTCAATCTGACGGAGTTTTACGGAAACAAGTAGAAGAAGTTACTAAAGTTGCGGAAACAAATATTACTGTGACGAATCAACAAACAGAATCACGCATACAAGATTCGATTAAGCTTGAAGAAAATATGGATGAGGACAGTCGCATTTTTGAAGAGGTGTTAATAAAAAGTGAATTTTCCGTAAGTCTAACGCATTTTTTTATTTTTTATAATAACGGTTTTTTACGTAGTCGCCGATCACAAATACTAATAGAAATTAAGCGTTTACGAACTGTAGAAGTGCTACATTACACACTTATTATTTCAAATCACTCACTACTCAAATAAGCTAATAGGATTGCACGAATTTTAGCTCGCCGTACAGAATGTACAAAAGAGCTATAGTGATCGGTCGTCTGTCTGTAACATGCTCGGATCAAAAAAAGGCATTGTATTTTCGGCCTGAATCCAAAAATATATATATATATATAACTCATATACTTGGATGTATGTACGATTTTAATGAAATTTAATATACATATAATTACCACGCCCGTGAAGTTCCCACATTTTAAATCCAATCGTCAGTACAGGTCCAGAGTTATAGGGCTCCAAAATTTGGAACCCTCCTAAATACTGTCCTTAGTCAACTTTTAATTTTATTAGAATTTTCTACTAAAAATTCTAAGATATTTTATGTCATTAAAGTTTTTTCAAATTGTGAGCCCATAGGCTTAAAAAAATAATATAAATATATTATGAAGTAAATCAGACATTGAACGCCATCTATAAGTGAAACGAAGAAGTTATGTGGTTATATTGCCCATTATATAAACTGCTTCTGTGTTTTAATGACTAAAATTAGGAAATGTTCATCAAATAATTGTCAATATCCTTCGACTAATCACGAAACGAACGATATTAAACGCATGTGTGCTATTTTAAATGTGAGGTTATGGCAATTAATACTGCAGGAATAAATAAATCTCGGGATTATAATTGATTGGGTTGGTTCAGTCGGCTCTGTGAGTATAATGTCGATGGTTTCGAATTATATAGGTAAAGGCAGAAATGCATTTATTTCATATAAAATGCAGAAGAAATGTCATCAAACATTCAAGACACAAACATAAACCAAATTTTAAAGACTCGTCGTATATTCATACATTATTGTATAAAACAATCATTTGAATATGTTCCAATAATGCATTGCTATCGCTTTTAGTATTTATTGCGATTTGGGCCGGAACGGCCTAGCTGGTAGCACTGGCGCTAGCGCCCGTTCTTGTTTAAACTTAAACATACTAAAATTCGATTATTTCTGATTTTTTTTTTGGGTTTTCATCTTCCGCTCCCAATTTTCCTATCAATACATTCCGTTCTTCGATTTTTTTTCTTCAAAAAATCACTTTTATTGAATGCCCTACACTTATCTTTTTATCTAATTGCTCGCATTAACAAATTTTCATGCTTCAAATCGAGAATAGGATTTTTCTTTTCATTTGTTAATCTTGCGAATTTAAACCTAATTGAATTTTCGTTCTTTTCGACACACTTATATATATATATATATATATGTTACAATACTTCCTTATAGACTTCATCCAGAAAGGAAATATCCGCAAATTCTTTAAAAGATCCATTATCAACTTCCGAAATGCAAGTGGCTATGGATCAAGTATTAGACATCGTAAAGCATGAAGTCGATCTGGATTCTAAGATCGAAAAGGACCCAGATACAAACATTGAAGTAAATAATGCAGCAGCAAATGAACAAGAAAGCGAGAAGCCATATTCGTGTCCAGTGTGTAATCATTCATATAAACAAAGGAAAAATTTAACGATTCATATGCGGTTGCATACAGGAGAGAAACCTTATCCTTGTACCATATGCATCAGTTCGTTCAAATCCAGAAAACAATTAACGTACCACATGCAGAAGCATACAGGAGTAAAACCATATTCGTGTACAGTTTGTGACAGTTCGTTTACACAACACTATAACTTAACAAGCCATATGCGAACGCATACAAAACCTTATCCTTGTACAGTATGCGACAGTTCGTTCAAATCAAGAATAAAACTAGCGTCTCACATGCGGACGCATATGGGAGTAAAAACTTATACGTGTACAGTTTGTGACAGTTCATTTAGACATCAGAATAGTTTAACAATACATATGCGAACACATACAGGAGAGAAACCTTATCCTTGTACAGTATGCGACAGTTCGTTCAAATCCGGAAAGCAATTAAAGTGCCACATGCGTACGCATTCAGGAGTGAAACCTTATTTGTGTACAATTTGTGGCAGTTTGTTTACAGAAAAGCATAGTTTAATTATACATATGCGAACGCATACAGGGCAGAAACCTTATCCCTGTACAGTATGTGCCAGTTCGTTTAATCAACATCATAGTTTAACAATACATATGCGAATGCATACAGGAGAGAAACCTTATCCCTGTACAGTATGTGATAGTTCGTTCAAGTCTAAGCGAAGTTTAACGATTCATAAGAGAAATCATACCGGAGAGAAATCATAGTCGTGTACAGTTTGTATTATTGTAGTAGCACATGTCACCTTTGTACTCAATATATCAAATATATATATAAATATTTCAAGAGAACAATTAATTTTAATGTATGAAGTTAAAATGCGTGTTATCTTATGTAAGCATTCACATTTTAATTTAATACGTACTGTTTTTACTTTCTTTTACAAAGTAATAAGTAAGTATTGTAATCATGAAAAATTTCGAACTCCATATTTCAACGGATATACACGTTTTGATCTTCCCTGAATCGAATGTGACTATTTTTGGAATGACGTCTGTGTGTGTGTGTGTGTGTGTGTCTGTGAACGCTCTAGGGCCAAAACTGTCGAACGAAAAATTATGAAACTTCAAATTTAAGACTTGTATATACCCTAGATGTGCACCATATATTTTTGAAAAGAATATTCAAACCGGAAGTGCATATTTACTCTATGCATTTTTTGTTCTATCTCCAATATCACTAGAACGGCTACACTTACGGCAAATATAGTATGTTCATAATGAAAGATATTAATATTTCGCACAATTTTTGTTTGAAACATTTCTTCATAATTTGTACCAGTTATGAGAAAACTGCTACGAAAAAACTCAAATATCTTATTTACGTTGCCATAGTGATACATACACTTGTGACAAATTTTATTATTTTTAAATCGGATCAACCATGAGTTACATCATTTGTTTCTTGTTTATTGAAAACAAACAAGCATTACATTGACAGTTATCGGTATGAATTAATATTTAAAATATTGATTTCTTATTAGAATAAATTGTATCAGGTAAATTATTCAATAGAATCAATTTATATTATATATTTGCTAACATAATGAAATAACAATTTCAGAGTTTTAGTGTGGAGTTTGACAGTTTAAGAGTGAATACGATAAGTACTTCAAATACAGATCCATTATAAATTGGTATAATTATCCAGTTATTATTAAGTTATAGTCATTTAATTTGAATTTTCATTTTATTTTGGTCAACAAAAGATTTTGTTATCACTTAATAATAATAATTATTATCTGCGCCTGTTTTTGCCAGGAAAACAAAATAGACATTTCAGGGTATTCCTGTAGAGTATTGGTTAGTTTGACCGTTTGTTTGAGATTATACATAGATATATATATATATATATATATATATATATATATATATATATATATATATATATATATATATATATGTGTACACAGTTTGTTTGGGATATATATGTATATTAATATCTATCTATTGAAAACTACGTAAAAGAAAGTTGAGTGCAGGCCACTCCAGATATTTTTATATATATATATATATATAATTAAAAACATTCTTAGGGTGCCATTAACTAGAACACATAATTTTTATAAAATGAAGCGTAGCGACTATGAAAATAATCTTAAACATAGCGACATTTTGATATTTCCGCGTTGCGACTTTACAATTTACTTGAAGTGACTTATTACTTCGACCCGCTGGCAACACTGAACCTTGAACCAATGGATATAAGTGGTCATGGTTAAGCAATGAGCATTTATTTGTTGTTTTTCTATTTAATGGTTATAGTTTTCGGTGTTTATTGTCATTATAACTCAATAAATGGTTATTTGATTAAAATGGAGTTAAATAAATTGTGTCGCACTTGTTTATCAGCGTCTGAAGACATGAAATCATTATATGAGACGTGTGCAACTTCCACGCAAATTTGTTGTGCTGAAATCTTATCGACTTTCACACCATTAATTGTTAGTTGTTTTTATTGTTAGTTATAATGAAACTAATGCCATTTAGTTGTAACAAAAGTGTTATAAAGTGTTTAGCAAACAGTGTTAATTGAAGGCGTGTTCTAGTGTTGTAAAGACGATGGCCTTCCCACAATGATCTGCCACAATTGCATTAGAGAAATAAACAGGTTTCATTCATTCCGATTGAAATGTCTTCAATCTGACGGAGTTTTACGGAAACAAGTAAAAGGAGTTACTAAAGTTGCGGGAACAAATATTACTGTGACGAATCAACAAACAGAATCACGCATACAAGATTCGTTTAAGCTTGAAGAAAATATGGATGAGGATAGTTGTGTTTTTGAAGAGGTGTTGGATAAAAATGAATTTCACGTAAGTCTAGAAACTAGTGTAATATCCTAAATATTGTGTGGTTACTCCCCCGGAATATCATTCAACTAAGGCACTCACATTATGAGCTTTTTGCTCACGCTCGATTTAAAATGTTAATAACTTTTTTTTTTTTAATGGTATGGGTAGTTGAAACTCTTTCTATCTTCAAATAATATTATCTATTTTGAAATTATAAATGTCCCAAATCCGACAATTCTAAGTAAAGCTGAAAAAAATGTATTATTTTCATGCATTTCGGTAATTGTGAGCATTTCTCTCATCACGAGAGTAAACGAGTATGCATGTAAAATTTACTTTCGGTAGTGGTCGGGCTTGATCGTGCATCTTCGTTTGCCTCCGGATGTTCTACATTCGCAATAGCGCATTAGTTTTAAAACTCATCTGTTACAAGTGCAATATACATTGTATGCATTGTGAAACTAAACTAAAACAACACGACGAGGATTGTCAATTCAACTAGCTTTATGTGTTAAATTATTTTATAAAAATTACATTTAATTTTAATATTTAAAATGAATAAAATTTTAAATACAAATATACTGGACACCAATTAATAATCTGGGTTATGATTAAAAGAAATTTTAATTATTGCCTTCTACAATATTTTACCTTTTGAAGATCACATAATCAGATAAGTATAATATTTTGTATTTGTTAATCATACATTAAAAAGAACTATCTAAAAATATGTTGAGGTTAACGATTTATAAATTTAAATAAAAACTAAGCGCGCGAGATATTTGACGCATGCGCACAGAGCGTGAGCAAATCTCTCATCACGCGAGTAAAGATCACCGAAAAGTTCACGTGAGTTCTGACGGATTAAAGATAATTTAATTTTGGTTTGTTACGAATTTAACAAATATACATATTCTTAATTTAAAAATACATAATATATAATACTTAAAACATGAGTATGAAATAAAAGTACTAGAAATTATATGCCATAAAAAATATATATATATATTTTTGTTTCCAAACTGCTCATTTGGAGAATAGTTAGATTCGATTCAGGTAGGGTCAAAACGTGTATTTCCGTTAAAATCGCTAGTTCGAAAATCTTCATGATTCCAATACTTCCTTATAGACTTCATCCAAGAACGTAACATCAGCAAATTCATTAAAAGATCCATTATCAATTACCGAAATGCAAACGGACGTGAATCAAGTATTAGACATCGTAAAGCATGAAATCGATGTTAATATTAAGATTGAAACGGACAAACATGTAAACAATGCACCAGTGAATGAACAAGAAAAGAAGAAGCCATATCCGTGTACAGTATGTAATCGTTCATATAAACAAAAGCAAACATTAACAGTACATATGCGGACGCATACAGGAGAGAAACCTTATCCCTGTACAGTATGCGACAGTTCGTTCAAATCAACGAAACAATTAACGTATCACATGCAAACGCATACAGGAGTAAAACCATATACGTGTACAATTTGCAACAAATCATATAGACTAAAGTATCACTTACGGAAGCACATGCGTGCACATATAGGAGCGAAATTATATCCCTGTACAGTATGCGACACATTGTTGAAATCAAGACTCCAATTACAAATGCATATGCGGTCGCATATAGGAGTGAAACCATATACGTGTACAATATGCAACAAATTATATAAACACCGGTATAGCTTACAGATGCACATGCGGATGCATACTGGAGAGAAACCATATACGTGTACAATTTGCAACAATACATATAGATATTTGTATAATTTAAAATCACATAAGCGGACCCATAACAGAGAGAAACCGTATCCGTGTACACTTTGTGATAGTTCGTTTACACAACACTATAATTTAACAATGCATCTGTGGGCGCATAGAGGAGATAAACCATATCCTTGTACAGTATGCGACAATTCGTTCAAATCAAGGAAACTATTAACTTCTCACATGCGGACGCATACAAGAGTGAAACCATATTCGTGTACATTTTGTGATATTTCGTTTGCACAACCCTATAATTTAACATTGCATATGCGAAAGCATACAGGAGAAAAACCTTATCCTTGTACAGTATGCGACAGTTCGTTTAAATCAAGAAAACAACTAGGGTCGCACATGCGGACGCATATAGAAGAAAAAAATTATTCGTGTACATTTTGTGATAGTTCGTTTACACAACCCTATAATTTATCATTGCATATGCGGACGCATACAGGAGAGAAACCTTATCCCTGTACAGTATGTGACAGTTCGTTCAAATCTAAGCGAAGTTTGACGATTCATAAGCGCAATCATTCTGAAGAGAAATTATTGCGAAAGTAAATTTTATGAAATTTATTCAATATAAAATATGGATTGTATTTTTAATATTCACCTTATCAATGTATTCAAATATAATTTTTTATCAAAATATATTTTAATATTTATCTGCAATAATTATTACGCTAATACACATTCCGAGTCGTTTTAACTTTTAGTTAATGACATTTTTTGATCCGAGAATGCTACAGATGCACAACCGAATGCTTTAGCTTCTTTGGTACTTAGTACTTAGCTAAAAATTACGAGTGGCCTGTACTCGACTTTCTTTTACGTAGTTTTCATAATAAATATATATCGCAACTGTCAAAATGAAGGAAAACATAATTTATTTAGAAAAGCAGACGTTTTTAGCTCGCCGTATGAAGTACCGAAGAAGCTAATGCATTGGGTCGTGTGTCTGTAGCATTCTCGGATCAAAAAATGTCATTAACTAAAAGTTTCTCTCGTTGTTCTGAATCCAAATATAAGTTATATATATATATATATATATATATATATATATAACTTATATACTTGGTTGTTAGTCGTCGCTCGCTCGTAAGACCAAATTTGTGCCTTTAGAGTCTTAACCATTATGCCATGGTCTAATATTTTATTTTTTGTATTAACTCAAGAAAATTGTCCAATAATGTTGAGTTATTAAAACATTTGTATACATTTTAGTAACGGGCTAAAATATTTTATAATTTAAAATGATTATTTATAATGGCTTGAGCAATTGCAATCTTTTAAGGATTGTTCACAGCGAAGCAATTAGTAATTAAGCTTAGAAAATTACAAAAAAAATCTAGTTTGTATTATGACAAGCAATGCTAACATTCCAAGCAACAAAATTTATCAAACATTGTGTTCATTTTGTTGCTTGGAATGCTAGCATTGCTTGCCATAATACAAACTAGATTGTTATTTGTAATTTTCTAAGCTTAATTACTAATTGCTTCGCTGTGAACAATCCTTAAGGCGTGTTCAGAGCGAACCAAATAGTAATTAAGATTAGAAAATTACAAATAACAATCTAGTTTGTATTATGACATGCAATGCTAAAGAATTGTTCACAGCGAAACAATTAGTAATTAAGCTTAAGAAATTATAAGTAATAATTCCAGTTTGTTGTATGACATACAAGGTTAACGTTCACAGCAACAACATTTATCATTAACTGTGTTGCTTGGAACGCTAACATTGCTTGTCAAAAAAACAAACTAGATTATTATTTGTAATTATCTAAGTTTAATTACTAATTGTTTCGCTGTGAACAATCCTTAACATTCCAAGCAACAAAATTAATCTAAATAAATCTTGTTGCTGTGAACGTTAAAGGATTGTTCACAGCGAAACAAATAGTAATTAAGCTTAGAAAATTACAAATAACAATCTAGTTTGTATTATGACAAGCAATGTTAACATTCCAAGCAACACAATTTATGATAATTATTATTGCTGTGAACGTTAACCTTGTATGTCATATAACAAACTGGCATTATTACTTATAATTTCTTAAGCTTAATTACTAATTCGTTAGCTGTGAACAATCCTTAACCATTTATGTGGGTGCCATTAACTAGAATACATAATTTTTATAAAATAAAGCGTAGCGCCTTTGAAAATAATCATAAATATAATGTCAGTATAGTTATCCATACTTTTCTCCAGCCACGATTTCTGTTACCAACCTAAAAATAACAAAATCCCCTTGATTTGTTTTGGTGCAACGATTAAAACCAAAATTACTTCCCATCACTTAAAAATTAGACAACCACAACGTAACCACAAACAGCGAAAATGTAAATAATTCGTTTGTACACAAAATCACTGTTTGTGGTTACGTTGTGGTTGTTTAATTTTTAAGTGATGGGAAGTAATTTTGTTTTAATAGTAGCGCCAAAATCAATCAAGGGGATTTTGTTATTTATAAGTTGGTAACAGAAATCGTGGCTGGAGAAAAGTGTGGATAACTTTACTGACATTAAATATAGCGATATTTTGTGAAATTGCCGCGTAGCGGCTTTACAAATTACTTAAAGTGTCTTTTCACTTCGACCCGCTGGCAACATTGACCCTTGAACAAATGTATATAAGTGGTCTTGGTTAAGCATTGAGCATTTATTTGTTGTTTTCTATTTAATGGTTATAGTTTTCGGTGTTTATTGTCATTGTAATTTAATAAATAGTTATTTGATTAAAATGGAATTAAATAAATTGTGCCGCACTTGTTTATCAGCGACTGAAGACATGAAATCATTATATGAGACGTGTGCAACTTCCACGCAAATTTGTTGTGCTGAAATCTTATCGACTTTCACACCATTAATTGTTAGTTGTTTTTATTGTTAGTTATAATGAAACTAATGCCATTTAGTTGCAACAAAAGTGTTATAAAGTGTTCAGCAAACAGTGTTAATTGAAGACGTGTTCTAGTGTTGTAAAGACGATGGCCTTCCCACAATGATCTGCCACAATTGTATTAGAGAAATAACCAGGTTTCATACATTCCGATTGAAATGTCTTCAATCTGACGGAGTTTTACGGAAACAAGTAAAAGGAGTTACTAAAGTTGCGGGAACAAATATTACTGTGACGAATCAACAAACAGAATCACGCATACAAGATTCGATTAAGCTTGAAGAAAATATGAATGAAGACAGTTGTGTTTTTGAAGAGGTGTCGATAAAAAGTGAATTTTCAGTAAGTCCAGAAAATATAAGAAGAAAAAAAGGAACATAAGTATTAAGTTCTCACATTTCTTCTTCCAATTTTAAATATTAATGTTACACACATATATAAACGAAGCATTTGTATTAATTTATATAATATTTCTATTAGTTTCTATATAATTTCAGCTCGTTGTACGAAGTACCGAAGAAGCTAAGGTATTCAGTCGTGTGTCTGTAGCATTATCGGATCAAATTAAATTTCATTTACAAATAGTGTTTGTCTCGTCGGCCTAAATTCAAAAATATAACTTGGATGTTAGTCGTCGCTCGACTAAATTTGTGCTTTCTACTCTGAAGGTACCGGAGCGATTCACACCAAATTTGGTACACATATTATTTGGCATCCCATTTGAATCCGCTCGCAGTATAAATTCAATCGCCCGTATACTTCCCGAGTTATAGGGCCCCAAAATTTAGAGCCCCCCTTAATACTGCCCTTATAAAAATAATTGAAACACTTAAAAATTCTACTAAAAATTCTAAGATATTTTTTGTCTACAAGATTTTTTCATTTTGTTAACCCAAAGCCCGAAAAAAATGATTAAATATTATAATTTTGTATTTTAAAATATGCACTAAATTATTTTTTAATCAATATAATCTAAATTTGGTACACATATTATTTGGCATCCCATTTGAATCCGCTCGCAGTATAAATCCAATCGCCCGTATACTTCCCGAGTTATAGGGCCCCAAAATTTAGAGCCCCCCCTTAATACTGCCCTTATAAAAATAATTGAAACACTTAAAAATTCTACTAAAAATTCTAAGATATTTTATATCTACAAGATTTTTTCATTTTGTTAATCCAAAGCCCGAAAATAATTATTAAATATTATAATTTTGAATTTTAAAATATGCACTAAATTATTTTTTAATCAATATAATCTAAATTTGGTACACATATTATTTGGCATCCCTTTTGAATCCGCTCGCAGTATAAATCCAATCGTCCGTATACTTCCCGAGTTATAGGGCCCCAAAATTTAGAGCCCCCCCTTAATACTGCCCTTATAAAAATAATTGAAACACTTAAAAATTCTACTAAATATTCTAAGATATTTTATATCTACAAGATTTTTTCATTTTGTTAATCCAAAGCCCGAAAAAAATTATTAAATATTATAATTTTGAATTTTAAAGTATGAACTAAATTTGTTTTTATCAATATAATCTAAAATTAAATGTAAGACTTTTTACACCTATAACATTTTGCTCAAATTGTTAACCAAATAATTAAAAAGCACTGCTCGCAACGCATATTTTACCTAAGGGCGAGCTCTACGCGTTGGTGCGTTTTACGCGTACTAAATCTTGTTTAAATCTGTTTTCAGTCACTTATTTCACTTTTATCCTTTAAAAACTACACTATTTCACTTCTTTGTATACAAAATTGCTGTGGAAGCCCTGTAATTTATAATATATATATATATATATGTGTGTGTGTTTATACACAGACATCATTTCGAAAATAGTCACATTCGATTCAGGGAGAGTCATAATGTGTATTTCCGGTAAAATCTCGAGTTCGAAAATGTTCATGATTACAATACTTCCTTATAGACTTCATCCAAGAAAGAAATATCAGCAACATCTTTAAAAGATTCATTATCAATTGCCGAAATACAAGAGGACGTGAATCACGAATTAGACATAGTAAAGCATGAAGTCTATGTAGATATTAAGATTGAAGAGGACCTTGAAGTAAATAATGCACTAGATAATCAACAAGAAAAAGAGAATCCATATTCGTGTACAGTCTGCAACAAATCATACGCGCATAAAAATAATTTAACAATACATATGCGGTCGCATACAGGAGAAAAACCTTATTACTGTACAATATGCGACAGTTCATTCCAATCAAAAAAATATTTAATGTCTCACATGCGAACGCATACAGGAGTGAAACCATTTACGTGTTCAATTTGTAACAACACATATAGAGACTTGCATAATCTAAAGTCCCACAAGCGGACGCATACAGGAGAGAAACCATATTCGTGTACAGTGTGTGATAGTTCGTTTATAAGACCCTATAATTTAACAAGGCATATGCGTACGCATACAGGAGAACAATCATATTCCTGTACAGTTTGTGGCAGTTCGTTCAAATCTAAGTGCCGCTTAACGATACATAAGCGAAAACATACCGAAGAGAAATCATAGTCGTCTCAAAGCTCCAACTAATCTTATCTAGTTTAAGATTTTCAGAGCAGATTTCTTTAAAGATGACTGACGACCGTGCGGAGGTGAACGCAGATATTGATTGTTGCTGTGAACGTTAACCTTGTATGTCATACAACAAACTGGAATTATTAGTTATAATTTCTACGCTTAATTACTGATTGTTTCGCTGTGAACAATCCTTAAGGGGTGGTCAGAGAGAACCAAATAGTAGTTAAGATTAGAAAATTACAAATAACAATCTAGTTTGTATTATGACAAACAATGCTAACATTCCAAGCAACAAAATTAACACAATATATGATAAATGTTGTTGCTGTGAACGTTAACCTTGTATGTCATACAACAAACTCAAATTATTAGTTATAATTTCTAATTCTTTAGCTGTGAACAATCCTTTAAGGTTTGTTCACAGCGAAACAATTAGTAATTAAGCTTAGAAAATTACAAATAACAATCTAGTTTGTATTATGACAAACAATGCTAACATTCCAAGCAACAAAATTAACACAATATATGATAAATGTTGTTGCTGTGAACGTTAACCTTGTATGTCATACAACAAACTCAAATTATTAGTTATAATTTCTAATTCTTTAGCTGTGAACAATCCTTTAAGGTGTGTTCACAGCGAAACAATTAGTAATTAAGCTTAGAAAATTACAAATAACAATCTAGTTTGTATTATGACAAGCAATGCTAGCATTCCAAGCAACAAAATTAACACAATGTATGATTAATTTTGTTGCTGTGAACGTAAACCTTGTATGTCATACAACAAACTCAAATTATTAGTTAGAATTTCTAAGTTTAATTTCTAATTCTTAAGGATTGTTCACAACGAAGCAATTAGTAATTAAGCTTAGAAAATTACAAATAATAATCTAGTTTGTATTATGACAAGCAATGCTAACATTCCAAGCAACAAAATTTATCAAACATTATGTTAATTTTGTTGCTTGGAATGCTAGCATTGCTTGCTATAATACAAACTAGATTGTTATTTGTAATTTTCTAAGCTTAATTACTGATTGCTTCGCTGTGAACAATCCTTTAAGGATTGTTCACAGCGAATCATTTAGTAATTAGGCTTAGAAAATTACAAATAATAATCTAGTTTGTATTATGACAAGCAATGCTAACATTCCAAGCAACAAAATTTATCAAACATTATGTTAATTTTGTTGCTTGGAATGCTAGCATTGCTTGCTATAATACAAACTAGATTGTTATTTGTAATTTTCTAAGCTTAATTACTGATTGCTTCGCTGTGAACAATCCTTTAAGCTGTGAACAATCCTTTAAGGATTGTTCACAGCGAATCATTTAGTAATTAGGCTTAGAAAATTACAAATAATAATCTAGTTTGTAATATGACAAGCAATGTTAACATTCTAGCAACACAATTTATGATAAATGTTGTTGCTGTGAATGTTAACCTTGTATGTCATACAACAAACTGGAATTTATACTTATAATTTCTAAGCGTAAATACTAATTGTTTCGCTGTGAACTATCCTTTATGGTTGTCTAATTTTTAAGTGATGGGAAGTAATTTTGTTTTAATAGTAGCGCTAAAATCAATCAAGGGGATTTCATTATTTTTAGGTTGGTAACAGAAATCGTGGCCGGAGAAAACTATGGATAACTTTATTGACATATTTAAAATAACTATATTTTTTCATTTTTTGGCTATTCTTTTAAATAATTAAAAGAAATTTTAGGGTGGGTTTAACTAGATAACATATTTTTTATAAAATTAAACGTAGCGATTTTGAAAATAATCATAAACATAGCGATATTAAGGCGGTATCACATTACGAGGATATCGATTTTGCGATGTTTATTCAGTCTTCCGGTGTCATTTCTAATGTAATAGGGGGCAAATAATAGGCGTTTAAATATGAAACGTGTTCGTGTATTCCTTGGCTTATGTGTTGTGCGCATGCGCAACTTAAAGAAATGTCCCTGTTTTTGTTGTTAGCTGTCACAGTTGTGTTGTTTGCATTCATTGTACATTTTGTATACTGGTCGTGTGTTTGTTGATAATTATATTTATTTTAAAATGGCGAATGCAAGAAAGAAAATTAAAATATCTCTTGCTTGTTTACATATTATTTTTAATACCAAATTGAATACACCACTACCAAGTAAAGAAATTTACTACATTTCTGATGTCAATTTGCTTATGTGATAGAAACAGATATCGATCATCGGTATCTCCTAAAGGAAGAAGATATCGATATCCTCGTAATGTGATACCGCCTTTATGTTAATTTTGTTTGGAATGCTAGCATTGCTTGTCATAATACAAACTACGTTATTATTTGTAATTTTCTAATCTTAATTTGGTTCGCTCTGAACACGCCTTAAGTTGTATTCACAGCGAAACAATTAGTAATTAAGCATATAAATTACAAGTTATAATTCCAGTTTGTTTAATAACAAACAGTGCTAACGTTCACAGCAATAAAATTATTAATTTATTATGTGAATTTTGCTGTTGTGAATGCTAGAATTGACTGTCTTAATACAAAGTAGATTATTATTTGTAATTTTCTAATCTTAATTACTATTTGGTTCGCTCTGAAGGCGTGTTTAGAGCGAACCAATGCGTAGCGGCTTTACAAAAAAGTGACTTTTTACTTCGACCCGCTGGCAACATTGACCCTTGAACCAATGTATAAAAGTGGTCTTGGTTAAGCAATGAGCATTTATTTGTTGTTTTTCTATTTAATGGTTATAGTTTTCGGTGTTTATTGTCATTATAACTCAATAAATGGTTATTTGATTAAAATGGAGTTAAATAAATTGTGTCGCACTTGTTTATCAGCGTCTGAAGACATGAAATCATTGTATGAGACGTGTGCAACTTCCACGCAAATTTGTTGTGCTGAAATCTTATCGACTTTCACACCATTAATTGTTAGTTGTTTTAATTGTTAGTTATAATGAAACTAATGCCATTTAGTTGTAACAAAAGTGTTATAAAGTGTTTAGCAAACAGTGTTAATTGAAGGCGTGTTCTAGTGTTGTAAAGACGATGGCCTTCCCACAATGATCTGCCACAATTGCATTAGAGAAGTAAACAGGTTTCATTCATTCCGATTGAAATGTCTTCAATCTGATGGAGTTTTACGGAAACAAGTAAAAGGAGTTACTAAAGTTGCGGGAACAAATATTACTGTGACGAATCAACAAACAGAATCACGCATACAAGATTCGATTAAGCTAGAAGAAGATATGGATGAGGATAGTCGAATTTTTGAAGAGGTGTCGATCAAAAGTGAATTTGCAGTAAGTTCCACATATTTTCTTCCAATTTTTAATATTTAATTTATTTAGCATAATTTGTTTTTCTTTATTAATGTTACACATATATTTTTGGTTTTGCTTCAAATTGATTCGTTTACTTAAACGGGTAATTTGTGTTAATTTTATTAATTTATATATAATATTTCTATTGTTACGAATTTAACAGATATACATCAATTCTTAATTTATTACTTAATATGTATGTGTTTATACACACAGACGTCATTTCGAAAATAGTCAGATTCGATTCAGGGAGAGTCAAAATGTGTATTTCCGGTAAAATATCGAGTTCGACAATGTTCATGATTACAATTCCTTATAGACTTCATCCAAAAAAGAAATATCAACAAATTCATTAAAAGATCCATTATCAATTACCGAAATGCAAACGGACGTGAATCAAGTATTAGACATCGTAAAGCATGAAGTCGATGTTAATATTAAGATTGAAGAGGACAAACATGTAAACAATGCACTAGATAATCAACAAGAAAAAGAGAAACCATATTCGTGTACAGTCTGCAACAAATCACATGCACATAAATATAATTTAATGATTCATATGCGGTCGCATACAGAAGAGAAACCATATACGTGTACAGTTTGCAACAAATCGTATAAACTAAAGCATCACTTACGGATGCATATGCGGTCGCATACAGGAGAGAAACCTTATCCCTGTACAGTATGCGCAAGTTCGTTCACTTCAAGACCACAATTAAGGATACACATGCGGATACATACAGGAGAGAAACCTTATCCCTGTACCATATGTGATTGTTCATTTAATCAACAGAATAGTTTAACTATACATATGCGAGTGCACACAGGAGAGAAGCCGTATCTATGTGTAGTTTGCGACAGATTGTTTAAAACGAAGCACAACTTGACGCATCACATGCGAACGCATACAAGAGAGAAACCTTATCCCTGTACAGTTTGCGACAGATCGTTTAAAACAAAGCAATATTTAAAGTCTCACATGCGAACGCATACAGAAGAGAAACCTTATCTCTGTACAGTATGCGACAGTTTGTTCAAATCTAAACGAAGTTTAACGATTCATAAGCGAAATCATACCGGAGAGAAATCATAGTCGTGTACAGTTTTGTATTATTGTAGTAGCACATGTCACCTTTGTACCCAATAGATCAAATATATACAAACAATATGTAATTTTAAAGAAGTTGATCAACTTTTAACTTTTTGTTTACTTAGAGAAAATAATGAGTGGCCTGTACTCGACTTTTTTTTTAAATAACTATGTTCATTAGAAATATATATCGACAGTATACTGTCAAAATGAAGGATTTTTTTTGGGAAAAGCAGTCTTTTTTTTTAATTAATTTGCCATTTTCAGGAGTTTGTATAATCAGTATTTAAAAAAAACTTTAGACTCGACTTTCTTTTACTTAATTTCACTCCATTTTACATTGATATAATAGGCGTGTCTCATCGCCAGTTTTGTGATTCAATCCCCAAGTAATCATAGAAATAGAATGAAGGGGAAGGGGCCTGTCAGTTTCTGACCACAAAATGGAAGAGCTTACTAATTATAAGTAATAATTCCAGTTTGTTGTATGACATACAAAGTTAAGGATTGTTCACAGCGAATTATTTAGTAATTAAACTTAGATAATTACAAATAACAATCTAGTTTGTATTATGGCAAGCAATGCTAGCATTCCATGCAACAAAATTAACACAATGTATGATAAATTTTGTTGCTGTGAACGTTAACCTTGTATGTCATACAACAAACTCAAATTATTAGTTATAATTTCTAAGCTTAATTTCTAATTCTTTTGCTGTGAACAATCCTTTATTATTTGTAATTTTCTAATTTTAATTACTATTTACTTCGCTGTGAACACGCCTTAAAGGGTTGTTCACAGCGAAACATTTAGTAATTAGGCTTAGAAAATTACAAATAATAAACTAGTTTGTATTATGACAAGCAATGTTAACATTCCAAGCAACACAATTAATGATAAATGTTGTTGCTGTGAACGTTTGCATTGTATGTCATACAACAAACTGGAATGATTAGTTATAATTTCTAAGCTTAAATACTGATTGTTTCGCTGTGAACAATCCTTTAGGGTGGTACACATCGAAACAATTAGTAATTAAGCTTAGCAAATTACAAATAAAATGCTAGTTTGTATTATGACAAGCAATGTTAACATTCCATTATGATAAATTTTGTTGCTGTGAACGTTAAGGATTGTTCACAGCTAAAGAATTAGAAATTAAGCTTTGGAATTATAAGTAATAATTCCAGTTTGTTGTATGACATACAAGGTTAACGTTCACAGCAACAAAATTTATTATAAATTGTGTTGCTTGGAATGTTAACATTGCTTGTCATAATACAAACTAGATTATTATTTGTAATTATTTAAGTTTAATTACTAAATAATTCGCTGTGAACTATCCTTTAAGTATTGTTCACAGCGAAGCAATTAGTAATTAAGCTTAGAAAATTACAAATAATAATCTAGTTTGTATTATGACAAGGAATGCTAACACTCCAAGCAACAAAATGTATCAAACATTGTGTTCATTTTGTTGCTTGTTAATGCTAGCATTGCTTCCCATAATACAAATTAGATTATTATTTGTAATATTCTAAGCTTAATTACTGATTGTTTCGCTGTGAACAATCATTTAGTCGTTACCGTCGTTACAGTGATGTCAGTAAAGTTATCCACAGTTTTTTCCGGCCACGATTTCTGTTACCAACCTAAATATAACAAAATCCCCTTGATTGATTTTGGCGCTACTATTAAAACAAAATTACTTCCCATCACTTAAAAATTAAACAATCATAACGTAACCACAAACAGCGATTTTGTGTACAAACGGATTATATACATTTTCGCTGTTTGTGGTTACGTTGTGGTTGTCTAATTTTTAAGTGATTGGAAGTAATTTTGGTTTTAATCGTTGCGCCAAAACAAATCAAGGGGATTTTGTTATTTTTTGGTTGGTAACAGAAATCGTGGCTGGAGAAAAGTGTGGATAACTATACTGACATTTACAGTGTTCCAATTTTGGAATAAACTATAAGCTTGTAATTTTTACTTCGACCAGTTGGCAACAACGACCCTTGAACAAATAGATACAAGTGGTCTTGGTTAAGCAATGAGCAATTGTTTGTTGTTTTCAATTTAATGGTTATAGTATTCGGTGCTTATTGTCATTGTAATTTAATTAGTCGTTATTTGATTACAATGGAATTAAATAAATTGTGTCGCACTTGTTTGTTAGTGTCTGAAGACATGAAATCATTATATGAGACGTGTGCAACTTCCACGCAAATTTGTTGCGCTGAAATCTTATCGACTTTCACACCATTAATTGTTAGTTGTTTTAATTGTTAGTTATAATGAAACTAATGCCATTTAGTTGCAACAAAAGTGTTATAAAGTGTTTAGCAAACAGTGTTAATTGAAGGCGTGTTCTAGTGTTGTAAAGACGATGGCCTTCCCACAATGATCTGCCACAATTGCATTAGAGAAATAAACAGGTTTCATTCATTCCGATTGAAATGTCTTCAATCTGACGGAGTTTTACGGAAACAAGTAAAAGGAGTTACTAAAGTTGCGGGAACAAATATTACTGTGACGAATCAACAAACAGAATCACGCATACAAGATTCGATTAAGCTTGAAGAAAATATGGATGAGGAAAGTTGTGTTTTTGAAGAAGTGTCGATAAATAATAAATTTTCCGTAAGTTTAGAAAACAGTTTAATATCCGATGAAAATCCTAATCTAAAAATTGTGTGTTTACACCCCCGGACTTACAATACTTCCTTATAGACTTCATCCAAGATCGTAATATCACCAAATTCATTAAAAGATCCATTATCAATTACCGAAATGCAAACAGACGTGAGTCAAGTATTAGACATCGTAAAGCATGAAGTCGATGTTAATATTAAGATTGAAAAGGACGAACATGTAAACAATGCACTAGATAATCAACAAGAAAGCGAGAATCCATATTCGTGTACAGTCTGCAATAAATCATATGTACATAAGCCTAATTTAACAATTCATATGCGGTCGCATACAGAAGTGAAACCTTATCCTTGTACAGTATGCGACAGTTCGTTCAAAACAAAAAAACAATTAGCGTCTCACATGCGGACGCATGCAGGAGTGAAACCATATACATGTTCAATTTGCAATAACGCATATAGAGACTTGCATAATCTAAAGGCGCACCAGCGGACGCATACTGGAGAGAAACCATATCCGTGTACACTTTGTGACAGTTCGTTTACAAAGTCATATACTTTAACAATGCATATGCGGACGCATACAGGAGAGAAACCTTATTCCTGTACAGTATGTGACAGTTCGTTTAACCAACAGAATAGTTTAACAATGCATATGCGGAAGCATACAGGAGAGAAGCCATATCATTGTACAATATGTGGCCGTTCGTTTATACAATCCTATAATTTAACAAGGCATATACGAACACATACGGGAGAGAAACCTTATCCCTGTACAGTATGTGGCAGTTCGTTTAATCAACAGCATTGTTTAACAAGGCATATGCGGAAGCACACAGAAGAGAAACCTTATCCTTGTACAGTATGTGATAGTTCGTTCAAATCTGAACGAAGTTTAATGATGCATAAGAGAAATCATACCGGAGAGAAATCATAGTCGTGCACTGTTTATAATATTGTAGTAGCACATGTCACCTTTGTACTCCATGGATCAAATACATAATAAATATTTCTAATTGTTAATGCAGACTTTATACAGAAAAAAATTAATTTTAATTCACAATTGTACAACTTTTTCAATCTATAACATTTTGCTCAAATTGTTAACCAAAAGGCCATAATAATTAAAAACCGCTGCTCGCATCGCATATATTACTTATAAAGCGAGCTGGACGCATAGGTGCGTTATACCTAAGCTTGTTGATTATATCAAAATAATCTACAGAAAATTGTACAACTTTTCATATCTATAACATTTTGCTCAAATTGTTAACCAAAAGGCCATAATAATTAAAAACCGCTGCTCGCATCGCATATATTACTTATAAAGCGAGCTGGACGCATAGGTGCGTTATACCTAAACTTGTTGATTATATCAAAATAATCTACAGAAAATTGTACAACTTTTCATATCTATAACATTTTGCTCAAATTGTTAACCAAAAGGCCATAATAATTAAAAACCGCTGCTCGCATCGCATATATTACTTATAAAGCGAACTAGACGCATAGGTGCGTTGTACCTAAGCTTATTTGATCCGTGTATGTAACAGACACACTAAAGAATATAGGTATATTGTATTTTCATACGACGAGCAAACACAAGTATATAAAAAATCAATAAATTTTATTATAATTGTACAGTTTTTCTAAAGTTTAAAATTTGTAATTGAATTACTTTAAAGGATTGTTCACAGCGAAGCAATTAAGCTTAGAAAATTACAAATAATAATCTAGTTTGTATTATGACCAGCAATGTTAACATTCCAAGCAACACAATTTATGATTAATTTTGTTGCTGTGAATGCTAACCTTGTATGTCATACAACAAACTGGAATTATTACTTATAATTTCTAAGCTTAATTAGTAATTCTTTATCTGTGAACAATCCTTAAAGGATTGTTCACAGCGAAATAATCAGTAATTAAGCTTAGAAAATTACAAATAACAATCTAGTTTGTATTATGACAAACAATGCTAGCATTCCAAGCAACAAAATTAACACAATTTATGATAAATTTTGTTGCTGTGAACGTTAAGGATTGTTCACAGCGATACAATCAGTAATTAAGCTTAGAAAATTACAAATAACAATCTAGTTTGTATTATGACAAACAATGCTAGCATTCCAAGCAACAAAATTAACACAATTTATGATAAATTTTGTTGCTGTGAACGTTAAGGATTGTTCACAGCGATACAATCAGTAATTAAGCTTAGAAAATTACAAATAACAATCTAGTTTGTATTATGACAAGCAATGCTAGCATTTCAAGCAATAAAATTAACACAATTAATGATAAATGTTGTTGCTGTGAACGTTAACTTTGTATGTCATACAACAAACTGGAATTATTACTTATAATTTCTAAGCTTAAATACTAATTATTTAGTTGTGAACAATCCTTTAATCTTGTGTGTCATACAACAAACTGGAATTATAATTTCTAAGCTTAAATACTAATTCTTTAGCTGTGAACAATCCTTTAACCTTGTATGTCATACAACAAACTGGAATTATAATTTCTAAGCTTAATTACTAATTTTTTAGCTGTGCATAATCCTTAATTTCAAAGAAGTCATCTATATTATTTATAAATGGAAAAAGATAATTGAGATTCTTGGAAAACATTTAATAACGACTGATTTTCCCAAGAATCGCCATTTGCTTTTTCCTTCATCAAAAAATCCAAACACGAAAATACACCAATCAAACTATATTATTTATATTCTAATTTTGATGAATAAAGTAGATCAAGAAATCGCATAAAACTAACAAATAATGAAATTCTACTGTAAAACAGTTGAAAAATATCACAGATTATTTATTTTTAAACAAAACAAGTGTTAATTATTTTGTGGACAATGGCTCTTCAAATGCCCGATTTGTTTACATTTTCTACACTTTTTTTGAAACCTTTCATTATCAGCGACACTATCTTCGTCCCAATCATTATTAAAAGTCGGCCTTAATTGTTCCCGTTGCTCGAAAAACTGCGCTTTCTGCAACGCTTCTTCCAGCGTCTTCGGTTGCGCATCAATTGTCTTCTCCC
Source organism: Leistus spinibarbis (assembly GCA_933228885.1). NCBI lineage: Eukaryota > Metazoa > Arthropoda > Insecta > Coleoptera > Carabidae > Leistus > Leistus spinibarbis. Next base: position 1,904,611 of record OW121813.1, read on the forward strand.
CGTACGAAGTCCCACTAATGCTCTTCAAAAACGCGACTCGGGCATGTTTCTCCAAAACCCCAGCTTCCATCCCTGGATACACTTTACACACTAACTTATGGACATCAACTTTTAAATCGATTAACGTTTCATTAGAAATACGTTTTCGTTGTTCTAATTGCTGTATTAACATGTCTAATGTGTCTTCAGGGCATAGAACTTCGTTTAACTTGAGTTTTAACGCTTCGTAATCTTTTCGAATCGTTTCGTCGAGAGTTAAAAACATTGATAACGCGTGACCGCGTAAACTAAAGATTAACATATTCGCCATTTTGGTTGAATCCGATTTCCAATTGTTCATTTCTGCTGCGACTTCGTATAAGAACAGCCATTGGTCCCACGCCATTGTACCGTCGTACACTATAGGCATTATGAGGCCATTTTGTACACTGGGGTCCGCCATTTTGTTTAAACTAGCCACAAGCTTCTAGTCCACGCACAAGTATTAGTTATCGCGTTGGCCACGTAATAACTGAGTTGTTCACCGTTCGGACTATACGAACGCACTAGAATGAAAACACGGAACGCACACTATTTATATACGGTTGCCCATGACTACACAGAGTGGGAGAACAATGCGTCACCACGACCACGTAGCAATTCAAGCTCAATTCAGCCATGTCACTAAAGTTATCCACAGTTATCTCCGGCCACAATTTCTGTTACCAACCTAAAAATAACAAAATACCCTAGATTGATTTTGGCGCTACTATTAAAACAAAATTACTTCCCATCACTTAAAAATTAGACAACCACAACGTAACCACAAACAGCGAAAATGTAAATAATACGTTTGTATACAAAACCGCTGTTTGTGGTTACGTTGTGATTGTTTAATTTTTAATCAAGGGGATTTTGTTATCTTTAGGTTGGTAACAGAAATCGTGGCCGGAGATAACTGTGGATAACTTTACTGACATGAGAACAATGCGTCACCACGTAGCAATTGAAACTCAATTCGGCCTAATAATTATTTTTATCTGTCAATATCTAAATATATTGCGCAATATTGTTTAATATCCCATTTTTTATTATGATTCAACAATAAATAGCTACAATGGCAAGGTTACATGTTAGGAATATTAAAAATCTAGTTTTTCCTCTTAATATGTTTGCAGGAACAGACAAAATTATAATTTAGGCATTATTAATTAAGTATATGTATATAATTAAATCATATTATTGCGCAATTTTGCGTAATATTTTGTTTCAAAATATGGAAAATAAGTAATAAATGAGTTACAAAACTTAACATTCTTTGTTTTATTTCGAATAAAAGTGATAAAAAGTTCATAATATGACAATTAAATTAATGTAAACAATAGTAGAAGTCTGAATAATAATAATTAATGAATAATTAAAAGTGTCTCACAGACACCGCGCCAGTGGTGGCGTTACTCAAATGGGCGAAGGTTAAAATTATTTTAATTATTGCTTGAATTAAATATTGCGCAATTTTGAGTAATATTTTGGTATTTAGTTATGTTTTTTGTTGAAAAATATGGAAAATTGTTATAAATGAGTTACAAAACTTAACATTCTTTGTTTTATTTCGAATAAAAGTGATAAAAAAATCACTATATGACAATTAAATTATGTATAATTAATGTAAACAATAGAAGAAGTCAAAATAATAATAATTAATGAAACATTAAAAGTGTCTCACAGACACCGCGCCAGTGGTGGCGTTAGTCAAATGGGCGAAGGTTAAAATTATTTTAATTATAATTATTTGTTATTTAATTATGATTAATCTAAATTAATAGATAGATATAATAAATACTTCAAACTTATCATATAATCTGAAGTATTTATTTGAGATTATATCATTTATTTTCATTTTCTACAAATTTGTTACGTAATATTGGATTAAAATAATACTTAATAATTAATCTAATAATATCCTAAATAAAATTATTTCATTAGAATTGGTATAAATGATTAAAATTTCATAATATTGTGCAATATTAATTATTAAATATTTCATAATATTATGAAATATTAATTTTAACAATTTGTTATACGTTATTTTAGGGCTGTAATATAAATACAATTAATAATTGTGTTAAAAGTTACATTAATAAATAAATCTGAAGTGCCCTACACTCGACCTTCTTATACTTTCAGTATCTCTATTTAGAATATTGCATTATTATGTTAAATTGCTATGAAAACAGATTTGCTAAAGAAACATAAATGTAACAAGGTTATTTACGTGTGCCCGTATCATATACAACCTTTATATATATATATACATATACAATAATGGGATTATTTAGTAAATGGTACATAATTCGAAAAAACTTTTCTAATAAAAGTTGCTGGAAATTTGAATATCTTTAGCTTGTATAAGTATCACTTTTTCTGTAACTCTTACGGTTTACGAGATAAAATAAAAAGTAGCATTATTTCCGTTTATAAAGCGATTATAGACATATTCACACACAGACAAGCTTAGGTGCAACGCACCTAAGCCTTCAACGATGTTGTACTTAGCTAAAAAATACCAAACCAATAAATATATTTTTTTTAATTGTATAATATTTTTTATATTAATTATATTATACAAATAGTAGTGTAATATTTAATTAAAAACTCTCTGAGAATGCTACAAACACATAACCGATTACTTTAGCTCTTTTGTACTCGGTACGGCGAGCTAAGACTAGTCAGAAAAAAATCAGGGATTTATCAGTTTATAGTTTTTTATTAAATTAAATATATTATACAAATAGTAGTGTAATATTCAATTAAAAACTCTCTGAGAACGCTACAGACACATAACCGATTACTTTAGCTCTTTTGTACTCCGTACGGCGAGCTAAAACTATTCAGGGATGTTTATTTTGGTTAAGAATTACAAAACTTCCTTATATATATTCGTATAAGTAAAAAACAAACATAGAATATTTGGTGAATCATACAAAAACCCGTCACGAATCAATAGCAGCATTTCGTTGCGGGGACTTTTCATATAAATACCCGTCAGCGACGTGTCGTTCACCAGTGTTAGTTTAGCCTTCGCGCTGAACTAGCCTGACCAGCTAAACCAGTGATACCAACTATAGTAAAAGTGATTATAACCAGTTAAGCCAATGGTTAAATTGGCGGTTATCGCGGGCTAACCAGGTTATACAAGTTAAATTCCTATTCAAACTAGGAAAATGTCTCAATTAATAATGCCTGTCGTCTATGACGGAACAATCCCATGGGACCAATGGGTGTTCTTGTACGAAATAGCGGCAGACATGAACGGTTGGAAATCGGAGCCAACCAAAATGGCGAATATGTTAATATTCAGTTTGCGCGGTCATGCTTTATCACTGTGTTTAACCCTCGACGAAACCACTCGACGAGACTACGAAGCGCTAAAACTCAAGTTAAATGAAATTCTATGCCCAGAAGACACGTTAGACATGTTAATACAGCAATTAGAGCAACGTAAACGTATTTCTAATGAAACGTTAATCGATTTAAAAGTTGATGTGCATAAGTTAGTGTGTAAAGTGTATCCAGGGATGGAAGCTGGGGTTTTGGAGAAACATGCCCGAGTCGCGTTTTTGAAGAGCATTAGTGGGACTTCGTACGGGGAGAAGACAATTGATGCGCAACCGAAGACGCTGGAGGAAGCGTTGCAGAAAGCGCAGTTTTTCGAGCAACGGGAACAATTAACATATCGCCATGACGATGCTTGTGATGAGGTCGTTACTGAGCGGCGTGTTAAGACACGTCGCCCCACCTGCTACAAGTGTGGCGAGGCGGGACATTTGAAATCGAATTGTACCAAATAGTCTAAACGGGATTATTAATACAAATTGCAATCGCAGACAATTTTGTCTGTAACCCAAACCATATACTTGTGAATTTGTTACTGCCACGGGATGTGGCAGTAACAATTTTCTGCAAGCGTTATTTTACGATCGATTATTTTCATATGTGACTCTTTAATTCCATTCAATTAAAATTACTGCATTGTTTTTCAAAAATTATAATTATTTCAATATATTAAAGGTCATACATGAAAATATTAGATAGTATGAATAGGTAATGCTTGCAGGGCCTAACGGCAAACTTAATTTAAGTTTTGATTTTTATACAATAAATAATTTTTAGCAGTAAATATATTTGTTTGATTTAAATAATGTTCCTTTGTACCCTATTTCGCATACGTGGATTATAATTTACATTATTAGAAACAACAGGCGCAATGATGTAGCGTAATTTATTGTTGTGACCTTGAGAAGGTCAATTCAAGGTTACATTTCCGCTCTTTCGATTGTCTATATCAAAAATATATGTTTATTTAAAAACAAGAACTGGCGCTAGCGCCAGTGCAACCAGCTAGGCCGTTCCGGCCCAAATCGCAATAAATACTAAAAGCGATAGCAATTCATTATTGGAACATATTCAAATGATTGTTTTATACAATGTATTAATATACGAGTCTTTAAAATGTGGTTTATGTAGTCTTGAATGTTTGATGACATTTCCTCTGCATTTTATATGAAATAAATGCATTTCTGCCTTTACGTGTATAATTCTAAACCATCGACATTATACTCACAGAGCCGACTGAACCAACCCAACTAATTATGACCCCGAGATTTATTTATTCCTGCAGTATTAATTTCCATAACCTCACATTTAAAATAGCACACAAGGTTAATATCGTTCGTTTCGTGATTAGTCGAAGGATATTGACAATTATTTGATGAACATTTCCTAATTGTATTAATTAAATCACAGAAGCAGTTTATATAATGGGCAATATAACCACATAACTTCTTCGTTTCACTTATAGATGGCGTTCAATGTCTGATTTACTTCAAAATATATTTATATTATTTTTTTAAGCCAATGGGCTCACAATTTGAAAAAACTTTAATAACATAATATATCTTAGAATTGTTAGTAGAAAATTCTAAAAATTTTAAAAGTTGCATAAGGGCAGTATTTAGGAGGGTATTAAATTTTGGGGCCCTATAACTCTGGACCTGTACTGACGATTGGATTTAAAATGCGACAGGAACTGCACGGGTGTGAAACTTATATGTATATGAAATTTCATTATAATCGGCCCGGTACCTTCAAAATTAAAAGTTGACTAAGGGAGTATTTAGGAAAAAAACTGTTTTTAATTATTATGGCTTATGGGTAACTGTAAAAAACTTATTTTTTGATATTGTCCTACGGTGAGTTAATAAAAAACAAGGGCATTATAATGCCAACCATTGCTGGCTAGATTAGTTAATAAATCCAGCAATATATAGCACTTTATACATTTTGTGCTTAAAATCTAAAAATATGTTATATTTATAAACAGTCTTACAATTTTTTATAGATTATTTTAATAAAAATAAATGTAATAATTTATTATGGCCTTTGGGTTAACAATATGAAAAAATCTTGTAGATATAAAATGTTTTAAAATTCCTTGTAGATTTTTTAGGTGTATAAATTATTTTTATAATGGCAGTATTAAGGGGGGTTCTAAATTTTGGGGCCCTATAACTCGGGAAGTATACGGGCGATTTAATTTAAACTGTGAACGGATGCAAATAGGATATCAAATAATGTGTGTAGCAAATTTGGTGTAAATCGCTTCGGTACCTTCAGAGGGTTAAAAGTTATATATATATATATATATATATATATATATATATATATATAATATATTTGGACAAGAACTGTTTCTTAAGGGAAATTTTGATTCGAGAATGCTACAGATACACAACCGAATGCTTTAACTCATTTGTACTTCGCAGAGCTATTCCGCAACATGTCAGTAAAGTTATCCATAGTTTTCTCCGGCCATGATTTCTGTTACCAACCTAAAAATAACAAAATCCCCTAGATTGATTTTGGCGCTACTATTAAAACAAAATTACTTCCCATCACATAAAAATTAAACAACCACAACGTAACTACAAACAGTGAAAATGTAAATAATCCGTTTGTATACAAAATCGCTGTTTGTGGTTGTCTAATTTTTAAGTAATGGGAAGTAATTTTGGTTTTATAAGTAGCGCCAAAATCAATCAAGGGGATTTTGTTATATTTATGTTGGTAACAGAAATCGTGGCCGGAGAAGACTGTTTTTATTTGGCCAACCCTTGCAAAGTGCGACATAACACAATTTTAAATCTTAGTGGACTTGGTGTAGCATTGCTGTTGTTTACATTGTAATGACGAACCACACAAAATAAAATTAGACAATTACAAAATGTCCATTTTAAGTGAAATAGATTATAATATTGTGTGTAGAACGTGTTTGTCGTATTCTAAAGATATGAAATCATTATATGAGAATTCATCAATTGCAGCACAAAGTAGTTTTGCTGATATATTAATGTCGTTCACACCACTGAAAGTAAGTTGACTTTATTTAAATATGCAATTAAGTGAACATATGTAGTTGTATTTATATAATTGGGAGCTCAAGACGTAAATTATATTCGGGATCCTATTTTTTCGGGGTTATTTTTGCTCGCTATACCGACTTTATACATTTAATTTAAGAAAGGTTAATTAAAACGAATTAATACAGACTTTTAGGGGAAAAACTTTCTTTTACGTTTTAGTAGTAGGCTTATTTTGTTTATATGCGATAAAAAACTATATAGGTTAAAATTTAACGAAATTTCTTGACCATTAATATACGGAATGTGTTTTCGTTCCATTATACAAATTTATACAGACTTTTAGGGGGAAAACTTTCTTTTACGTTTTAGTAGTAGGCTTATTTTGTTTATATGAAGTGTATAATAATTATATTGTATAAAAAAATCCATTATCCATACAAACTTATAATATAATAAAATTTGGTTGTAACTAAAACATCTAAACATATACAAACAATTCCTTAAAATATAAAAACAATTCGGTTTAGTCGACGTTTATTTTCCGAAAGGTTCCTTCGGTTCCAAATACTTCTATGTCCAGCGGACTTCCAATCCGGAATTTTTCATTCGATTTCATTTCAGCCCTTTTTAGCATCCACTCATTTTTGCTCTCCATAAATTTCACCCAATTCTCTATAAAAACAATCATAGCTACAACAATGCCATCAGCTCGCTATATAAAACATATAACACGTTGATGCACAAATGTTACATGTCCAAATTGTCTTAAAATATATATTGTGTTAAAAATACTCAATACTTTAGAAAAACAAGCATAAATACAAGCACGAATGCCTTCAGCTTTACAAAAATATTTGCATACGTAAATTTTGTCATAACGTCTAATATGCGCTTTGTACAGTACAGAGCTGCTGTGTTCAATTGTGTCTATTCTCGGAATGAAACACGCATAGGTGCAGGCACTAATGCCTACAGCCGTACAACGAGTTAATCAGTGGCAAAACAATTATATTTTACAAAACTACTCTAAGATTTAATATAGAAGGATGTATTTAAGTATTTGTATTATTAAAATGTACATATATAACAGTGTGAAGCTGACTGTATTCTGTGTATGATATGGGCACATGGTGCCTACAAGTGTAGTTAGTTATAAAATACTTACTATGTAATTCGATGAGCGTGGGTTCATTGCCACCATAGTCTTTTGGTAAAAGCTCTTTTGGTACATGTTCGTGTAAAGATGCTAAAGTCGTGTGGACATGAAGCTGCAATTCATTCGATTATTTTAGGGCCTTATTAAATGATTATTCAATAAATCGCCCCATTAACAATACAAAGATTCAATTTGAAATTATGAATTTATTTAAAAATCTATGTTAAGTATTTAAAGGGGAATAAAATGAATTCAACGAGAATTATCGTTTTAATTCATAAAACTATTTAAAGAAATGATTAAATTGTAATCGTGAATAGATTTGCACATTTGAATATAAAAAATGTAAGTAATTCAGTTGTAGTTTGAATGAGGCGATTTTTGATTAAGGGATTTACCCTATTTGCCATTTTATCTGTTAGCAAACGTTTGATTAATTGTATTAGTCCCTTCGCATATGTTGGCGCATTTAAGAAATGGATTCCTCCGATTCTTACCGAATAAGCTTTCTAAAATTATAACAAAATATGAGGAGTGGCCTGCACTAGACTTTCTTTTACGTTATTTCCTAAACCAACTATCAAAAAATACTAATACTCCACAGTAATACTCTGAAATTGTACAATTTAGCGAATTATTTTAGTATGTTATCAAATACTGTTGCTCAAATTAAAAATATAATGTGCATTAGTGACGTACGAGTTACGGAAACATTGTTTGAATTGTAACACTTATAGTGTTAAATAACTTACTATAAGTAAAGCATAGCACTTGCTGACGTCAATCGGGCGAAACGACATTGTATTTGCGAAATTTGTGTTTATCATATCGAAGATGATTATATCATGTGTTTCACTGTCAAATTTGACTCGAATTTCACAATGCATAAACACACTCTTCAAATAATCAGTACTTGAAAAACCTGAACAATCCTCGACTAACATTTTTGACACTATAATTCGCCCAAAATCCGGGCATAACTTTGGCATTGGTACAATGGACCTTAAATAACGCGAGTCTTGTTTATTTATATAGACAATATATGGATTTTGTGTAGAATTTCGTAAAAGACAGTTTTACTTACCCATGGCTAAGAACCTCCTGCATACTTGGATGTAATGGATGAATATTTTGCAAATACTCTGGTGCAAAACTCTTGGCCGCATAATAATAATCTACTTTTTGTTTTGTTCGTTCAACACTGAACTTATTAAATTTTAATAGACGTTCAATGATAACCACATCTAAAATACACATTTCGCATTAAATCCAGCACTAAACAGTTTGTGATAACTGGGATATGTCACCATTGCGCTCCAAAAGGTGTAATATGGTAAATAATATTACAAAATATTTGATCCATAAAGTCTCTTTAGATTATAGACCCAAAGGTTCATAAAATAATAATAATGTTTACATTTAAAGTATTTAATTAAATTCGATTTAATCTATTAAACACATTTAAATAATATAGTAGATGGCTGAACACTATAGCTCTTTTGTACAACAACGAACGAATTATAATGTTAATTTTGGCACGTTAGAGCGCAATGGTTACATGATGATAATAGTTTAATTTCATTTTTAAATGATTATTGTAGGACATGTCACTTTTATCTCTTAATTAGTTAATTATTACAAATATTTTAAAGTTTAACAATAATTTAAAATTTGATTTACGTCGTTTTGTTAAGTTTAGTTCACATTGCCGTGTGAATTAATCTTAAAATAACGATATTTAAAATGATTGCGCTTAAATAATTAGAAACGCGTGAGCGATATTTGTTATTTATAAAATAACTAACGACAAATAAACCATTTTAAAACTTGCCTTCGTTAAGTGGTAAATGGGGTTGTTTTTGCATCCAATCTTTCATCAGTTGCACATCTTCAGCAATTACGTCTTTTGTTCTTCCGTATAGTTTATGAATCTGTTCTAATTCAGCTGGAGTCACATTAAGCACAGATTCTAGCGACATATTGCGATTTTTAATGCAATAAATATTTGTGGAAACGATTTGACTTTGTTCAAAATATAATCAAGACTGAGTTGATTAATAATTTAATAGTTCAATAAATATGTGTTTAAAAGCAAGTGTTCGAAGTCTATTTTTTAGCTTTATGTCTACAATTGCAATTTTGAATAATTACGTTTTATCAAATAATAACTATTTTTATATTTCTACCATGTAATTAATATAATATCGCTTTATTTTATGTATAAATTACACGTACGATTACCATGAAAACATTAATTGTTACTTAACTAAGTACACGTAAATGTTACTAAGAACTGGCTTTCTGTAAATGCAACCACATTAAGCTAAGATAGTTTTATTTCAAAATTAGACTAAATTCACATTTAATAATATAAAGAATGTTTAAAATAAATATATAATGTAACAGTGGACACAATATTCTATAGAGATTCCATTTAGTCAATGTTAATTTTCCGAAAAGTTCCTTCCATTCCATATACTTCTATGTCCAGTGGTTTACCAATGCGAAGTTTCTCATTCGATTTCATATTCGCTCGTTTTAGCATCCAGTCGTCTTTGTTCTCCATAAATTTCACCCAATTTTCTACAAAATTATATAAATCACATTTTATAACACGTTTAAACCATAAAAGTTACTTGTATAAGTGTTTGAAAAATGCTTGTTTTGTTATAAATGTCGCTTTTATTTTATTATTATAAACAAAATGGCGGATCCAATACATTAAATCAAGCCAAAATTTGGTATCTAGATGTATGTAATGCCACTGATTACGATTTCAATGTTATAATTTCAATAAAAACAAAATGGTGGATCCAATATGGTGGATCAAACATCAAAAGACGTTAAATCAAGCTGAAATTTGGTATCTAAGTGTATTTAATGCCACTGATTACGATTTCAATGTTATAATTGCAAATAAAAACAAAATGGTGGATCAAACATCAAAATACGTTAAATCAAGCTGTAATTTGGTATCTAGGTGTATTTAATGCCACTGGTTACGATTTCAATGTTATAATTTCAAATAAAAACAAAATGGTGGATCCAATATGGTGGATCAAACATCAAAAGACGTTAAATCAAGCTGAAATTTGGTATCTAAGTGTATTTAATGCCACTGATTGCGATTACAAAGTTATAATTTCAAATAAAAACAAAATGGTGGATCAAACATCAAAAGACGTTAAATCAAGCTGAAATTTGGTATCTAAGTGTATTTAATGCCACTGATTGCGATTACAAAGTTATAATTGCAAATAAAAACAAAATGGTGGATCAAACATCAAAAGACGTTAAATCAAGCTGTAATTTGGTATCTAGGTGTATTTAATGCCACTGGTTACGATTTCAATGTTATAATTTCAAATAAAAACAAAATGGTGGATCCAATATGGTGGATCAAACATCAAAAGACGTTAAATCAAGCTGAAATTTGGTATCTAAGTGTATTTAATGCCACTGATTGCGATTACAAAGTTATAATTTCAAATAAAAACAAAATGGTGGATCAAACATCAAAAGACGTTAAATCAAGCTGAAATTTGGTATCTAAGTGTATTTAATGCCACTGATTGCGATTACAAAGTTATAATTGCAAATAAAAACAAAATGGTGGATCAAACATCAAAAGACGTTAAATCAAGCTGTAATTTGGTATCTAGGTGTATTTAATGCCACTGATTACGATTTCAAAGTTATAATTTTAAATAAAAACAAAATGGTGGATCCAATATGGTGGATCAAAAATCAAAAGACGTTAAATCAAGCTGAAATTTGGTATCTAGGGGTATTTAATGCCACTGATTACGATTTCAATGTTATAATTTCAATAAAAACAAAATGGCGGATCCAATATGGTGGATCAAACAACAAAAGACGTTAAATCAAGCTGTAATTTGGTATCTAGGTGTATTTAATGCCACTGATTGCGATTTCAATGTTATAATTTCAATAAAAACAAAATGGCGGATCCAATATGGTGGATCAAACAACAAAAGACGTTAAATCAAGCTGTAATTTGGTATCTAGGTGTATTTAATGCCACTAATTACGATTTCAAAGTTATAATTTCTAATAAACAAAATGGTGGATCAAAAGTCGTTAAATCAAGCTAAAATGTGATGGCGAGCTAAAATTATGTTAGTTTATGTAATATATCGTAATTTTGAATACTTACTGTGTAGTTCGTTTAGTGTAGGTTCATTGCCACCATAATCTTTTGGTAAAATCTCTCTTGGTATAAATGTATATAAAGATTCCTGGTTTGAATGTACATGCAACTAAAATTGGGCAAATGATTTCGTGTGGCGTTATTAAAGAATCATTTTATATTTGGTTTCATAAATTACCCGGTTGCCCATTTTATTGGATAACATTCGTTTGAATATATTTATGAATCCCATCGTGTACGAAGGCGCATTCATGAAATGGATTCCTTTTATCCGTTCCGAATAAGCTTTCTGTTAACACAAATATAAGAGACAATCGGTTGTGGCCTACACAGAACTTCCTTTTACGTTTTACTAGTACATTTATTTTGTTTAAATGCAATAGAAACGTATATATATATATTTAAATTTAACGAAATTCCTCAAGCATTGATATGCGGAATGTGTTTTCGTTCCATTATACAAATTTAGCATAACGAAATTTCAAGTTAGTCTAAGCTTGCCATTTATTAGCAATAATTACTAGACTATTTGCAAATTATGTATATATATAATTGAATATTTGGTAAAAATACAATATTTTCGTAACTTACTTGAATGATACTGTAAACTTTGGTGATGTCTGCTGGTCGCACAGACATAATATTTGCGAAACTTGTGTTTATTAAGTCAACTATGACTATATCCTGCATATAGTTGTCAAATTTCAAACGAATTTCAACTTCGGCAAGTACAGACTTTAAATACGCAGTACTTGAAAATTCTGTACAGTCGCAGTAACGCAATACGGATACTGAAACTCTGGCGAGATCCGGAGTTAATTTTGGTAATGGAACAAATATCCTTTAAGAAAACATAAAGCAAACATCGATTTTTTCCATATTTCACTTAATTAGCATTTAATATATATATATATAAACAATTATCTTACCCATATTTAAAGACTTCTTGCATACTTGGATGCAATGGATTACAATTTTGCAAGAATAGTGGTGCAAAATTCTTGACTGCATAATAATAATCAAACTTTTGTTTCGTCCGTTCCACACTAAACTTATTAAATTGTAATACGCGTCTGATGATATCCTCATCTGTAATTGAACACACTTGGAATTAAAGTTACGAAGTCTATTATACTATAAGAGTTTCTGTAGCAGTTTTCTCGTAACTGGTACATTTTTTAAAGAAACGTTTCAAACAAAAGTTGTGCGAAATATTCATATCTTTCATTATGTACATAACTATTTTTGCCATAAGTGCAGCCATTCTCGAGATATTGGAGATAGAACAAAAATAAACAAATAAAATATTTAAGATTTTCTGTAGCAGTTTTCTCGTAACTGGTACATTTTTTAAAGAAACTTTTCAAACAAAAGTTGTGTGAAATATTCATATCTTTCATTATGTACATATCTATTTTTGCTCTAAGTGCAGCCGTTCTAGAGATATTGGAGATAGAACAAAAATAAACAAATAAAATATTTAAGATTTTCCGTAGCAGTTTTCTCGTAACTGGTACATTTTTTAAAGATACTTTTCAAACAAAAGTTGTGTGAAATATTCATATCTTTCATTATGTACATATCTATTTTTGCTCTAAGTGCAGCCGTTCTAGAGATATTGGAGATAGAACAAAATGAAACAAATAAGACATTTAAGATTTTCCGTAGCAGTTTTCTCGTAACTGGTACATTTTTTAAAGATACTTTTCAAACAAAAGTTGTGTGAAATATTCATATCTTTCATTATGTACATAACTATTTTTGCTCTAAGTGCAGCCGTTCTAGAGATATTGGAGATAGAACAAAAATAAACAAATAAAATATTTAAGATTTTCCGTAGCAGTTTTCTCGTAACTGGTACATATTTTAAAGAAACTTTTCAAACAAAAGTTGTTTGAAATATTCATATCTTTCATTATGTACATAACTATTTTTGCCATAAGTGTAGCCGTTCTAGAGATATTGGAGATAGAACAAAAAGAAACAAATAAGACATTTAAGATTTTCCGTAGCAGTTTTCTCGTAACTGGTACATTTTTTAAAGAAACTTTTCAAACAAAAGTTGTGTGAAATATTTATATCTTTCATTATGTACATAACTATTTTTGCCGTAAGTGCAGCCGTTCTAGTGTTATTGGAGATAGAACAAAAACATGTATAGAGTAAACATGCACTTCTGGTTTGAATATTCTTTTCAAAAATAGCAGGTACACATTTAGACCATATACAAGTCTTAAGTTTGAAGTTTCACAAGTTTACGGAATAATATATAATGATTTAGCCTTACCTTCATCTTGTGGTATATGAGTTTGTTGTTTTAGCCAAACCCGTATAATTTTAACATCTTCCTCAATGCTCTTTTCATTTCGTTCGAATGACTTCTTGATATTTTCCGCTTCTAACGGAGTTACAATAAGAACACTGGCGTTATTACACATACTTAAATTATTAATAAATCTAAACAATATTTGTGCTAATCTTTTGGTTGTAAAACAACTTTGGCACTGACCTATGAAACCTGTTTTGATAGAATAACCAACTACAAGTTGACCATTAATCCAGGGGCGGACTAAGGTACATTTTAAGATCGCCGTACAAAGTATAGAAAGGTCAAAGCATTTGGTCCTTAGCTAAAAATATCCCTGAATCCAAATATACTAATAAGACTAAATTATTCTGAAGGTACCAATGCGATTTGAACCAAATTTGCTATACATATTCATTGGTATCCCATTTGAATCTGTGTGCAGTATAAATTGAATCGCATGTATACTTCCCGAGTTATAGGGCCCCAAATTTTGGACCCCCCCTTAATACTGCCCTTAGAAAAATAATTTATACACACAAAAATTCTACACAATATTCTAAGATATTTTGTGTCTACAAGATTTTTTCATATTGATAACCCAATGGCTATAAAAAAAACATTAAAAACTAAATTTGTGCCTTCTACTCCTCTGAAGGTACCGGAGCGATTTACACCAAATTTGCTATATATATTCATTGGTATCCCATTTGCATCCGTGTGCAGTTTAAATTTAATCGCCCGTATACTTCCTGAGTTATAGGGCCCCAAATTTTGGACCCCCCCTTAATACTGCTGTTAGAAAAATAATTTATACACCCAAAAATTCTACACAATATTCTAAGATATTTTATGTCTACAAGATTTTTTCATATTGGTAACCCAATAGCTATAAAAAAATATTAAAAACTAAAATATATATTTTTGGAATCAGGACACTTTTTGTTAAAGAAATTTTTTGTTCTGAATTAAATGAATTTTAAAGAATCAATTTTTTTTAAAATTTAAAGTCAAATCGTGAAACAATTATTTCTAGTCCGGTACTGTTTTATTCTAAACATGTTTTCGTTATACCCAGATTATATTACTATAGTTATATCAGTATATTTTTTCATTAACATTTTTATTTACGCAACTAGTTTTTAATTACAATTAACATTAATTTATGCAGTCTTTAGTCAATTTTAAATTACTACTATTGGGCCATTAAATTTACGTATGAATAAAAAACAGCTGGAGTGTCCTTCATTCGACTTTTTAATACGTAATTTTCGTTATATTTTAAATTTTATGTATCACTTCCGGGTTTTAATAATAGCTGTATTCTTTTTGCACAAAATCTCAGCTAGGCTCACTTAAATGTCATGTTTTTGCTCTGTCTGTCTCATGTGTAGACAAAGCGAGAAGATGCATTTTAACCAAAACAAGATGAGATTGGCTGTAAAAAGAATACGGCTATTGCTACAATTTCAATATGTACAGGGTTGCCATGTTTAAAACACATTGCCTTAAACATCGTCTTTGTTTAAAACAAGTGTTTAAACTCATGTTTATTTATGAACCTGTTTAAAATATAATAATAACTATTGTAATAAATTATTTACGCCCAACAAACAACAACACAAGTTTATCCGTAATTCATAATTACTTTAACAAATGCGTCATTTTAAGATTAACAAAGAACATGTTTTTTTTTTAAATAAAACAAAAACATAAATACATGTTTTTTATTGTTTTAAACAATTTCAAAAAAAAAAACATGTTTAAAACAGTTACTAAAATCAAAGTAAAACTTGTATTGATTTATTTTAATCACGATTTCCTAAATCGTGATTAGTTTGAATCATGATTAAATATAATAATTAAAGAAACGATTTAATGATTCGAACGGCAAATTTAAGTGTTGTGAGTTGTTAACCTCAAATATATCTTTAATTTAAATTTCGGCGCGAAAAGCATCTCTAAATATAAATAGTCAAATTAAGCAGAAAAAAAAAATTATATTAATTTTAATACATTTTATTGAACTTTTAAAAATAAGTTAGGTTATTATTCATTCAAAATTAGTCTTAATTTGCTCAGCTATTTTTACCTATTATAATGATATAATTAGAATTAGTGCATATTTTAAATTTATAATATTTAATATTTTTTTATGGGTTTTGAGTTAACAATATGAAAAAATCTTGTAGACAAATAATATCTTAGAATTATTAGTAGAATTTTTCGGTGTTTAAATTATTTTTCTAAGAGCAGTATTAAGTGGGGGTCCAAAATTTAGGGCCCTATAACTCGCGAAGTATACGGGCGATTGAATTTAAACTGCGAACGGATTCAAATAGGATACCAAATAATATGTATAGCAAATTTGGTGTAAATCGCTCCGGTACCTTCAGAGGAGTAAATTAAAAATTATAATATTTAATCATTTTTTATGGTCTTTAGGTTACAAATATGAGAAAATATTGTAGATATAAAATATATTATAGAATTTTTAAGCGTTTAAATTATTTTTCTAAGAGCAGTATTAAGGGGGGGTCCAAAATTTGGGGCCCTATAACTCGCAAAGTATACGGGCGATTGAATTTAAACTACGTACGGGTTCAAATAGGATACTAATTAACATGCGTAGCAAATATGGTGTAAATCGTTCCGGTACCTTCAGAGATATAGAAGGCATTTTTTAAAATTGAAAATTATAATATTTCATAACATTTTATGGTCTTTGGGTTACAAATTTGAGAAAATATTGTAGATATAAAATATCTTAGAATTTGTTGTAGAATTTTTAAGCGTTTAAATTATTTTTCTAAGAACAGTATTAAGTGGGGGTCCAAAATGTAGGGCCCTATAACTCGGGAAGTATACGGGCAATTGAATTTAAACTACGTACGGGTTCAAATAGGATACTAATTAACATGTGTAGCAAATATGGTGTAAATCGTTCCGGTACCTTCAGAGAAATAGGATGGACATATGTAGTGCATTTTTTTAAATTAAAAATTATAATATTTAATAATTTTTTATGGTTTTTGGGTTACAAATATGAGAAAATATTGTAGATATAAAATATCTTAGAATTTGTTGTAGAATTTTTAGGCGTTTAAATTATTTTTCTAAGAGCAGTATTAAGTGGGGGTCCAAAATGTAGGGCCCTATAACTCGGGAAGTATACGGGCAATTGAATTTAAACTACGTACGGGTTCAAATAGGATACTAATTAACATGCGTAGCAAATATGGTGTAAATCGTTCCGGTACCTTCAGAGATATAGAAGGCATTTTTTAAAATTGAAAATTATAATATTTCATAACATTTTATGGTCTTTGGGTTACAAATTTGAGAAAATATTGTAGATATAAAATATCTTAGAATTTGTTGTAGAATTTTTAGGCGTTTAAATTATTTTTCTAAGAACAGTATTAAGGAGGGGTCCAAAATTTGGGGCCCTATAACTCGGGAAGTATACGGGCAATTGAATTTAAACTACGTACGGGTTCAAATAGGATACTAATTAACATGTGTAGCAAATTTGGTGTAAATCGTTTCGGTACCTTCAGAGAAATAGAAGGCACAAATTTAGTCCATTTTTTAAATTAAAAATTATAATATTTAATAATTTTTTATGGTCTTTGGGTTATAAATATGAGAAAATATTGTAGATATGAAATATCTTAGAATTTGTTGTAGAATTTTTAGGCGTTTAAATTATTTTTCTAAGAGCAGTATTAAGGGGGGATAGTTAAAAAATAATACGAGTTTTATTTCAAATTTAGACTAAATTCACATTTAATAATATAAAGAATGTTTAATATAAATATATAATGTAACAGTGGACACAATATTCTATAGAGATTCCATTTAGTCAATGTTAATTTTCCGAAAAGTTCCTTCCATTCCATATACTTCTATGTCCAGTGGTTTACCAATGCGAAGTTTCTCATTCGATTTCATATTCGCTCGTTTTAGCATCCAGTCGTCTTTGTTCTCCATAAATTTCACCCAATTTTCTACAAAATTATATAAATCACATTTTATAACACGTTTAAACCATAAAAGTTACTTGTATAAGTGTTTGAAAAATGCTTGTTTTGTTATAAATGTCGATTTTATACAACTAAAATTTAATTTTAATTAAATGTTTTGTATTTGCGGTGAAAAGACATTTCGAAATTTATTAATTGGGATAATACATAATTATTTTGTACTATTATTAGTATATAACGTTTAAAATTATTTTAAGGCCGTTTGACACGGTTCAATATTTATTACAAAATTTATAAAATAATTTAGTACAAATTTTAGTTAAAAAAATTGCATAACTTTGTATCATTAAATTATTTTAAATGTGTGCATGCCACACATGCAATATTTATTCTAAAATTCACCATTTGCGCATGCGCATTTCGGATTATAATAGTTCGAAGTGAACTAAAAGATGGCGACAATTAGATTAGTTATCATTGTACCATGTGGCAAATATTTGTAACTTTTTTTTAAGATTAAGTAAAACTCAATGTTCACATTTACTTAATCTAAACAAGATACATTTATGTGAGACTCAATTTCAGCATTCACATTAAATTTTGCACACACTAAAAACATAACACACATAACCTAAAACCTAAAAGTCATCTGTGTCATTGTTCAATTTTTACAATCTGCGCATTTTGTTGCGCACATTTTGTGAATTATTTACAAAAAACTAGAACATGTTTTACTTTTTTTTGTTAAAAATTTATGTATGCAACGTTTCAATTTTATTTTATTTTTTGTATTTTAAATTATTTAGTAAATTTTGTAATAAATAATGAACCGTGTCAAACGGCTTTTAGATCGTTTACTTTAAATATTTATTTAAATTATTTGAAATTTTACGCTAGGTTTTTGTTTTTTTCCCTCCTTATCCATTTAACAATGTTGTGACTCAATAACAAGCTTAGGTACAACGCACCTATGCGTCCAGCTCGCCTTATTAGTAATATATGCGATGCGAGCAACGGTTTTTATATATTATGGCCTTTTGGTTAACAATTTGAGCAAAATGTTATAGATATAAAAAGTTGTACAATTTTCTGTAGATTATTTTGATATAATATACAAGCTTAGGTACAACGCACCTATGCGTCTAGCTCGCCTTATAAGTAATATATGCGATGCGAGCAACGGTTTTTATATATTATGGCCTTTTGGTTAACAATTTGAGCAAAATGTTATAGATATAAAAAGTTGTACAATTTTCTGTAGATTATTTTGATATAATATACAAGCTTAGGTACAACGCACCTATGCGTCCAGCTCGCCTTATTAGTAATATATGCGATGCGAGCAACGGTTTTTATATATTATGGCCTTTTGGTTAACAATTTGAGCAAAATGTTATAGATATAAAAAGTTGTACAATTTTCTGTAGATTATTTAAACGGTCGTGTGTCTGTAGCATTGTCGGATGCTTTTTTGGTACGTACGGCGAGCTAAAAATATGTTAGGATATGTAATATGTCGAAATTTTGAATACTTACTGTTTAGTTCGTTAAGCGTAGGTTCATTGCCACCATAATCTTTTGGTAAAATCTCTCTTGGTATAAATGTATATAAAGATTCCTGGTTTGAATGTACATGCAACTAAAATTGGGCAAATGATTTCGTGTGGCGTTATTAAAGAATCATTTTATATTTGGTTTCATAAATTACCCGGTTGCCCAATTTATTTGATAAAATTCGTTTGAATATGTTTATGAATCCCATCGCGTATGAAGGCGCATTCATGAAATGGATTCCTTTTATCCGTTCCGAATAAGCTTTCTGTTAACACAAATATAAAAGACAATTACGTTTTAGTAGTACATTTATTTTGTTTAAATACAATAGGAAAAAAAATATATATATTTAAATTTAACGAAATGCCTCAAGCATTGATATGCGGAATGTGATTTCGTTCCATTATACAAATTTAGCATAACGAAATTTCAATTTAGTCTAAGCTTGCCATTTATTAGCAATAATTATTAGACTACTAGGGTCACCCGTGGGCACCATGTGCCCATATGGTACACAGAACATAGGTCAGTTTTGACTGATGGCAAATATTCATATAATTTAATAATAATAACACGGTTTTTCTTCATTTTGTATCATTTGACTATAATAGTAATACAAATTACCACATCGCAAATAATAAGAAAGTAAAAATCGAGTCCGTTTTTGAACGCTATTTTGTTCTTAGATCACAATGCTGAGATTAACTAATCGATCGCTTATCATGCACTGTGTAACATCCGATAAATTTAAACTAAATTTTGTTTAACTTTTATTTTAACCTTGTATGGTGCATATGTGTTGTATCATTTAGACAGTTTCTATGATTGTATATAAAAATAACAGGATTATAAATTTACTTACGATTGCTGTTTATTATTTGAATCGATTATTCAAATAATATGTATTACAAACCGTATTTACACAACATTTTTAATGCATTGACATTTGATTCATGATTGTTTTTGAATGAAATAATCAGGCTAGATTCTGAATGTTGCAGTATTAAACTGATGCAGTGTCACAACGGCAGTTTTAAAAATGATGATAATTAGTTATATGCTAAAATACAATGGATTGTGCCATCAAAAATAAATGAATAAAATTGCCAACCAAACATGTTTCTAAATATGTTTGAATTATCTCTTCAACATTTTATTTCTCTAATAATCAGATATATAAATTTACTTCCTTGCAGTTATTATAATTTGACCAACTATAGAATCTTACCGCAACTCATATTTTCAAAAATCCCTGCTCTTTGGCCATTTTGAAGTGAAAATATTAACTATGAATTAAAATAAATGGACGGAATTTCACGTATTTGCTAAAAATATATGCAAATTAGGCAATAATATGCACTTAAATTCATATTAAATACTTATAAATTGATTAATAACATATGTGACTCCCCTTAAACTTAAGTGTTACAATGCAAACAATGTTTCCGTAACTCGTACGTCACTAATGCAGATTGAAATACTGTTTTTGACGCTTACGTGTGGTTGCACTTTTATTTCAATTTGTTCTTTGGTCGGTCATTTTAACATAAATGCTTAAAATAGCGACACATTCACAAACTTCAAATTAGAATAAATAAAACTGCATTTTATTAACTAACTAAATTATTTATATTACTCATTGACATACAATATCAATATAATATAGCAGATCAGCCACTCTGTGTAAAGTACACTAAACACACTAAATACACTTCAATACATCAAATTAATTGAAGATTTATCACACAAAAACTTTTTTGACTGATTTCATTCTGACGTTTGATTCGTTTTTGTCTATTTCAAAGCAGACTGAGCCTTCAGAATCGTAGTGATTGTTTTATTTCAGTATAAACTATTTGATTATTTTTTATAACATTATTAACAGTCGCCATGGTGCAGTGGCTAAGTGTCATGCCTATCACCCTGGAGGTCGTGAGTTCGATCCCCGTCTATGCTTATCTGCATTTTTACAAAGAAGCGTTCTACACATACATATATATATATACATATATATACATATATACATATATATATATACATATATACATACATACATACATTTCTGGGTTAATATATTAATGATTATATATATATATATATATATATATATATATATATAATTGAATATTTGGCAAAAATACAATATTTTCGTAACTTACTTGAAGGATACTGTAAACTTTGGTGATGTCTGCTGGTCGCATGGACATCATATTTGTTAAATTTGTGTTTATCAAGTCGATTATGATTATATCATGCATATAGTTGTCAAATTTCAAACGAACTTCAATTTCGGCTAGTATAGACTTGAAATAGGCAGTACTTGAAAATTCTGGACAGTCCCTGTAACGCAATGCCGATATTGAAACTCTGGCGAGTTCCGGAGTTAATTTTGGTAATGGAACAAATATCCTTTAAGAAAACATAAAGCAAACATCGATTTTTTCCATATTTCACTTAATTAGCATTTAATATATATATATATAAACAATTATCTTACCCATATTTAAAGACTTCTTGCATACTTGGATGCAATGGATTACAATTTTGCAAGAATAATGGTGCAAAATTCTTGACTGCATAATAATAATCAAACTTTTGTTTCGTCCGTTCCACACTAAACTTATTAAATTGTAATACGCGTCTGATGATATCCTCATCTGTAATTGAACACACTTGGAATTAAAGCTACGAAGTCTATTATACTATAAGAGTTTCTGTAGCAGTTTTCTCGTAACTGGTACATTTTTTAAAGAAACTTTTCAAACAAAAGTTGTGCGAAATATTCATATCTTTCATTATGTACATATCTATTTTTGCTCTAAGTGCAGCCGTTCTAGAGATATTGGAGATAGAACAAAAATAAACAAATAAGATATTTAAGATTTTCCGTAGCAGTTTTCTCGTAACTGGTACATTTTTTAAAGAAACTTTTCAAACAAAAGTTGTTTGAAATATTCATATCTTTCATTATGTACATAACTATTTTTGCCGTAAGTGCAGCCGTTCTAGTGTTATTGGAGATAGAACAAAAAGAAACAAATAAGACATTTAAGATTTTCCGTAGCAGTTTTCTCGTAACTGGTACATTTTTTAAAGAAACTTTTCAAACAAAAGTTGTGTGAAATATTTATATCTTTCATTATGTACATAACTATTTTTGCCGTAAGTGCAGCCGTTCTAGTGTTATTGGAGATAGAACAAAAACATGTATAGAGTAAACATGCACTTCTGGTTTGAATATTCTTTTCAAAAATAGCAGGTACACATTTAGACCATATACAAGTCTTAAGTTTGAAGTTTCACAAGTTTACGGAATAATATATAATGATTTAGCCTTACCTTCATCTTGTGGTATATGAGCTTGTTTCTTTAGCCAAACCCGTATAATTTTGACATCTTCCTCAATGCTCTTTTCATTTCGTTCGAATGACTTCTTGATATTTTCCGCTTCTAACGGAGTTACAATAAGAACACTGGCGTTATTAGACATACTTAAATTATTAATAAATCTAAACAATATTTGTGCTAATCTTTTGGTTATAAAACAACTTCGACATTGACCTACAATATGTATTATTGGGCTATTAAATTTACGTATGTATAAAAAACAGTGGAGTGTCCTTCACTCGACTTTCTAATACGTAGTTTTCGTTATAAATAATATATATTTTGATATAAAAAGAAATCAGTGCATAATTAAAATGTATTATATTTAATTATTTTTATATGCTTTTGGTTTAACAATATGAAAAAATCTTGAAGGCATTTTTTAAAATTGAAAATTATAATATTTCATAACATTTTATGGTCTTTGGGTTACAAATATGAGAAAATATTGTAGATATAAAATATCTTAAAATTTTTAGGTGTTTAAATTATTTTTCTAAGAGCAGTATTAAGTGGGGGTCCAAAATTTAGGGCCCTATAACTCGGGAAGTATACAGGCAATTGAATTTAAATTGGGTATGGGTTCAAATAGGATACTAATTAACATGTATAGCTAATTTGGTGTAAATCGCTCTGGTACCTTCAGAGTAGTAGAGTGCACAAATTTGCTCTTACGAAAAAAGTACTTTTTGTTAAAGAAAATGCTACAGACATTCAACCGAATGCTTTGCCTGTATTACAATAGTTATCTTGTACCTGTAAATCTATTTTACACAATTTATAAACAGAAACACGTTTTAAACATAGTCGATGTTTAAAACCATGTGTTTTAAACATGCCACAACCGTGAATTTTGTTTTTAATTTCTAGTATTTAGGCAACGATGGCTTTCCGGCACAAATTTGCCACAATTGTATTCAGGAACTAAACACATCTTATAAATTCCAATTAAAATGTCTGGATTCAGATGACATATTACGTAAAGACATTGAGAGAAATGCGAAAAGCGAAAAAATTCTTACGGAATCAACAATCACTGAACATGCCAGTCAACCGTCGGATATTACTGTTAATAACGCTTATTTACCATTAACAAATGTTGCAACGCAGAAAGAATTACAATTGGTTAATGTTAACATTAAAATGGAAGCTGTCATGGACCCGATGAATCAAATCTACGTGCCTGGAAAACCGTTAAATACTCCATTACCATTTGCCGAACTACAAAAAGATCTGAGCCAAGACTTAGTCTTAATTAAAGATGAGGCAAATCTTGGCGTTAAAATTGAATTGGAAGACAATTCCGAAATGCAACCAGCAAAAATAGTTAAAATACCAGAAATTCATAGTGAATCCTTAAGTGAAACGTATAATTGCTTAATTGAGGATAATACAAACGTTAAACTAGACTTAGAAACATTCAGTTTATCGGATAGTAAAGCTAGATTGGGTAAAACCCTTAGGAGGAAGCCATATTCGTGTACAACTTGTGATAAGTCGTTTACCAACAAAACTAATTTAACGGCTCATATAAAAAACCACTCCGGCCAAAAATTGTACGCGTGTACATTTTGTAGCAGTTCGTTCACAAAAAAGAAGCATTTAATTGTGCATAGTCGACAAATGCACAGTGGAGAGAAACCGTATTCGTGTACAGTTTGCAATAGACGTTTCAGCGAGGAGTCATATTTAGCAAGACACATTCAGACGCATTCAGGAAAAAAGAGCAATTTCTGTTTAGTGTGCACAAGTTCATTCGCTCAGAAAACTGATTTAGTCGCTCACATGCGTACGCATGCACAAAACCCGTTTATGTGCACAATTTGTAAGACTCCCTTCAAAAATAAATCGTGTTTAAAGAATCATATGCGAACGCATTCTGAAGAGAAGCCATATACGTGTACCGTGTGTAAATGTTCGTTTAAATTAAAGCAACATTTAACGCGTCATATGCCGACGCATATTGATGCGAAACAATATTCGTGTACAGTGTGTAATAGTTCGTTTCGGAATAAGTCGAATTTAATGCGGCACATGCATACGCATTCAGAGGAGAAGCCGTATTCGTGTACTGTTTGCAGTTGTTCGTTCATTCAAAAGCAACATTTAATGCGGCACATGGGAATGCATATCAGAGAGAATCCAGATTCGTGAACAATGTTTGGTAGTTGGATGGAAACCATATTCATGTGTAGATTTGCCTACTACTAGGTTAAGCGGTGGGCAACATGTGCCCAAATCACATACACTCATAGATCTAATTATATATATATATATATATATAAACCCAAATGTATGTGTTTGTGTATGTAGAACGCATTGTTTTACAATCGAAATGAATATTTAACTACTAGGTTAAACGGTGGACAACATGTGCCCATATCACATTCACTCATAGATCTAGTATATATATATATATATAAACCCAAATGTATGTGTATGTGTTTGTGTATGTAGAACGCATTGTTTTACAATCTAAATGAATATTTAACTACTAGGTTAAGCGGTGAGCAACATGTGCCCATATCACATACACTCATAGATCTAGTATATATATATATATATATAAACCCAAATGTATGTGTTTGTGCATGTAGAATGCATTGTTTTACAATCGAAATAAATATTTAACTACTTGGTTAAGCGGTGGGCAACATGTGCCCCTATCACATACACTCATAGATCCAATTTTATATATATATATATATATATATATATATATATAAACCCAAATGTATGTGTTTGTGTATGTAGAACGCATTGTTTTACAATCGAAATGAATATTTAACTACTAGGTTAAGCGGTGGGCAACATGTGCCCCTATCACATACACTCATAGATCTTATATATATATATATATAAACCCAAATGTATGTGTTTGTGTATCTAGAACGCATTGTTTTACAATCGAAATGAATATTTAACTATTAGGTTAAGCGGTGAGCAACATGTGCCCATATCACATACACTCATAGATCTAATTATATATATATATAAACCCAAATGAATGTGTTTGTGTATGTAGAACGCATTGTTTTACAATCGAAATGAATATTTAACTACTAGGTTAAGCGGTGGGCAACATGTGCCCCTATCACATACACTCATAGATCTTATATATATATATATATATATATATATATATATATATATATATATATATATATATAAACCCAAATGTATGTGTTTGTGTATCTAGAACGCATTGTTTTACAATCGAAATGAATATTTAACTATTAGGTTAAGCGGTGAGCAACATGTGCCCATATCACATACACTCATAGATCTAAGTATATATATATATATAAACCCCCATGTATGTGTTTGTGTGAATAAATGTGTATGTAGAATGCATTGTTTTACAATCGAAAAGAATATTTAACTACTAGGTTGAGTGGTGGGCAACATGTGCCCATATCACAAACACTCATAGATTTAATGATAATAATGTAAATTTGAATTTTATATATATATATATATATATATATATATATATATATATATATAAATGACGTAAATAAACCGAAATCAATAAACAATACGTTCTACATACACATTTATTCACACAATGTGTTTGTATGTGTATATATATCAAATGTATGTGTTTGTGTGAATAAATGTGTATGTAGAACGCATTATTTATTGATTTCGGTTTATTTACGTCATTTATATATATAAATATATATACCCAAATGTATGTGTTTGTGTGAATAAATGTGCATGTAGAACGCAATGTTTATTGATTTCGGTTTATTTAAGTCATTTTTTACTTTCTTATACATAGTAATAAGTTTTGTAATAACAAAACATTTCAAACTCGAAATTTTAACAGATATACAAGTTTTAACTGTCGCTGAATCGAATGTGCATTTCTAAATTAAAGATAAATGCAAATACGTAGCCACTATTTCAGTCTATACAGCTGTATAGACTGAATCCGTGTAGCAACTTTTTACTTCGACCCGCTGGCAACACTGACTGCAAGACACCATTTTATATGGTAATGGCCTTGCTGAAGCATTACTGTTTACATAATTATATTTTTATTTCAACCCGCTGGCAACACTGACCGCATGACACCATTTTAAATGGTAATGGCCATGGTGAATGTCAGTAAAGTTATCCAAACTTTTCTCTAGCCACGATTTCTGTTACCAACTTATAAATAACAAAATCCCCTTGATTGATTTTGGCGCTACTATTAAAACAAAATTACTTCCCATTACTTAAAAATTAAACAACCACAACGTAACCACAAACAGTGGTTTTGTGTACAAACGAATTATTTACATTTTCGCTGTTTGTGGTTACGTTGTGGTTGTCTAATTTTTAAGTGATGGGAAGTAATTTTGATTTTAATCGTTGCGCCAAAACAAATCAAGGGGATTTTGTTATTTTTTGGTTGGTAACAGAAATCGTGGCTGGAGAAAAGTGTGGATAACTATACTGACATCTTGGTGAAGCATTACTGTTTACATAATTAACTTTTTACTTCGACCCGCTGGCAACACTGACCGCATAACACCATTTTTAATGTTAATGGCCTTGGTGTAGCATTTCTGTTTACATCTAAATTCTATGGCAGGTGGTTTTTCACTTTAGTGAACCATTCTAGTTGTTCGTAATTTATTTAAACGCGTATAAAGTGTAACAAATGCACAGGGTTCTAAACCTATATTAGTTTTCTTTACAAACATGAATCATATTAAATAAAATACGTGTACAACTAGGAACGATAAGATGAATAGTGAATTAGATTATACTTTGCCACACATTAAAGACAATGCGAAGGCCGTAACGGTGCAATTAGTGGGTTATAAAGCTAATAAATCAAAGATATTGAAGAAAGAAGATATTCGCAAGTTCTTATTAGATGCCCCAGACAACATTTATTTGATGTGGAAGGTATAAATTTATTTTTGGTATCTACGTCATTGGTGTGTCTGTAACATTGTTGGATCAATTTTTATTTCTTAAACAAGCTATGCCGCCAGCTCGCCTTATAAATAATATATGCAATGCGAATAAGTCTTATAATTATTTAAAGGTTTTTTTGATACTCAAAAACAATTCAAAATTATGATTTTAACATTTTTTTTTATCTAGTAGGCTGAGTTTTTGAATGTTTTACTTATTTTTCTAAGGGTAGTATTAACTCTCACAGGGCACACTATATTTAACTCCCGTTTAGTGCACACTGGGTGTTTTTCACCCGCAACGAGTTCTATTGGTTCAAATTTCATTTTATAAAGCTTTAACTGTGTGAACGAATAAGAAATAGTAAAAATTGAATATATTGTTTATAAAATATATTTTTATATTTTTTTTTTCAAAAAAATAATTTCATTTAGAAGAAAGTTACTAATTTACTCGATTTTAAAGCAAAATTAACTTATTTTTTTTGTAAACTGAAAGCACATACTTTTTTATTTGTCTAAAAATGTGTATTTTAATGGCATTTTAATAATTTTACGCAATTTTTATGTTAATTTTTTTTTTTCAAATATATTTTTAGGTACATATTAAAATAATTGAGCATTATAACAATTTTAAATTTAAAAATGTTATAAATATAAAAATACCTTACTTTTTTTTTTTTTTTTAAACAAAAAATTTATTTTAAAGTTAATTTTTAATATTTGTTATGGGCTTTAAGGTTACAATTTTAAAAAAATATTCATAAAATGTGTATTTTATTGGCATTTTTACAAATTTACGCAATTATAGTAAATTTTTATGTTAATTTTATTTAAAAAATATATATATTTTTAGGTACATTTTATAATAGCAATTTTTAATTAAAAAAAAATGTATTGATATAAAAATACCTTACAATTTTTTTTAGATTTTTATTTTTAAAACAAAATATATTTTAAAATTATTAATTATTATTTTTAATATTTTTTTATGGGTTTTAAGTTTACATTTTAAATAAAATATTCATAAAATGTGTATTTTATTGGCATTTTTACAAAATTACGCAATTATAGTAAATTTTTATGTTAATTTTATTTAAAAAAAATATACATTTTTAGGTACATTTTATAATAGCAATTTTTAATTTAAAAAAATGTTATTGATATAAAAATACGTTACAATTCTTTTTAGATTTTTATTTTGAAAACAAAGAAATATATTTTAAAATTAATAATTATTTTTAATATTTTTTATGGGCTTTAAGTTTACAATTTGAAAGAGATATTCAAAAAATGTGTATTTTATTGGCATAAAATATATATATTTTTAGGTACATTTTATAATATCAATATTTAATTAAAAAAATGGTATTGATATAAAAATACCTTACATTTTTTTTTTTAGATTTTTATTTTTAAAACAAAATATATTTTAAAATTAATTATTATTATTTTTAATATTTTTTATGGGTTTTAAGTATACAATTTGAAAAAAAAAATCATATTGTTAAGGAGGCTCCAAATTTTAGAGCCCTATAAAAAGGCTTACAATTTTTTGTAGATTCTTTTGATATACTAAAGAAAATTGTACAAATTGAAAAAATCAAATTTATAATTTTTAATATTTTTTTATGGCCTTTGGGTAAACAATATGAAGAAATCTTGTAAATATAAAATATCTTAGAATATTGTGTAGAATTTTTGGGTCTTTTAATTATTTGTCTAAGGGCAGTATTAAGGGGGGCTCCAAATTTTGGGGCCCTATAACTCCGAAAATATACGGTCGATTGGATTTAAACTGCGAACAGATACAAATGGGATACCAAATAATATGTATAGCAAATTTGGTTCAAATCGCTCCGATACCTTCACAGCACAAATTTGCTCCAAATATATGAGTTATATATATATTTGGATTCAGGAGACAACAACCTTTATGATCCGTGAATGCTACAGACACACGACCGAATGCTTTAGCATGTAGTTAATAACGATTGTGTGTTATTTTAAGGTTGTTCTAATATTCGGTGTGTCCGGAGCTTGTCGTTGCACTGAACTAGCAAAAATAACTATAGACGACATTGTAGACAATGGTTCGACTTTAATAGTCGAAATTCCTAATAGTAAAACAGGAATTAAACGTACATTTATTGTGTCTAACGAAGAAGACGAACATGTGGACTATTTACAATATTACCGTAAATACGCAGCGTTGCGTTCAAAACACGAGAAAACACGTCGATTCTTTTTGGGTTATAAAAACGGGAAATGTATGAGTCGAGTTGTGGGAATTAATTTATTCGGGAATATTCCAGCGCAAATTGCAGCGTTTTTAAATTTACCCGATTCCGCTTCGTATACTAGTCATTGCTTTCGGACGTCTTCGACATCCACGGACTTTACCGAATGTACAGAAGAACCTAATTTAACTGGAATACAATTGAATCAAGTGTGTAGAACGTGTTTAGCAAATTCAGAAAACATGAAATCATTATATGAAGCGTCATCCACGTCAACACAAATTAGTTTTGCTGAAATGTTAATGAAATCTACACCACTAAAAGTAAGTTGTTTTTTTTTTTTTAAGAAATATATATATATAAACAAAATTCGGTAATATATGCGATGCGAGCAATGGTTTTTAATTATTATGGCCTTTTGGTTAACAATTTGAGCAAAATGTTATAGATATAAAAAGTTGTACAATTTTCTGTAGATTATTTTGATATAATAAACAAGCTTAGGTATAACGCACCTATGCGTTCAGTTCGCCTTATAAGTAATATATGCGATGCGAACACCGGTTTTTAATTATTATGTCCTTTTGGTTAACAATTTGAGCAAAATGTTATAGATATAAAAAGTTGTACAATTTACTGTAGATTATTTTAATATAATAAACAAGCTTAGTTACAACGCACCTGTGCGTCCAGCTCGCTTTATAAGTAATATATGCGATGCGAGCAGCGGTTTTTAATTATTATGGCCTTTTGGTTAACAATTTGAGCAAAATGTTATAGATATAAAAAGTTGTACAATTTTCTGTAGATTATTTTGATATAATAAACAAGCTTAGTTACAACACACCTGTGCGTCCAGCTCGCTTTATAAGTAATATATGCGATGTGAGCAGCGGTTTTTAATTATTATGGCCTTTTGGTTAACAATTTGAGCAAAATGTTATAGATATAAAAAGTTGTACAATTTTCTGTAGATTATTTTGATATAATAAACAAGCTTAGGTATAAAGCACCTATTCGTCCAGCTCGCCTTATAAGTAATATGTGCGATGTGAGCAGCGGTTTTTAATTATTATGGCCTTTTGGTTAACAATTTGAGCAAAATATTATAGATATAAAAAGTTTTACAATTTCTTCTAGATTATTTTGATATAAGAAACAAGCTTAGGTATAACCTATGCGTCCAGCTCACCTTTTAATTCTATTATATTTCTAGTATGTTGAAAACGATGGCTTACCAACACAAATCTGCCGTAATTGTATTAACAACCTAAACATATCTTATACATTTCAATTAAAATGTCTAGAATCAGATACCACATTGCGAAAAGGCATAAAGAAAAATACGATAACCAAAATGTCAAGAATTATATCCGAATCTATATTAGAGGCAAGTGCGACACCGGAAACCCCAGAAACTCAAATAAAACCAATCCAATCCTCGAATATTACTCTTAATCATACATATTTACCATTAACAAATGATGCAACGCAGAATGAATTGCGCCAAGAATTACAATTTGTTAACGTTGACATTGAAACGGAAGCTGACATGGACCCGATGAACAAACAAATCTACGTACCCGGAAAACCATTAAATACGCCATTAACATTTGCCGAACTAGAAAAGGATCTGGGCCAAGAATTAGACTTAATAAAACATGAAACAGATCTTGAAGTTACTATTGAATTGGAAGACAATACAGTTAATCAAGGAAAAATAGTTGCCAGTCAATCCTCGGATATTACTGTTAATAACGCATATTTACCATTAACAAATGTTGCAACGCAGAAAGAATTACAATTGGGTAATGTTAACATTAAAATGGAAGCTGTCATGGACCCGATGAATGCATGTATTAAGCAAATCTACGTGCCTGGTAAAGAGTTAAATACTCCATTAACATTTGCCGAACTAGAAAAAGATCTGAGCCAAGACTTAGTCTTAATTAAAGATGAGGCAAATGTTGGCGTTAAAATTGAATTGGAAGACAATTCCGAAATGCAACCAGCAAAAATAGTTAAAATACCAGAAATTCATAGTGAATCCTTAAGTGAAACGTATAATTGCTCATTTGAAGACGTTAAACTAGACTTAGAAACATTTAATAACACTAAAATGGATAAAACTCTTACACTTAACACAAATTTAGCGGATAATACAAAGAGGAAGTCATATTCGTGTACGAACTTAATGGTTCAAAAGCTGTACGCGTGTACATTTTGTAATAGTTCGTTCACCAAAAAAATCCATTTAATTGTACATAAGCGTCAAATGCATAGCGCAGAGAAACCATATTCGTGTACAGTTTGCAGTAAGTGTTTCAGCGAGAAATATTATTTAGCAAGACATATGCGAACGCATTCGAGACAAAATCGAGCAAAATCATACGTTTGCACAATATGCAACAATACGTTTAATAGAAAACAAAATTTAACCCGTCACCACACCCGAATACACAGTGGAGAGAAACCATATTTGTGTACAGTTTGCAAGAAGCAGTTCAGTGAAAATGCAATGTTAACGCGTCACATGCAATCGCATACCGCAGAGAAACCATATTCGTGTACAGTGTGTAGCAAATCCTTTAAGAGCAAATGGAATTTGAAAATACATATGCAGTATCATACTGAACCACTGTACACGTGTACAATTTGCAATAGTTCACTAGCAACAAAACGAAGCTATGCTCGTCATATGCGTGCACATAATGGAGAGAAGCCATATTCGTGTACAGTTTGTGAGAAGCAGTTCAGAGAAAATGCGTGTTTAACGCGACATATGCGGACGCATTTAAGAGAGAGATCATATTCGTGTACCGTTTGCGACAGTTCGTTCAACCGGAAGTACCTATTAAGGAGTCATATGCGATTGCATCCTGTACAGAAATCGTTTTTATGTACGGTTTGTAATGTTGCGTTCACTGTTAAGGGAAATTTAGATAGGCACATGCGAAGACATTCAGGAGAGAAGCCGTATTCGTGTACACGTTGTAATAGTACATTTGGATACAGTCACAATTTAGCGCGTCATGTACAGAAACATAGGGGAGAAGGACCATATTCGTGTACAGTTTGCAGCATACGGTTCAATGACAAATCTACTTTAAGGAATCATACGCGAACACATCTAAGAAAATCACTTGATGTTTAAATGTTATATATATATATATATATATATAAAACCCCATATATTTAACCCTACACAAGTTAAATAATCAAACCTCATACGTAAGCGTTAAGGTCACGTTTGAGAGGTCTTCACATCTCACTGATTATATATATGTATATTATCAGTGAGATGCGTGTCCCCACAGAAGACATCTCAAACGTAACCTTAACGCTTATGTATGAGGTTTGATTATTTGACTTGCGTTAAAGGGTTAAATATATGGGGTTTTTATATGACTGTGTGTGAGAAAGAGAGAAATATATACATATACAATATACTATGTGCCCGTATCACACTCCTCACCGATCCATCTGTGTCTAGTTTTCTATCCGGAACGCCTTAATGCCCTTTTCACACCCAATACTTAAAGACATGGTCACTTTTTAAGTTAACTAATCTTGAAGTTCTTTTATCGTCACAATAGATATTTAAGGTCAAACATCAAGCTTAGGTACAACGCACCTATGCGTCCAGCTCGCCTTATAAGTAATATATGCGATGCAAGCAGCGGTTTTTAATTATTATAGTCTTTTAGTTAACAATTTGTTATTTATAAAAATGTTATAGATTGAAAAAGTTGTACAATTTTCTGTACATTATGTTGATTTAATAAACAAGCTTAGGTACAACGCACCTATGCGTCCAGCTCGCCTTATAAGTAAAATATGCGATGCGAGCAGCGGTTTTTAATTATTATGGCCTTTTCGTTAACAATTTGTTATATATATAAAAATGTTATAGATTGAAAAAGTTGTACCATTTTCTGTACATTATTTTGATTTAATAAACAAGCTTAGGTACAACGCACCTATGCGTCCAGCTCGCTTTATAAGTAATATATGCGATGCGAGCAGCGGTTTTTAATTATTATGGCGTTTTGGTTAATAATTTGTTATTTATAAAAATGTTTTAGATTGAAAAAGTTGTACAATTTTCTGTAGATTATTTTGATTTAATAAACAAGCTTAGGTACAACGCACCTATGCGTCTAGATCGCTTTATAAGTAATATATGCGATGCGAGCACCGGTTATTAATTATTATGGCGTTTTGGTTAACAATTTGTAATATATAAAACTGTTATAGATTGAAAAAGTTGTACAATTTTCTGTACATTATTTTGATTTAATAAACAAGCTTAGGTACAACGCACCTATGTGTCCAGCTCGCTTTATAAGTAATATATGCGATGCGAGCAGCGGTTTTTAATTATTATGGCCTTTTGGTTAACAATTTGAGCAAAATGTTATAGATATAAAAAGTTGTACAATTTTCTGTAGATTATTTTGATTTAATAAACAAGCTTAGGTACAACGCACCTATGTGTCTAGCTCGCTTTATAAGTAATATATGCGATGCGAGCAGTGGTTTTTAATTATTATAGACTTTTGATTAACAATTTGAAAAACTGTTATAGATATAAAAAGTTGTACAATTTTCTGTAGATTATTTTGATTTAATAAACAAGCTTAGGTACAACGCACCTATGTGTCTAGCTCGCTTTATAAGTAATATATGCGATGCGAGCAGCGGTTTTTAATTATTATAGACTTTTGATTAACAATTTGAAAAACTGTTATAGATATAAAAAGTTGTACAATTTTCTGTAGATTATTTTTATATAATAAAAGAAAAATATCTGGAGTGGCCTGCACTCAACTTTCTTTTACGTAGATATTCATATATATATAATATAATGAAAATATGTTGAAAATGAAAATATGAAGTTCTAGTGGTCCTTTTTGACTGGCGATAATGTCACTTTTTAGAGTCCCGCGAATTATGACTTTAAAACACTCACTTCACATATTTTAAACGATCGTTTCATTATTTTTATAACACTGACTCTACACTAACTATTCACTGACTTTTCACCGACTTTGACAATTTACTATTGCATTTGAAAATAAACATTCGCGTAACACCACCGAATGGTCAAAATTGCGTACGGTACATACATACATATATAAATAACAAAATAAATATAGAAATCAGGTGGGAAATATAAAGATGGCACGTGTGGGGCTAATAAAAAACCACTTACCCCATTTTCATTTCATTTCGGATGAGGCGTCTTGTTTGTTATCGGGAATGTTCCCTCTTCAGCGTGTTGTATGGTGTCAGTGTTGTTGCCATTTTGTCCGTCGGTGTTAGTTGTGTTGGAAGAACGCGCTGACCGGAGATTTGTACTCACATGGAGAAACCTAGTCTGCCACCGTGTGGTTTAGTGTAGTTAGGCAGCAAGGGAACCGGAGTACCGTTGAAACATCCGTTGACTGAGTCGGTCTGCTTTAACTCTGTCTGATCTGTAACAAGGTAAAGTAGACATTTAGTACAATCGTATATGTTGTTGTATAATTGTTGCGCGACGGAATAAGTGTGCTAGCTGTTCACAAACTGCTAGAAAACAATTTCAATTTAAATTTGAATTCTCTGATTGGTGGTTTATTGTGTGATTATGTATAGTGATTTTAATTTTATTTTTATTGTAGTGAAGTATTTAAAGGGTAGAATAAATAATGATTAACATTTACCAAAGCAGACTTCCTTATAGGCATTCTCCAGAATCGAAATTCATCTTACAGCAGCCGGAACTACTGGACTACCGTTTCATATCATCCAATACTAGATTTCATTTATTTATTGTGTGACAAAGTCTAATTGTTTTTTTTTTAATATTCAATAAACATATTTTTAAACTTGAATTCATATCATATCTACTACATACAAGACCTGTTACGCGGAAAGATAAACTAGAAATGTTTATACATACATGTTTTGAAATAAAGATTTAACGAAGACCTGTACTAATAATATCCTAATGAATAAACGTATGTTACTAGTATAATTAAAATGCATCGTCATCTATAAGTTTCGAAATAAAAAGGTATTGTTCGAACTTGTATATTTACGTATGATGTAAGAAGTAAACAACATTTATTTATATCCACATTTAAAATACCAATATTTGTCAAAGTTGCAAAGTTTCAGATATGATCAATCCTGAGTATTCGAATCACAACCCACACAGTAAATAACAATTAACAAAAGTTAAACATTATTTAATAAATAATTATATGTACAAATGGATTGAATTGTTATTTTAAATAATTAGCGAGATGTGTAAGCCTCACCACGTCACGTTAAGATCTACTCTACTTCGGGGGATACATATCATCTAAATTCTAACTAAATATAAGCATATTTGTCAAATAATTGTACTTTAAAAGTGAAAAGCAGTGCAAAAACCGTGAAATTCATCGAATTCCCCTGTAAGAAAGTCACCATTTCTGGAATCAGCGTAGTCAAATTCATCTAAATATATGTTAAACCCGAAAGATTTTATGCGATTTTGTTGTCATTTTATTTACAATATTATTTAAAAAGCAAAGAAAGCGAACACTTACTACCGCGCTATAACAAAACAAACAAATTCGGTACCCATTTAAATATTGAAGTTAAAATTTCCAACATATTATCAAATCAACTTACCATTTTGTTGAGAAGCAATAAAAACAAACACTCACACACACACGACAATATCTCACTACTGATTTACATATACAATAATAAAACTTACTAACAAATTATAAACCCTGCATAGTTTCGATGAGACTTGTTTAGGCAATCCAATTAACTTGGCGTGTAAACACCGGCCTTGAGTTGCATTTTGTCCAGGAAAACGATATTCACATTTAGTGTATATATATAAAGAGTAGCTTGTACAAGTTGGTGTGCAAACATGAATACTTACAGTTGAAAAGATTTCACAATATAAACATAATTTAGTCTGTTTGATATTAATAGTTTGGTAGGAAATAAATTCTAAATTGTACCGAGCATTTTCAAATATATGACAAGTAACGGACATATATACCGAGCGTCGCCAGGCGTGCGCAGAGACCGCAAAATCGTAGAACGTTTACTGGTTAAAAGTTGAAACACCAGTCCGACCGAACACAAGTCGACCGACGGCGACGTTGTGTTACGAAAGACAAGCTGTTATATTTTAGTGTAAATCGTTAATAAAACTATTGCAATCGCGAAGTAACTGTAGCATATCGGTTAATAATCGTTCGCGTAAACTGTTAAACTTAAAATGTGTGCATCAATCGCGAAATTGAAGTTAAAATGATGATATATAAAAAAGATCAGCCTGTGAACCACCATGGCATCATGCATCAATGGCGAATTGTGTTTCTTGGTAAATTTTCTCTCAATTATTATTCATTTCATTTCATTTGAACAGTGTTGTTTTTGTATATTTATTTGTTTTTATATAATATTGCATTCATATTTAATGTGTTCCCTTCCCCACTGTGTCTATGTTTTAATTCTGTGTACATACAAATATATAAATATGTATTGCATTGCATTCGGTTTGGCGGGAACTGATACCACGTTCGCGGGTGAAATAACCACTGCGGCGGCTGCTTGCCTTTTACCACCGGTTCGAAATAGTTGGTTTTACTTATTATCAAGATTAGATATAAATAAACAATTATTATTTTTGATTAGTTATGATATAATAAAATATTAGAAACGAAAATATAGGAGTTTTATATTATTTTCAGTGGATTTAAATAGTGGAAACTTATTTTATTTATGTTAGTAAATATACTTTACTTTTTAAATTTAACATCTGGACTAGACCCAATCATTTATTACCATTGCTTCTAAATAGTAGGTTTTTTTTTTCACTATTTCAGATAATATATATTATATTTTACATTATAATATATATACAGAATAGTGAAGAAAAAAAATTGAATTTTTAATATGTGTGCCTTAGAGCAAATAGGTGACATGTACTAGATAATTTTGAATATTTACGATTTTTATTCTATGAAATATTTAAAAATATGTTTGTATTGGGTTCAGTCTTCCTCGTTCGCGCGTAAAATATTTTACCTGTTTATAGTGCTAATGAAATATATACCAGTGGTTCTAAATAGTTGGTTTTGTTTTCATTTAATCAAGGTAAGATTTGATATAATTTAGCTTTTTTTTTTTAATTAGTTATGAAATATAGGAGCTGTAAAATTATTTTCAGTGGATTTAAATAGTGGAAACATTTTTATTCTGCATTTTATTCATGTTAGTGAATTTATTTGATATATTTAATTTTTTTCATTCAATTTTAAATTAAATTAATTTATTTCCAGTGATTCTAAATAGTGGGATATTTTTTTGTACCACTTTAGTTTATATATATATATATTTACAAGGCGCTTAAGTAATCGGTTTAAATTTAGCGAAGCAGTATTTATATTTTTTTACGTAATATTTCGGTTGTTTAAATATTGGTTCTTTAGAGCAAAATGGTGACATGTCCTGGATAATTTTGAATATTTTTGATATTTTAATTTATGTAATATTTACAAATTTGTTTCTTAATCATTTCAAAAGAATAAATTATGTTTTACATTTTAAATTATATTTACGATCGATTTATTACATACTAACTTGAAATAATAATTTACAACACTAGTACCCAATAAATGGTTCTATACTACTAACTTAAATTAATAATAAATTTTAAATTTTCTTTTATTATAAATAATAATAATTTTCGATCGATATTATTTCATGTATAAATTATTTTTAAATTCTAATTTGATATAATAATATTAGAGTAGAGGTACTAAATATATGTCTAACTCAAAAATATTTATGCGATATCTGAAACTTTGCAACTTTGAAAAATATAGGTATTTTAAATGTGGATATAAATAAATGTTGTTTACTTCTTACATAATACGTAAATATACAAGTTCGAACAATACCTTTTTATTTCGAAACTTATAGATGACGATGCATTTTAATTAAAGTAGTAACATCCGTTTATTAATTAGGATATTATTAGTACAGGTCTTCGTTAAATCTTTATTTCAAAACATGTATGTATAAACATTTCTAGTTTATCTTTCCGTGTAACAGGTCGTGTATGTAGTAAATATGATATGAATTCAAGTTTAAAAATATGTTTATTGAATATTAAAAAAAAAAACAATTAGACTTTGTCACACAATAAATAAATGAAATCTAGAATTGGATTATATGAAACGGTAGTCCAGAAGTTCCGGCTGCTGTAAGATGAATTTCGATTCTGGAGAATGCTTATAAGGAAGTCTGCTTTGGTAAATGTTAATCATTATTTATTCTACCCTTTAAATACTTCACTACAATAAAAATTAAATTAAAATCACTATACATAATCACACAATAAACCACCAATCAGAGAATTCAAATTTAAATTGAAATTGTTTTCTAGCAGTTTGTGAACAGCTAGCACACTTATTCCGTCGCGCAACAATTATACAACAACATATACGATTGTACTAAATGTCTACTTTACCTTGTTACAGATCAGACAGAGTTAAAGCAGACCGACTCAACGTCAACGGATGTTTCAACGGTACTCCGGTTCCCTTGCTGCCTAACTACACTAAACAAGACGGTGGCAGACTAGGTTTCTCCATGTGAGTACAAATCTCGGGTCAGCGCGTTCTTCTAACACAACTAACACCGACGGACAAAATGGCAACAACACAGACACCATACAACACGCTGAAGAGGGAACATTCCCGATAACAAACAAGACGCCTCATCCGAAATGAAATGAAAATGGGGTAAGTGGTTTTTTATTAGCCCCACACGTGCCATCTTTATATTTCCCACCTGATTTCTATATTTATTTTGTTATTTATATATGTATGTATGTACCGTACGCAATTTTGACCATTCGGTGGTGTTACGCGAATGTTTATTTTCAAATGCAATAGTAAATTGCCAAAGTCGGTGATAAATCAGTGAAAAGTTAGTGAATAGTTAGTGTAGAGTCAGTGTTATAAAAATAATGAAACGATCGTTTAAAATATGTAAAGTGAGTGTTTTAAAGTCATAATTCGTGGGACTCTAAAAAGTGACATTATCGCCAGTCAAAAAGGACAACTAGAACTTCGGCTGTGGTGTACCCAACCAGCTCAATGTTGCCAAGTTGTCTAGAAGTCTGCCAAAAAAAAAAAAATGTTTAAGCAAAATTGCATACATTGATGCCAATATTGCTTGGGTATCTTTTGGGCAGGTACTTGTGACTTGGGCACACATTGCCCTGGTTGGTATAGGAGAGGAACAAATTTGGATTTAAGCGGTGAGTCGTTTTTCAATCCTAATATCAGCGAACGAAAATCAAAATCGACTGCTATTCGAATTCTAATTGTTGTTATAACAAAAGAATTGGCAGTCGTGCGGGTGTTACTTAAGTAAGTTCTTTTCAAGTAAGTCTTTCTGAAGTTGCATGACTTAAGAACGACTTACGCCTTCCACAGCTGGGAAATATAAAGCATAATCACTATTTTACCCTTTTGCCTTATTCTTTAAATAATTCGAAATTTAATTCAAATATTTAAGGGTATAAGTGATTTTGAAAAATGGCACGACTCTCTCCCCCCATTTATATATTTATTCGTACATCCTAACTTCAACATAACTTCGCGCATCATAAAATATTGCAAATTATTTATTTTATTATTAACAACGCTTCGCAGCGGACAACGGACACCTGGGGGCCATGTTTGTGTTGCCCATTATAAAATAGGTCATAATAGAAATGAAAGTAGGTAGGTTAGGTTAGGTTAGGGAATGGGCAAACAAGCATAAACGCCACCTGGGTGCAACAACAACAACATCATCAACAGGCCCCTCTGCTACAAGTAGGGGCGCCTGCAACACAACACCTCATCCTAACTGGCCCCGGGGCCTAAAATGGGTTAAACAAGTGTTGGACTGAGTCGTTTGTATATCTCAGATCCTATATATATTTTTTGTGGGAGGGAAATGAATGATCACGGGTGTATTGGGGTGGTCGGTTCGCGAATTTTGATTGTTATTTCATTTAAAGTCAAGCTGACATTATTCAGCGTTTTTAATCAACAAGTTGGCTAATTCAAGTATACTTATGGCTTGTGCGCTCCCATCGCCTCGACCGGCATTACGGGTGTCGGGGTACTTAGTATGCACCCTCAGTTTGGGCTTTCTGGTTCTGGGCCCTGTCGTCTATCGTAGCTTCCATTTGTTCCAACTGTTTAATCGTGAGTATTTGCGAGTCCGTTTGGCAAATGACTCAGCGGTATCAGTTGGGCTCTTGGTTGGATATACCGATAGACGACGGCCAGGGTAAGGGGCTGGAAGTTCCAGGCTGCGGTGTAGAAACGTACAAAGCTAGTGATGGGCTGGTGTTATATAGCTGGAGAGTTATTACACACACCAATGTTGCCATATTATCTTTTTTTGGTCCAAATGAGATTACTAACAATGTTTAGTATTGGCACGTTTTGTCAAATTGACCAATCGCATCTCCTAAGAAGCCTATCTGCCTCAACGTGTCTGATATACCTAGTAAGCTCCGTTAGGGGCACAAAAGTATGATGGTTGTTGTTGGCAGTAGGTGCGCTCGGTGTCAGGGACGGCCCCGTGCCTATTCGCTGTACGGCCAGAGTGCAGTGGAGAAGCAAGGTGTTACCGAACTTGGCATCGGGACCGGGTGGGTGCGTTGGTTGATTGACCCTGCCGTGGGGTCGTAGCGTCACGATGGGTCCACCCGAGGACGGAGGTGGACCCCTGATAACTTACTTATTTACAGGACACTTAAATGGTTAGGGTGTCCCAGTTCTGGTTGCTGGGCATCCGCTCTTTTAAAGTTTTCGCAGTGTGCAAGTCAGCACCTGCACACTGCCCCTTTGGCAGATCGCCTTCTAATCATAACATTTCCTTTCAGAAACATCAAAACTACGACAATAATGAATGTTGCACTCATTCATATATATGCAATTAATATATTGTATAGAAATATATGTATGTAGATATATACATATTTATTTACGTGTGTCGAACGGAACGGCACAAATGTTTAAAACGTAGGGTAAAACAAGCATTATTGCTAATCAGTTTACATATAATATATAAATAGACTCTTTTCGCTAGCTATATCCAAATTAAATTAGGAACTTAGGTCGCCCTTTGCAGCCAAATCTTCAGCATTTTTAAAATATTCAGTGCTTTGAATATAATAAACCCTCCAAATTTCAACTCTCTATCATTTATGGTTTGGTTGGAAAAAATTCGCAAAGTTTCGATGATTTTCACTGTTTTTTCACGCGGTTTACTGTGGAGGTCGTAATATTATTCCAATTAAGTTGAAAAAAATTGACAATATACACTAAATATAGGTTGTTTGACTGTCTAAATTTCAACTTTTTATCTTTTATGGTTTGGTCGGAAAAAATTCGCAAAGTTTGAAAAAAAAATCAAGTTAAAAAAATTCCGTGAAATGTAACAAAAAAAAAACATTTCAAACAGGCTGAAAATAAGTTTGTAGAGTAATTAAATATCGGGGAACTCAAATCTGTTAACGGCGGCTCGATACGATGCACCGTTTTCATGATATATGGAAATTTGCATTTTATCAACTTTAAATCGCACTAACTCAAATTCTATAAGTTTTACATCACTTTAATTAGCATTTTTGGAATCAGCGTACTTTTAAGACTTTTTATATCTATTAAATTTTTTTACATTGTTAACCAAAAGGCCATAATAATTAAAACCGCTGCTCACATCGCATATATTACTTATAAGGCGAGCTGGACGCGTAAGTGCTTTATACCTAAGCTTGTTTATTATATCAAAATAATCTACAGAAAATTGTACAACTTTTTATATCTATAACATTTTGCTCAAATTGTTAACCAAAAGGCCATAATAATTAAAAACCGGTGCTCGCATCGCATATATTACTTATAAGGCGAGCTGGACGCATAGG
The DNA here is from genome assembly GCA_933228885.1 of Leistus spinibarbis. Taxonomy (NCBI): domain Eukaryota; kingdom Metazoa; phylum Arthropoda; class Insecta; order Coleoptera; family Carabidae; genus Leistus; species Leistus spinibarbis. The sequence goes on from OW121813.1 coordinate 1,947,721, forward strand.
TGCGTTGTACCTAAGCTTTTATATTATATCTAAATAATCTACAGAAAATTGTACAACTTTTTCAATCTATAACATTTTGCTCAAATTGTTAACCAAAAGGACATAATAATTAAAAACCGGTGCTCGCATCGCATATATTACTTATAAGGCGAGCTGGACGCATAGGTGCGTTATACCTAAACTTGTTTATTATATCTAAATAATCTACAGAAAATTGTACAACTTTTTATATCTATAACATTTTGCTCAAATTGTTAACCAAAAGGACATAATAATTAAAAACCGCTGCTCGTATCGCATATATTACTTATAAGGCGAGCTAGACGCATAGGTGCGTTATACCTAAACTTGTATATTATATCTAAATAATCTACAGAAAATTGTACAACTTTTTATATCTATAACATTTTGCTCAAATTGTTAACCAAAAGGACATAATAATTAAAAACCGGTGCACGCATCGCATATATTACTTATAAGGCGAGCTGGACACATAGGTGCGTTGTACCTAAGCTTGTTTATTATATCAAAATAATCTACAGAAAATTGTACAACTTTTTATATCTATAACATTTTGCTCAAATTGTTAACCAAAAGGACATAATAATTAAAAACCGGTGCACGCCTCGCATATATTATTTATAAGGCGAACTGAACGCATAGGTGCGTTGTACCTAAGCTTGTTTATTATATCAAAATAATCTACAGAAAATTGTACAACTTTTTATATCTATAACATTTTGCTCAAATTGTTAACCAAAAGGTCAAAATAATGAAAAACCTCTGCTCGCATAAGGCGAGCTGGACGCATAGATGCGTTGTACCTAAACGTTGCTTCATTCCGGTCACAAATGCTTAAGTTTATGATTCCTTAACGATGATGGGTCACCGTACCGATTATCACAAACATCACACGCAAACCGCTTCTGTCCATTATGCAGTAGTGTATGACGATTTAAAGCTGAACTGTATGAAAAAGAATCGTCACAAACTGTACACTTAAACGGTCTTTCCCCAGTGTGTTTTCGCATGTGATTCTCTAATTGTCCCTTCCATTTAAACGAAAACTTGCAGACAGAACACGAATGCCGCTTCTGTACCGGATGCGATCGCATATGCTGACTTAAAAGACGCTTTTGCTTAAACGAACTGCCACAAACAGTGCACTTGTAATTATGTGATTTTTTGTGACGTACTAAATCTTGCCAGTTCGAAAATGTACGGTCACAAATGGTACAAATGCCACTGTGTAGTTGCATATGATTCTCAAAGCTATGTTTCTTTTGAAATACACGGTCACAACTAGTACATGCGTATGGCTTTTCTCCGGCATGTTCTCGCATGTGATAAGTAAAATGTGCACTTTTGCTAAATGCCTGGTCACAAATTGTACATAAATATGGTGTATCTGTTGAATGTGACTGCATGTGTGCATCTAAAGTAGCTTTTAAGCTGAACCGCTCCAAGCAAAATGTACACAAATATTGTTTCTCGATTCTATGCCTCCGTTTGTGACGCAAAAGTTCTCGCTCCAATATAAACGCGCGGTCACAAACGGTACATACAAATCGTTTTTCACCAGTATGACTCACCATATGATACCTTAAGCTCGCTTTAGTCCTATAAGACTTATCACAGAGTTGACAAGTTTGTCGATGCTCTGGATTGTGATATTTCATATGTGCCGTTAAAAAACTATTGTTGTTAAACGACTTATCACAAACTGTACACACGAATTTTTCCCCCGAATGTGATAACATATGTAACTTAAAGCACGTTTTAGTTTTGTAAGACTTATCACAGAGTGTACAAGTATTCCGTTTCATTGGATTGTGCTTCTTCATATGAACCGTTAAATAAGTTTTATTGTTAAACGACTTATCACAGACTGTACACACGAATGTTTCCCCAGAATGTGACGACATATGTAACTTTAAGCTCGTTTTAGTTGTGTAAGACTTATCACAGAGTGTACAAGTATGCCGTTTCGTTGCATTGTGTCTCTTCATATGTCTCTTCAAATAAGTTATTTTGTTAAACGACTTATCACAGACTGTACACAGGAATGTTTCACCAGAATGTGACGACATATGTAACTTTAAGCACGTTTTTGTTGAATAAGACTTATCACAGAGTATACAAGTGTGTTGATGCTCTGGATTATGGGTTTTTATATGCTCCGTTAAAGAACTATTGTTGTCAAACGACTTATCACAGACTGTACACACGAATGTTTCCCCAGAATGTGACGACATATGTAACTTTAAGCTCGTTTCAGTTGTGTAAGACGTATCACAGAGTGTACAAGTGTGTCGATGGTGGTTTTTCATATGATGCGTTAAATAGCTGTAGTTGTTAAACGACTTATCACAGACTGTGCACATGAATTTTTCACCAGAATGTGATAACATATGCAACATAAAGCTCGTTTTAGCTGTGTAAGACTTATCACAGAGTGTACAAGTATTCCGTTTCTTTGCATTGTGTCTCTTCATATGATTCTTCAAATAAATTTTGTTGTCAAACGACTTATCACAGACTGTACACAGGAATGTTTCACCAGAATGTGACGACATATGTAACTTTAAGCTCGTTTCAGTTGAATAAGACTTATCACAGAGTGTACAAGTGTGTTGATGCTCTGGATTATGGGTTTTCATATGCTCCGTTAAAGAACTATTGTTGTCAAACGACTTATCACAGATTGTACACGGATATGGCTTTTCTCTTTGATGCGTTTGCATATGTTTTGTGAATAATTTAATGTTAGTGTATTTCTGTTCGCAAATTAGACACGAATATGTTTTCTTTTTAGTTACTTTTCGTGTATTATGCAGTAAATGATACGAATTTACTTTTCTTTCGAGATGCTGTTGGGTGTGAATTGTATTGTGTGGTTTTTTAATAAAGAATTTATCGCAAATTGTACATGGAGTTTTTTTACGTTTTGCTAAATTATGTATGTTCTCTGTTACATTTTTTAATTTTGATACATCAATGAATTCAGTTCGATTGATTATGTTATCATCCATTTCAGTCTTATCAAGACTTATTTCATGTTTTATCAATTCTTCGTTTGGATTAAGCGGTTTTAATTGATTAGGAATTTCATCGAATTCGGTTACATCTTCGTCTTCTATTTCAATCTTATCAAGACTTATTTCATGTTTTATCAATTCTTGGTTTGGATTAAGCGGTTTTAATTGATTTGGAATTTCATCGAATTCGGTTAGATCTTCTTCTATTTCAATCTTATCAAGACTTATTTCATGATTTATTAATTCTTGGTTTAGATTAGGCGTTTTTAATTGATTAGGTATTTCATCGAATTCGACTAGATTTTCGTCTTCTATTTCAGTCTTATCAAGACTTATTTCATGTTTTATCAATTCTTCGTTTGGATTAAGCGGTTTTAATTGATTAGGAATTTCATCGAATTCGGTTACATCTTCGTCTTCCATTTTAGTCTTATCAAGACTTATTTCATGTTTTATCAATTCTTGGTTTAGATTAGACGTTTTTAATTGATTAGGAATTTCATCGAATTCGAGTAGATCTTCGTCTTCTATTTCAATCTTATCAAGACTTATTTCATGTTTTATCAATTCTTGGTTTGGATTAAGCGGTTTTAATTGATTTGGAATTTCATCGAATTCGGTTAGATCTTCTTCTATTTCAATCTTATCAAGACTTATTTCATGATTTATCAATTCTTGGTTTAGATTAGGCGTTTTTAATTGATTAGGAATTTCATCGAATTCGACTAGATTTTCGTCTTCTATTTCAGTCTTATCAAGATTTATTTCATGTTTTATCAATTCTTGGTTTAGATTAGGCGATTTTAATTGATTAGGAATTTCATCGAATTCGGTTAGATCTTCTTCTTCTATTTCAATCTTATCAAGACTTATTTCATGTTTTATCAATTCTTGGTTTGGATTAAGCGATTTTAATTGATTAGGAATTTCATCGAATTCGGTTAGATCTTCTTCTATTTCAATCTTATCAAGACTTATTTCATGTTTTATCAATTCTTGGTTTGGATTAGGTGATTTTAATTGATTAGGAATTTCATCGAATTCGGTTAGATCTTCTTCTATTTCAATCTTATCAAGACTTATTTCATGATTTATCAATTCTTGGTTTGGATTAAGCGATTTTAATTGATTAGGAATTTCATCGAATTCGATTAGATCTTCTTCTTCCATTTTAGTCTTATCAAGACTTATTTCATGTTTTATAACATCTAACTCTTCGTTTAAAGCATTGCGCATTTCGGCAGATGTTAAATGAGTATTTAATGGTTTTTCGAGTACATCATTATTCGAGTTTACGTTTTCGACTTCGTCATCGTTTACAAAATTTGATGCTTGGTGTAAATCTTTCAGTGTGTCGACAATTGATGATGACATCCAGGGGTAATTGTGTTCAGAGACAATGTCTGCCCACTGTAATTTAATATTTTCACTATTTTGGTTTTCCTCTAATTTAATTCTAAATTCTGGGGTCTCTTCTGCTTGGATAATTGATTTTGTGATCATGTTTCGTTCCGGTTTTAAGTTTTCCTCTTCCGTTCGTAATATGGCATCGGATTCTAGACATTTTAATTGGAATATGTAAGATATGTTTAGTTGTCTAATACAATTATGGCAAATTTGGGCTGGAAGACCATCATATCCAAAAAACTAGAAAACAAAAAATATATATATATATACCCAGATGTATGTTTGTTTATATGTGTAAAACGTTTATTGTAAACATGCAAACTAGAATGGATGGAATGGAACCCCATTTTTTACCGTGAAAGTCGAAAATCTTACCGTTACCCCATGGGGACAATTCTATATTTAATAATTTTTTACGGTCTTTGGGTTAATATAAAGAAATTTTGAGTGGCCTGCACTCAATTTTCTTTTACGTAGTTTTCAATAGATAGATTTTAATATACATATATATCCCAAACAAACGGTCAAACTAACCAATACTCTACAGGAATACTCTGAAATGTCTATTTTGTTTTCCTGGCAAAAACGGGCGCAGATAATATTTATTATTATTAAGTGATAACAAAATCTTTTGCTGACCAATATAAAATGAAAATTCAAATTAAATGACTATAACTTAATAATAACTGGATAATTATACCAATTTATAATGGATCTGTATTTGAAGTACTTATCGTATTCACTCTTAAACTGTCAAACTCCACAATAAAACTCTGAAATTGTTATTTAATTATGTTAGCAAATATATAATATAAATTGATTCTATTGAATAATATACCTGATACAATTTATTCTAATAAGAATACAATATTTTAAATATTAATTCATACAGTTAACTGTCAATGTAATGCTTGTTTGTTTTCAATAAACAAGAAACAAATGATGTAACTCATGGTTGACCCGATTTAAAAATAATAAAATTTGTCACAAGTGTAGGTATAACTATGGCAACGTAAATAAGATATTTGAGTTTTTACTTTCTTTTACAGAGTAATAAAAAAATCGAACTCGAGTTTTCAACGGATATACACGTTTTGAGCTTCCCTGAATCGAATGTGACTATTTTCAGAGAGCGTTCACATACACACACACGTGTGTATGTGAACGCTCTAGAGCCGAAACTGTCCAACGTAAAATTATGAGACTTCAAACTTAAGACTTGTATATGGTCTAGTTGTGCACCTCTTATTTTTGAAAAGAATATTCAAACCGGCAGTGCATGTTTACTCTATGCATTTTTTGTTCTATCTCCAATATCACTAGAACGGCTACACTTACGGCAAAAATAGTTATGTTCATAATGAAAGATATTAATATTTCGCACAACTTTTGTTTGAAATGCAGAAGAAATGAAAACATAAATCAAATTTTAAAGTCAGTCAGTACAGGTCCAGAGTTATAGGGCCCCAAAATTTAAAACCCTCCTAAATACTGCCCTAAGTCAACATTTAAAAATGTTAGAATTTTCTACTAATAATTCTAAGATATTTTATGTTATTAAAGTTTTTTCAAATTGTGAGCCCATAGGCTTAAAAAAATATATATAAATATATTTTGAAGTAAATCAGACATTGAACGCCATCTATAAGTGAAACGAAGAAGTTATGTGGTTATATTGCCCATTATATAAACTGCTTCTGTTCATTTAATGAATAAAATTACGAAATGTTCATCAAATAATTGTCAATATCCTTCGACTAATCACGAAACGAACGATATTAAACGCATGTGTGCAATTTTAAATGTGGAGTTATGGACATTAATACTGCAGGAATAAATTAATCTTGGGGTCATAATTAGTTGGATTGGTTCAGTCGGCTCTGTGAGTATAATATCGATGATTTCGCATTATATACGTATAGTCAAAAATGCATTAATTTCATATAAAATGCAGAAGAAATGTCATCAAACATTCAAGACACAAACATAAACCAAATTTTAAAGACTCGTCGTATATTCATACATTATTGTATAAAACAATCATTTGAATATTTGCAATAATGAATTGCTATCCCGTTTAGTATTGTATTTATTGCGATTGGGCTCGCCGAAACGGCGAGCTGGTAGCACTGGCGCACGTACGAATTGATTTAAATTGCGAACGGATTCAAATAGAATGCCAAATAATATATATGTAGCAAAGTAAAGTTCAGCGATATTAGTAAAAATGCAATCAACTTACTGTCAATGGTGTAAATTTCATTAACATTTCAGCAAAAGTAATTTGTGTTAACGTGGATGACGCTTCATATAATGATTTCATGGTTTCTGAATTTACTAAACATGTTCTACACACTTTATTCAACACAATTTCACTTAAATTTGCCATTTTATATACACAAATCTTTATTTTATGTTGTAACTTCTTGTAAACAGTACAGTAATGCATTACCAAGACCATCGAGATTTAAAATGGTGTCATGCAAGGGTTGACCAAATAAGACGCACAAAGCATCCAAATGCTTTTAAATATTGTCAAAAATATATATAATATAAATACATAAAATAGTTAAATATATCCACACTGTGTCTATTTATTCTCAAAATACTTTTCAAGTTAAGAGAAATTAGATATTTTATACGTTACCAGTTGCAGTGGTTCAATTACGGAATATACTGTTATAGTATATTCCGTAATTGAACCAGTGCAACTGGTAACCTATAAAATATCTAATTTCTCGAGCTTCAAAAGTAGTTTGAGAATAAATAGACAGTAAAATTGATTATAAACGCTAATACAAAATACTTTTCAAGTTCGACAAATTAGATATTTTATACGTTACCAGTTGTAGTGGTTCAATTACGGAATATACTATTATAGTATATTCCGTAATTGCACCAGTGCAACTGGTAACCTATAAAATATCTAATTTCTCGAACTTTAAAAGTATTTTGAGAATAAATAGACAGTAAAATTGATTATAAACGCTAATACAAAATACTTTTCAAGTTCGACAAATTAGATATTTTATACGTTACCAGTTGTAGTGGTTCAATTACGGAATAAACTATTATAGTATATTCCGTAATTGAACCAGTGCAACTGGTAACCTATAAAATATCTAATTTCTCGAGCTTTAAAAGTATTTTGAGAATAAATAGACAGTAAAATTGATTATAAACGCTAATACAAAATACTTTTCAAGTTCGACAAATTAGATATTTTATACGTTACCAGTTGTAGTGGTTCAATTACGGAATATACTATTATAGTATATTCCGTAATTGCACCAGTGCAACTGGTAACCTATAAAATATCTAATTTCTCGAACTTTAAAAGTATTTTGAGAATAAATAGACAGTAAAATAGATTATAAACACTAATACAAAATACTTTTCAAGTTCGACAAATTAGATATTTTATACGTTACCAGTTGTAGTGGTTCAATTACGGAATATACTATTATAGTTTATTCCGTAATTGAACTAGTGCAACTGGTAACCTATAAAATATCTAATTTCTCGAACTTTAAAAGTATTTTGAGAATAAATAGACAAGTAAAATTGATTATAAACGCTAATACAAAATACTTTTCAAGTTCGACAAATTAGATATTTTATACGTTACCAGTTGCAGTGGTTCAATTACGGAATATACTATTATAGTATATTCCGTAATTGCACCAGTGCAACTGGTAACCTATAAAATATCTAATTTCTCGAACTTTAAAAGTATTTTGAGAATAAATAGACAGTAAAATAGATTATAAACACTAATACAAAATACTTTTCAAGTTCGAAAAATTAGATATTTTATACGTTACCAGTTGTAGTGGTTCAATTACGGAATATACTATTATAGTATATTCCGTAATTGCACCAGTGCAAGTGGTAACCTATAAAATATCTAATTTCTCGAGCTTTAAAGGTATTTTGAGAATAAATAGACAGTAAAATTGATTATAAACGCTAATACAAAATACTTTTCAAGTTCGAGAAATTAGATATTTTATACGTTACCAGTTGTAGTGGTTCAATTACGGATATACTATTATAGTTTATTCCATAATTGAACCAGTGCAACTGGTAACCTATAAAATATCTAATTTCTCGAGCTTTAAAAGTATTTTGAGAATAAATAGCCAGTAAAATTGATTATAAACGCTAATACAAAATACTTTTCAAGTTCGACAAATTAGATATTTTATACGTTACCAGTTGTAGTGGTTCAATTACGGAATATACTATTATAGTATATTCCGTAATTGCACCAGTGCAAGTGGTAACCTATAAAATATCTAATTTCTCGAGCTTTAAAGGTATTTTGAGAATAAATAGACAGTAAAATTGATTATAAACGCTAATACAAAATACTTTTCAAGTTCGAGAAATTAGATATTTTATACGTTACCAGATGTAGTGGTTCAATTACGGAATATACTATTATAGTTATTCCGTAATTGAACCACTGCAACTGGTAACCTATAAAATATCTAATTTCTCGAGCTTTAAAAGTATTTTGAGAATAAATAGCCAGTAAAATTGATTATAAACGCTAATACAAAATACTTTTCAAGTTCGACAAATTAGATATTTTATACGTTACCAGTTGTAGTGGTTCAATTACGGAATATACTATTATAGTTTATTCCGTAATTGAACCAGTGCAACTGGTAACCTATAAAATATCTAATTTCTCGAGCTTTAAAAGTATTTTGAGAATAAATAGACAGTAAAATTGATTATAAACGCTAATACAAAATACTTTTCAAGTTCGAGAAATTAGATATTTTATACGTTACCAGTTGTAGTGGTTCAATTACGGAATATACTATTATAGTTTATTCCGTAATTGAACCAGTGCAACTGGTAACCTATAAAATATCTAATTTCTCGAGCTTTAAAAGTATTTTGAGAATAAATAGACAGTAAAATAGATTATAAACGCTAATACTTACAGTTTTGGAGATAAAAAATAAAAACTACCTATTTTGGAGATAAAAAATAAAAACTACCTATTTTGGAGGTTTTTATTTTTTATCTCCGAAACTGTAAGTTCAAAATAAAAAACATTTTTACCAGGCATTATTTATGCAATTACGAATCGAAGTACCAAAGTAGTTAAAGCATTCTCGGATCAAAAAATGTCATTAACCAAAAGTGTTTGTCTCGTCGCCTTGAATCCAAAAATATATATAACTTATATACTTGCTCGCTCGTAAGAGCAAATTCGTGCCCTTACTCCTCTGAAGGTACCGGAGCGATTTACACCAAATTTGCTACACATATTATTTGGCATCCAATTTGAGTTCGTTCGCAGTTTGAATACAATCGCCCGTATACTTTCAGAGTTATAGGGCCCCAAAATTTGGAGCCCCCCTTAATACTGCCCTTATAAAAATAATTTAAACACCCAAAAATTCTACTAATAATTCTAAGATATTTTATATCTACAAGATTTTTTCATATTGTTAACTCAAAGGCTGTAAAAAATTATTAAATATAATATGCACTAAAACGTACAAAATGAATATTTATTTATTTATTATATAAGAAAATCAATCTATATATTTTACAAGTCAAAATATAACAGTTAATCATTGCTTTATATCTCATGTGTTTGCATATGAAGAGTTAAATCTTCCTGTCGACTAAACGAACTCATACAGACTGTACACGAATATGCTTTCTCTCGCGAATGCGTTCGCATATGAGGCGCAATCGACGATTGGTCACTGGCCCGATAGTTGCATACTGTACACGCATATGGCTTCTCCCCAGTATGTGTTCGCATATGTCGCTTTAAATTCAGCCTCATTTTGAACGAACTACCACAAACAGTACACGAATATGGTTTCTCTTCAGAATGCGTTACCCTATGTTTCTTTAAAGTTGTATAACGATTAAACGAAACATTGCACACTGAACACGTATACGGCTTCTCTCCAGTATGCGTTCGTAAATGCGCGGTTAACGACGCTTTACTGCTTAGCGCATCATTGCAAACTGTACACGAATACAACTTCTCTCCCGTATGCGTGTGCAAATGACGCGCTAAATTCTGCTTTCGGTCAAACGAACTATCACAAACTGTACACGCATACGGCTTCTCACCGGTATGTGTACGCATGTGACGAGTCAAAATAGGCTTCATTTTAAACGATTGATTACAAATGGTACACGAATATGGTTTCGCTTTCGAATGCGTAACCATATGTTTTTTTAATGTTGTTGACAGATTGAACGAAGTGTTGCATATTGTACACGTATATGGTTTCTCTCCGGTGTGTGTTCGTATATGTGCGGTTAAAGATGCTTTACTGCTTAGTGTATCGTTGCAAATTGTACACGAATATAGTTTCTCTCCAGTATGTGATTGCATGTGGGTGCGTAAATTTTGTTTTATGATGAATGAACGGTTGCAAATTGTGCATAAATGCGGTTTGTTATCGGAATGCGTTAGAATATGTCGGTTTAATGTTGATTTTTCGCTGAATCGATTGTTGCATATTGTGCACGCATATGGTTTCTCTCCGGTATGGGTTCGTATATGTATAGTTAATTGGGGTTTTCGAATGAATGAACTGTGGCAAATTGTACAGGAATGTGGCTTCTCTCCGGTATGGGTGCGCATATGTCGGCTTAAACTAGTTTTTTTAGCAAATGTGGTGTTGCAAATCGAACAGAAATTCATTTGTTTTGGTTTCGGAACGATTACACTCGATTTTTGTTTGGAATTGCTTTTTGTATCCGATTCGAGTAAATTATCCGATTCCAGTTTACTTAATGAGGAATTATTTATGTCGTCATTTTTAAAGTTAATATCATCTGATTTTTCAATTTTTACATCCAGGTCTGTTTTCGTCTCAGCATCGACTTTAAATTCTTCTTTGACCCAAATTTGCGCATTACTAAGTTTTTCATTATATTCAGTTATATATTTCTCTCCGTTTCCCAATATTTCCTCTTTAATAATAATTGTTTTTAAACTTTTATTATTGTAATTCCGTAATATTCCATCAGTTTCTAAACATTTCAATTGAAATGTATGAAAGCGGTTTAGTTCGCCAGTACAATTAGTGCAAATTTGTGTTGGAAAACCATCGTTTTCAAAACACTAGAATCAAAATAAGATTATTTTTAGCTCACCGTACGAAGTACCAAGAGCAATCTCGGATCAAAAAGGTTTGTTATTTTTTATCTCCGAAACTGTAAGTTCAAAATAAAAAACCAATTTACCAGGCATTATTTATGTAATTACGAATCGGGTAATATTTTTAGTTCGCCAAAGTACCGAAGAAACTAATAACTGAGAGCAATCTCAGATCAAAAAGGTTTTATTTTTTATCTCCGAAACTGTAAGTTCAAAATAAAAAACATTTTTACCAGGCATTATTTATGTAATTACGCATCGAATAATATTTTTAGTTCGCCAAAGTACCGAAGAAACTAAAAGCTGAGAGCAATCTCAGAACAAAAAGGTTTTTATTTTTATCTCCGAAACTGTAAGTTCAAAATAAAAAACATTTTTACCAAACATTATTTATGTAATTACGAGTCGAATAATATTTTTAGTTCGCCAAAGTACCGAAGAAACTAAAAGCTGAGAGCAATTTCGAATCAAAAAGGTTTTTATTTTTTATCTCCGAAACTGTAAGTTCAAAATAAAAAACATTTTTACCAGACATTATTTATGTAATTACGCATCGAATAATATTTTTAGTTCGCCAAAGTACCGAAGAAACTAAAAGCTGAGAGCAATCTCAGAACAAAAAGGTTTTTATTTTTTATCTCCGAAACTGTAAGTTCAAAATAAAAAACATTTTTACCAGACATTATTTATGTAATTACGCATCGAATAATATTTTTAGTTCGCCAAAGTACCGAAGAAACTAAAAGCTGAGAGCAATCTCAGAACAAAAACGTTTTTATTTTTTATCTCCAAAACTGTAAGTTCAAAATAAAAAACCATTTTACCAGGCATTATTTATGTAATTACGAGTCGAATAATATTTTTAGTTCGCCAAAGTACCGAAGAAACTAAAAGCTGAGAGCAATCTCAGAACAAAAAGGTTTTTATTTTTATCTCCGAAACTGTAAGTTCAAAATAAAAAACATTTTTACCAGACATTATTTATGTAAATACGCATCGATGAATATTTTTAGTTCGCCAAAGTACCGAAGAAACTAAAAGCTGAGAGCAATTTCGGATCCAAAAGGTTTTTATACATTTTATACCGTATTTGTATAGCAATATTAGTAAAATGCAATCAACTTACTGTCAATGGTGTAAATTTCATTAACATTTCAGCAAAACTAATTTGTGTTAACGTGGATGACGCTTCATATAATGATTTCATGTTTTCTGAATTTGCTAAACATGTTCTACACACTTTATTTGACTCAATTTCACTTAAATTTGCCATTTTATATACACAAATCTTTATTTTATGTTGTAACTACTTGTAAACAGTAATGCATTACCAAGACCATCGAGATTTAAAATTGTGTCATGCAAGGGCTGACCAAAACTATTAGCCACTGCACCATGGCGACTGTTAATAATGTTATAAAAAATAATCAAATAGTTTATACTGAAATAAAACCACTACTCTTCTGAAGGCTCAGTCTGCTTTGAAATAGACAAAAACGAATCAAACGTCAGAATGAAATCAGTCAAAAAAGTTTTTGTGTGATAAATCTTCAATTAATTTGATGTATTGAAGTGTATTTAGTGTGTTTAGTGTACTTTACACAGAGTGGCATATCTGCTATATTATATTGATATTGTATGTCAATGAGAAATATAAATAATTTAGTTTGTTAATAAAATGCAGTTTTATTTATTCTAATTTGAAGTTTGTGAATGTGTCGCTATTTTAAGCATTTATGTTAAAATGACCGACCAAAGAACAAATTGAAATAAAAGTGCAACCACACGTAAGCGTCAAAAACTGTATTTCAATGTGCATTAGTGACGTACGAGTTACGGAAACATTGTTTGCATTGTAACACTTAAGTTTAAGGGGAGTCACATATGTTATTAATCAATTTATAAGTATTTAATATGAATTTAAGTGCATATTATTGCCTAATTTGCATATATTTTTAGCAAATACGTGAAATTCCGTACATTTATTTTAATTCATAGTTAATATTTTCAGTTCAAAATGGCCAAAAAGCAGTGATTTTTGAAAATATGAGTTGCGGTAAGATTCTATAGTTGGTCAAATTATAATAACTGCTCGATACCCGCCAATTTACATGTAAAAATATCTGAAGTGGCCTGCACTCAACTTCCTTTTACGTAGTTTTCAATAGATAGATATTAATATATACATATATATCCCAAACAAACCAATTTATAATTGATCTGTATTTGAAGTACTTATCGTATTCACTCTTAAACTGTCAAACTCCACACTAAAACTCTGAAATTGTTATTTCATTATGTTAGCAAATATATAATATAAATTGATTCTATTGAATAATTTACCTGATACAATTTATTCTAATAAGAATACAATATTTTAAATATTAATTCATACAGTTAACTGTCAATGTAATGCTTGTTTGTTTTCAATAAACAAGAAACAAATGATGTAACTCATGGTTGATCCGATTTAAAACTAATAAAATTTGTCACAAGTGTAGGTATAACTATGCCAACGTAAATAAGATATTTGAGTTTTTTCGTAGCAGTTTTCTCATTACAGGTACAATTTATGTAGAAACTTTTCAAACAAAAGTTGTGCAAAATATTAATATCTTTCATTATGAACATAACTATTTTTGCCGTAAGTGTAGCCGTTCTAGTGATATTGGAGATAGAACAAAAAATGCAAACTTCCGGTTTGAATATTCTTTTCAAAAATAGGAGGTGCACATCTAGGGTATATACAAGTCTTAAGTTTGAAGTTCGACAGTTTTGGCCCTAGAGCGTTCACAGACACACACACACAGACGTCATTCCAAAAATAGTCAGATTCGATTCAGGGAAGGTCAAAACGTGTATATCCGTTGAAATCTCGAGTTCGACATTTTTCATGATTACAATACTTACTTATTACTCTGTAAAACAAAGTAAAAAGGCGTTATACACACTCACATATACATATGGGTGTTTATATTAATAATAATACATAATGGAAATATATAAAAAACTGATTGAAGGTTCTTTTTGTTTCATTACTATTTTGGTAATAGGTGAAGTTAAGAAAAATGTTTTTATTAAAAACTGTTTACATAGTTGAAGTATATAAAAAGTCAAATGAAGGATATTCTACTAACTATTTTTTTGTTTCAAATGCAATTATTAAAAGTTGTTTTTGGGAAGGTTATTTAAAATGATGGTAAAAACTTTGGCATCAAACATATTTATTCAACTAGTAAATTATAAATAATGTCAGTCTTGATTATATTTTGAACAAAGTCAAATCGTTTCCACAAATATTTATTGCATTAAAAATCGCAATATGTCGCTAGAATCTGTGCTTAATGTGACTCCAGCTGAATTAGAACAGATTCATAAACTATACGGACGAACAAAAGACGTAATTGCTGAAGATGTCCAACTGATGAAAGATTGGATGCAAAAACAACCACATTTACCACTTAACGAAGGCAAGTTTTAAAATGCTTTATTTGTCGTTAGTTATTTTATAAATAACAAATATCGCTCACGCGTTTCTAATTATTTAAGCGCAATCATTTTAAATATCGTTATTTTAAGATTAATTCACACGGCAATGTGAACTAAACTTAACAAAACGACGTAAATCAAATTTTAAATTATTGTTAAACTTTAAAATATTTGTAATAATTAACTAATTAAGAGATAAAAGTGACATGTCCTACAATAATCATTTAAAAATGAAATTAAACTATTATCATCATGTAACCATTGCGCTCTAACGTGCCAAAATTAACATTATAATTCGTTCGTTGTTGTACAAAAGAGCTATAGTGTTCAGCCATCTACTATATTATTTAAATGTGTTCAATAGATTAAATCGAATTTAATTAAATACTTTAAATGTAAACATTATTATTATTTTATGAACCTTTGGGTCTATAATCTAAAGAGACTTTATGGATCAAATATGTTGTAATATTATTTACCATATTACACCTTTTGGAACGCAATGGTGACATATCCCAGTTATCACAAACTGTTTAGTGCTGGATTTTAATGCGAAATGTGTATTTTAGATGTGGTTATTATAGAACGTAATTTAAAATATAATAAGTTCAGTGTTGAACGAGCAAAACAAAAATTTGAATATTATTATGCGGTCAAAAACTTAGCACCGGAGTATTTCAAAAATATTCATCCGTTACATCCAAGTATGCAGAAAGTTTTTAGCTATGCGTAAGTAAAACTGTCTTCTACGAAATTCTACACTAAATATTACTATATTATTTATATATGTTTGATTCGATCCACTTAAATATCTCGGAAACTATGTGAAATCAAGCAAAATGATGGTGACAAAAGTTGTAGGATTCGGAGGGGGGCTTTGAAATGACCTTGAAATCGTTTATTGAAGTTTTTTCAAGATTAACTTCGTTTTTACTTTCTTGTACAGAGTAATAAGTAAGTATTGTAATCATGAAAAATGTCGAACTCGAGATTTCAACGGATATACACGTTTTGACCTTCCCTGAATCGAATGTGACTATTTTTGGAATGACGTCTGTGTGTGTGTGTCTGTGAACGCTCTAGTTCCAAAACTGTCGAACTTCAAACTTAAGACTTGTATATACCCTAGATGTGCACCTCCTATTTTTGAAAAGAATATTCAAACCGGAAGTTTGCATTTTTTGTTCTATCTCCAATATCACTAGAACGGCTACACTTACGGCAAAAATAGTTATGTTCATAATGAATGATAATAATATTTCGCACAACTTTTGTTTGAAAAGTTTCTTCATAAATTGTACCAGTTATGAGAAAACTGCTACGAAAAAACTCAAATATCTTATTTACGTTGCCATAGTGATACATACACTTGTGACTAATTTTATTATTTTTAAATCGGATCAACCATGAGTTACATCATTTGTTTCTTGTTTATTGAAAACAAACAAGCATTACATTGACAGTTAACTGTATGAATTAATATTTAAAATATTGATTTCTTATTAGAATACATTGTATCAGGTAAATTATTCAATAGAATCAATTTATATTATATATTTGCTAACATAATTAAATAACAATTTCAGAGTTTTAGTGTGGAGTTTGACAGTTTAAGAGTGAATACGATAAGTACTTCAAATTCAGATCCATTATAAATTGGTATAAATATCCAGTTATTTTCATTATATTATATATATATATATATATATATATATATATATATATATATATATATATATATATATATATATTAATATCTAACTATTGAAAACTACGTAAAAGAAAGTTGAGTGCAGGCCACTCCAGATATTTTTTAAATCGTATCAACCATGAGTTACATTATTTGTTTCTTGTTTATTGAAAACAAACAAGCATTACATTGACAGTTATCTGTATGAATTAATATTTAAAATATTGATTTCTTATTAGAATACATTGTATCAGGTAAATTATTCAAAAGAATCAATTTATATTATATATTTGCTAACATAATGAAATAACAATTTCAGAGTTTTAGTGTGGAGTTTGACAGTTTAAGAGTGAATACGATAAGTACTTCAAATTCAGATCCATTATAAATTGGTATAATTATCCAGTTATTATTAAGTTATAGTCATTTAATTTGAATTATCATTTTATATTGGTCAGCAAAAGATTTTGTTATCACTTAATAATAAGAATTATTATATGCGCCTGTTTTTGCCAGGAAAACAAAATAGACTTTTCATAGTATTCCTGTAGAGTATTGGTTAGTTTGACCCTTTGTTTGAGATTATATATATATATATATATATATATATATATATGTAGACAGTTTGTTTGGGATATATATATGTATATTAATATCTATCTATTGAAAACTACGTAAAAGAAAGTTGAGTGCAGGCCACTCCAGATATTTTTAAATGCAAACATATATTTTGGATATTGGCAATCGAAAGAGCGGGAAATTTTACTTTCGGGATTATGTAGCGTAATAAATTATTGTGACCTTGAGAAGGTCAATACAAAGGAAAAGGCGTTTAAAGCCTATTTTTGTTTCGTGAGTAATTAAAAATTACTGAAATTGTGACAGGCAAGGGGAACTAACTCTAAACCAGAACTGGCGCAAGCGCCAGTGCTACCAGCTGGGCCGTTCCGGCCCAAATCGCAATAAATACGAAAAGCGATAGCAATGCATTATTGGAACATATTCAAATGATTGTTTTATACAATGTATGAATATACGAGTCTTTAAAATTTGGTTTATGTTTGTGTCTTGAATGTTTGATGACATTTCTTCTGCATTTTATATGAAATAAATGCATTTCTGCCTTTACCTATATAATCCTAAACCATCGACATTATACTCACAGAGCCGACTGAACCAATCCAACTAATTATGACCCCCAGATTTATTTATTCCTGCAGTATTAATGTCCATAACTCCACATTTAAAATTGCACACATGCGATTTAATATCGTTCGTTTCGTGATTAGTCGAAGGATATTGACAATTATTTGATGAACATTTCCTAATTCTATTCATTAAAACACAGAAGCAGTTTATATAATGGGCAATATAACCACATAACTTCTTCGTTTCACTTATAGATGGCGTTCAATGTCTGATTTACTTCAAAATATATTTATATTATTTTTTTAAGCCTATGGGCTCACAATTTGAAAAAACTTTACAGATATAAAATATCTTAGAATTATTAGTAGAAAATTCTAACATTTTTAAATGTTGACTTAGGGCAGTATTTAGGAGGGTTCCAAATTTTGGAGCCCTATAACTCTGGACCTGTACTGACGATTGGATTTAAAATGCGATGAAAACTTTAAGGGCGTGGAAATTATATGTATATCAAATTTCATTAAAATGGGCCCGGTACCTTCAGAGTAATTTCGGTCACAAACTCAAGAGATACATCCAAGTATATGAGTTATATATATATATTTGGATTCAGGACGAAAATACAAGAACTTGTTGCTAAGATTTTTTTCCGATCCGAGTATGTTACAGACACACGACCGATTATATAGCTCTTTTGTATACATTATGTACGGCGAGCTAAAAATCACCCGAAACGTCCACGTCGTTGTTTCCGGGTAAAGGAATGTTAAGGCCAACGTTTAATTATGCTTATTAAATGTAACCTTGAATTGACCACAACAATAAATTCCGATCGTAAAAATATCTGCACCCATTAAAAAAAAACGAAGTTAACATTTAAAAAAACCACCAAAAAACGATTTCAAGGTCATTTAAAAGTCACCATTAGATGTCCCCCTCCGAATCCAACAACTTTTGTTCCAAAATATACATATATATATATATATATATATATATATATATATATATATATATATATATATATATATATATATAATTTAAGGTGCTTCGTACCAATGCCAAAATTATGCCCGGACTTTGGCCGAATTATAGTCTCTAATCCATGTTTCGAGGATTGCCCAGATTTTTCAAGTACTGATTTTTTGAAGAGTATTTTACAGCATACTGAAATTCGAGCGAGATTTGACAATCAAACACATGATATAATCATCATCGATTATATAAACTTAAATTTCGCAAATACAATGTCGTTTCGCCCGATTGAACTCACCAAATGCATGGCTATACTTTTAGTAAGTTATTAAACACTATTACATTATTTGTCATATAGCAAACTGAATTATTATTAGTAATTTCTAATCTGCATTACTAATTGGGTCGCTATGAATGCACTGACCTATTTATACTAAACCATGCATTCTACAGGTGTATTCACTGCGAACTATTTAGTAATTGAGGGTAGAAATTACAAATATTAATTGAGTTTGAATTATAACACGCAATAATATAACAGCCACAAAACTAATACAATTATTTATAATTTTAAGTAATAGTTATATTTCTTTACTAAATATTCGATTTACTTTTCTATAAATTGTTTAGAAAGGTTATTCGGCAAGAATCGGAGGAATCCATTTATTGAATGCGCCAACGTATGCGAAGGGACTAATACAATTAGGCAAACGTTTGCTATCAGATAAAATGGGCAATAGGGTAAATCCATTTATCAAAAATCGCCTCATTCAAACTACAACTGAATTACTTACATTTTTTATATTCAAATGTGCAAATCTATTCACGATTACAATTTAATCATTTCTTTAAATAGTTTTATGCATAAAAACGATAATTCTCATTGAATTCATTTTATTGCCATTAAATACTTAACATAGATTTTTAAATAAATTCATAATTTCAAGTTAAATCTTTGTATTGTTAATGGGGCGATATATTGAATAATCATTTAATAAGGCCCCAAAATAATCGAATGAATTGCAGTTTCATGTCCACACGACTTTAGAATCTTTACACGAACATGTACCAAAAGAGTTTTTACCAAAAGACTATGGTGGCAATGAACCCACGCTCATCGAATTACATAGTAAGTATTTTATAACTAACTACACTTGTAGGCACCATGTGCCCATATCATACACAGAATACAGTCAGCTACACACTGATATATATGTACATTTTAATAATACAAATACTTAAATACATCCTTCTATATTAAATCTTAGAGTAGTTTTGTAAAATATAATTGTTTTTCCACTGATTAACTCGTTGTACGGCTGTAGGCATTAGTGCCTGCACCTATGCGTGTTTCATTCCGAGAATAGAGACGATTGAACACAGCAGCTCTGTACTGTACGAAGAGCATATTAAACGTTATGACAAAATGTACTTATGCAAATATTTTTGTAAAGCTGAAGGCATTCGTGCTTGTATTTATGTTTGTTTTTCTAAAGTATTGAGTATTTTTAACACAATATATATTTTAAGACAATTTGGACATGTAACTTTTGTGCACCAACGTGTTATATGTTTTATATGGCGAGCTGAACGCATTGTTGTAGCTATGATTGTTTTTATAGAGAATTGGGTGCAATTTATGGAAAGTAAAAATGAGTGGATGCTAAAAAGGGCTGAAATGAAATCGAATGAGAAACTCCGTATTGGAAGTCCGCTGGACATAGAAGTATTTGGAACTGAAGGAACCTTTCGGAAAATAAACGTCGACTAAACCGAATTGTTTTTATATTTTTAGGAATTGTTTGTATTTGTTTAGGTGTTTTAGTTGCAACCAAATTTTATTATATTATAAGTTTGTATGGATAATAGATTTTTGTATACAATATAATTATTATACATTGTAAAGTTGATAGCCATTATTTGTTGTTTACTAAAGTAAAGTATATGTAATTTGGATTATTTTTACTCAATTGTTAAGACATATTTGTATTTATTTATAAATATATGTAAAATAATAACATGTTTAGTTTCTTGAGCGAACCCAACAATGAGGAATAGGAAGTTAGATCGATTTCTATTTACATTTTTTTATACGTTTTGAATATATTGATAAAACAAGTTTAGGTCCAACGCACCTATGCGTTTAGCTCTCCTTATAAGTATTATATGCGATGCGAGCAAAAATTATAATTATTTTATTATATCAAAATAATGTTCAAGCAATTATAAGACATTTTATATTTATAATGTTTTTACAGGTTGTGAACTTGAAGGTGAACACATAATTATTAAAAATGTAAATTGATTGTTGGATGATTACAACAAAATATGTTGTACTCACAAGAATTGCAATCGTTTTCATTATTGTATTTCACATTATTGCTCGTCGATTCATTTTCTAATTATTAATTTAATTAATATGTCTTAATGAGTAGAAGCCTTTTTAATTAGGAATAATTGTTTATTTATTTATAATCTACAACTTGTATTCTATACATTTTCCTGAAATGTACATTTCAGGACATTTTAATAAAGAACGTACTATATACTGAAAAATCGCAATTTGCCATTTACGTTTTTTTAGTTACATAATAATTAAATATTCTTATAGTATAATCGCAGGTTTCATTTATAAGTAGAATAAAGTAGTATTATATGAATTACATAATGTAAATACATAAAAAGTTGATTGAAGGACACTCCAAGTTGTTTTTTATTTCAATATACCTGCACCTATTATTTTATTGTTATATCCATTTGATTAAATTAGTAAAATCGTAATTATTAAAAGTTGTTTTTGGGAAGGTTATTCAAAATGATTGGGAAAACATTGGCTTCAAGCATATTTATTGAACTAGAAAATTAGAAATAAACTCAGTCTTGATTATGTTTTGAACAAAGTCAAATCGTTTCCATAAATATTCAGTTGATTTAAAAATCGAAATATGTCGCTTGAATCTGTGCTTAATGTGACTCCTGCTGAATTAGAACAGATTCATAAATCATACGGACGAACAAAACAAGAAATTGCTGAAGATGTCCAACTGATGCAAGATTGGGCTGACAAACTACCTCATTTACCACTGAACGAAGGCAAGTTTTAAAATGTTTTATTTGTCGTTAGTTATTTTATAAATAACAAATATCGCTCACGCGTTTCTAATTATTTAAGCGCAATCATTTTAAATATCGTTATTTTAAGATTAATTCACACGGCAATGTGAACTAAACTTAACAAAACGACGTAAATCAAATTTTAAATTATTGTTAAACTTTAAAATATTTGTAATAATTAACTAATTAAGAGATAAAAGTGACATGTCCTACAATAATCATTTAAAAATGAAATTAAACTATTATCATCATGTAACCATTGCGCTCTAACGTGCCAAAATGAACATTATAATTCGTTCGTTGTTGTACAAAAGAGCTATAGTGTTCAGCCATCTACTATATTATTTAAATGTGTTCAATAGATTAAATCGAATTTAATTAAATACTTTAAATGTAAACATTATTATTATTTTATGAACCTTTGGGTCTATAATCTAAAGAGACTTTATGGATCAAATATGTTGTAATATTATTTACCATATTACACCTT
Source organism: Leistus spinibarbis (assembly GCA_933228885.1). Classification (NCBI taxonomy): domain Eukaryota; kingdom Metazoa; phylum Arthropoda; class Insecta; order Coleoptera; family Carabidae; genus Leistus; species Leistus spinibarbis. Next base: position 1,970,223 of record OW121813.1, read on the forward strand.
TTGGAACGCAATGGTGACATATCCCAGTTATCACAAACTGTTTAGTGCTGGATTTTAATGCGAAATGTGTATTTTAGATGTGGTTATTATAGAACGTAATTTAAAATATAATAAGTTCAGTGTTGAACGAGCAAAACAAAAATTTGAATATTATTATGCGGTCAAAAACTTAGCACCGGAGTATTTCAAAAATATTCATCCGTTACATCCAAGTATGCAGAAAGTTTTTAGCTATGCGTAAGTAAAACTGTCTTCTACGAAATTCTACACTAAATATTACTATATTATTTATATATGTTTGATTCGATCCACTTAAATATCTCGGAAACTATGTGAAATCAAGCAAAATGATGGTGACAAAAGTTGTAGGATTCGGAGGGGGGCTTTGAAATGACCTTGAAATCGTTTATTGAAGTTTTTTCAAGATTAACTTCGTTTTTACTTTCTTGTACAGAGTAATAAGTAAGTATTGTAATCATGAAAAATGTCGAACTCGAGATTTCAACGGATATACACGTTTTGACCTTCCCTGAATCGAATGTGACTATTTTTGGAATGACGTCTGTGTGTGTGTGTCTGTGAACGCTCTAGTTCCAAAACTGTCGAACTTCAAACTTAAGACTTGTATATACCCTAGATGTGCACCTCCTATTTTTGAAAAGAATATTCAAACCGGAAGTTTGCATTTTTTGTTCTATCTCCAATATCACTAGAACGGCTACACTTACGGCAAAAATAGTTATGTTCATAATGAATGATAATAATATTTCGCACAACTTTTGTTTGAAAAGTTTCTTCATAAATTGTACCAGTTATGAGAAAACTGCTACGAAAAAACTCAAATATCTTATTTACGTTGCCATAGTGATACATACACTTGTGACTAATTTTATTATTTTTAAATCGGATCAACCATGAGTTACATCATTTGTTTCTTGTTTATTGAAAACAAACAAGCATTACATTGACAGTTAACTGTATGAATTAATATTTAAAATATTGATTTCTTATTAGAATACATTGTATCAGGTAAATTATTCAATAGAATCAATTTATATTATATATTTGCTAACATAATTAAATAACAATTTCAGAGTTTTAGTGTGGAGTTTGACAGTTTAAGAGTGAATACGATAAGTACTTCAAATTCAGATCCATTATAAATTGGTATAAATATCCAGTTATTTTCATTATATTATATATATATATATATATATATATATATATATATATATATATATATATATATATATATATATTAATATCTAACTATTGAAAACTACGTAAAAGAAAGTTGAGTGCAGGCCACTCCAGATATTTTTTAAATCGTATCAACCATGAGTTACATTATTTGTTTCTTGTTTATTGAAAACAAACAAGCATTACATTGACAGTTATCTGTATGAATTAATATTTAAAATATTGATTTCTTATTAGAATACATTGTATCAGGTAAATTATTCAAAAGAATCAATTTATATTATATATTTGCTAACATAATGAAATAACAATTTCAGAGTTTTAGTGTGGAGTTTGACAGTTTAAGAGTGAATACGATAAGTACTTCAAATTCAGATCCATTATAAATTGGTATAATTATCCAGTTATTATTAAGTTATAGTCATTTAATTTGAATTATCATTTTATATTGGTCAGCAAAAGATTTTGTTATCACTTAATAATAAGAATTATTATATGCGCCTGTTTTTGCCAGGAAAACAAAATAGACTTTTCATAGTATTCCTGTAGAGTATTGGTTAGTTTGACCCTTTGTTTGAGATTATATATATATATATATATATATATATATATATGTAGACAGTTTGTTTGGGATATATATATGTATATTAATATCTATCTATTGAAAACTACGTAAAAGAAAGTTGAGTGCAGGCCACTCCAGATATTTTTAAATGCAAACATATATTTTGGATATTGGCAATCGAAAGAGCGGGAAATTTTACTTTCGGGATTATGTAGCGTAATAAATTATTGTGACCTTGAGAAGGTCAATACAAAGGAAAAGGCGTTTAAAGCCTATTTTTGTTTCGTGAGTAATTAAAAATTACTGAAATTGTGACAGGCAAGGGGAACTAACTCTAAACCAGAACTGGCGCAAGCGCCAGTGCTACCAGCTGGGCCGTTCCGGCCCAAATCGCAATAAATACGAAAAGCGATAGCAATGCATTATTGGAACATATTCAAATGATTGTTTTATACAATGTATGAATATACGAGTCTTTAAAATTTGGTTTATGTTTGTGTCTTGAATGTTTGATGACATTTCTTCTGCATTTTATATGAAATAAATGCATTTCTGCCTTTACCTATATAATCCTAAACCATCGACATTATACTCACAGAGCCGACTGAACCAATCCAACTAATTATGACCCCCAGATTTATTTATTCCTGCAGTATTAATGTCCATAACTCCACATTTAAAATTGCACACATGCGATTTAATATCGTTCGTTTCGTGATTAGTCGAAGGATATTGACAATTATTTGATGAACATTTCCTAATTCTATTCATTAAAACACAGAAGCAGTTTATATAATGGGCAATATAACCACATAACTTCTTCGTTTCACTTATAGATGGCGTTCAATGTCTGATTTACTTCAAAATATATTTATATTATTTTTTTAAGCCTATGGGCTCACAATTTGAAAAAACTTTACAGATATAAAATATCTTAGAATTATTAGTAGAAAATTCTAACATTTTTAAATGTTGACTTAGGGCAGTATTTAGGAGGGTTCCAAATTTTGGAGCCCTATAACTCTGGACCTGTACTGACGATTGGATTTAAAATGCGATGAAAACTTTAAGGGCGTGGAAATTATATGTATATCAAATTTCATTAAAATGGGCCCGGTACCTTCAGAGTAATTTCGGTCACAAACTCAAGAGATACATCCAAGTATATGAGTTATATATATATATTTGGATTCAGGACGAAAATACAAGAACTTGTTGCTAAGATTTTTTTCCGATCCGAGTATGTTACAGACACACGACCGATTATATAGCTCTTTTGTATACATTATGTACGGCGAGCTAAAAATCACCCGAAACGTCCACGTCGTTGTTTCCGGGTAAAGGAATGTTAAGGCCAACGTTTAATTATGCTTATTAAATGTAACCTTGAATTGACCACAACAATAAATTCCGATCGTAAAAATATCTGCACCCATTAAAAAAAAACGAAGTTAACATTTAAAAAAACCACCAAAAAACGATTTCAAGGTCATTTAAAAGTCACCATTAGATGTCCCCCTCCGAATCCAACAACTTTTGTTCCAAAATATACATATATATATATATATATATATATATATATATATATATATATATATATATATATATATATATATAATTTAAGGTGCTTCGTACCAATGCCAAAATTATGCCCGGACTTTGGCCGAATTATAGTCTCTAATCCATGTTTCGAGGATTGCCCAGATTTTTCAAGTACTGATTTTTTGAAGAGTATTTTACAGCATACTGAAATTCGAGCGAGATTTGACAATCAAACACATGATATAATCATCATCGATTATATAAACTTAAATTTCGCAAATACAATGTCGTTTCGCCCGATTGAACTCACCAAATGCATGGCTATACTTTTAGTAAGTTATTAAACACTATTACATTATTTGTCATATAGCAAACTGAATTATTATTAGTAATTTCTAATCTGCATTACTAATTGGGTCGCTATGAATGCACTGACCTATTTATACTAAACCATGCATTCTACAGGTGTATTCACTGCGAACTATTTAGTAATTGAGGGTAGAAATTACAAATATTAATTGAGTTTGAATTATAACACGCAATAATATAACAGCCACAAAACTAATACAATTATTTATAATTTTAAGTAATAGTTATATTTCTTTACTAAATATTCGATTTACTTTTCTATAAATTGTTTAGAAAGGTTATTCGGCAAGAATCGGAGGAATCCATTTATTGAATGCGCCAACGTATGCGAAGGGACTAATACAATTAGGCAAACGTTTGCTATCAGATAAAATGGGCAATAGGGTAAATCCATTTATCAAAAATCGCCTCATTCAAACTACAACTGAATTACTTACATTTTTTATATTCAAATGTGCAAATCTATTCACGATTACAATTTAATCATTTCTTTAAATAGTTTTATGCATAAAAACGATAATTCTCATTGAATTCATTTTATTGCCATTAAATACTTAACATAGATTTTTAAATAAATTCATAATTTCAAGTTAAATCTTTGTATTGTTAATGGGGCGATATATTGAATAATCATTTAATAAGGCCCCAAAATAATCGAATGAATTGCAGTTTCATGTCCACACGACTTTAGAATCTTTACACGAACATGTACCAAAAGAGTTTTTACCAAAAGACTATGGTGGCAATGAACCCACGCTCATCGAATTACATAGTAAGTATTTTATAACTAACTACACTTGTAGGCACCATGTGCCCATATCATACACAGAATACAGTCAGCTACACACTGATATATATGTACATTTTAATAATACAAATACTTAAATACATCCTTCTATATTAAATCTTAGAGTAGTTTTGTAAAATATAATTGTTTTTCCACTGATTAACTCGTTGTACGGCTGTAGGCATTAGTGCCTGCACCTATGCGTGTTTCATTCCGAGAATAGAGACGATTGAACACAGCAGCTCTGTACTGTACGAAGAGCATATTAAACGTTATGACAAAATGTACTTATGCAAATATTTTTGTAAAGCTGAAGGCATTCGTGCTTGTATTTATGTTTGTTTTTCTAAAGTATTGAGTATTTTTAACACAATATATATTTTAAGACAATTTGGACATGTAACTTTTGTGCACCAACGTGTTATATGTTTTATATGGCGAGCTGAACGCATTGTTGTAGCTATGATTGTTTTTATAGAGAATTGGGTGCAATTTATGGAAAGTAAAAATGAGTGGATGCTAAAAAGGGCTGAAATGAAATCGAATGAGAAACTCCGTATTGGAAGTCCGCTGGACATAGAAGTATTTGGAACTGAAGGAACCTTTCGGAAAATAAACGTCGACTAAACCGAATTGTTTTTATATTTTTAGGAATTGTTTGTATTTGTTTAGGTGTTTTAGTTGCAACCAAATTTTATTATATTATAAGTTTGTATGGATAATAGATTTTTGTATACAATATAATTATTATACATTGTAAAGTTGATAGCCATTATTTGTTGTTTACTAAAGTAAAGTATATGTAATTTGGATTATTTTTACTCAATTGTTAAGACATATTTGTATTTATTTATAAATATATGTAAAATAATAACATGTTTAGTTTCTTGAGCGAACCCAACAATGAGGAATAGGAAGTTAGATCGATTTCTATTTACATTTTTTTATACGTTTTGAATATATTGATAAAACAAGTTTAGGTCCAACGCACCTATGCGTTTAGCTCTCCTTATAAGTATTATATGCGATGCGAGCAAAAATTATAATTATTTTATTATATCAAAATAATGTTCAAGCAATTATAAGACATTTTATATTTATAATGTTTTTACAGGTTGTGAACTTGAAGGTGAACACATAATTATTAAAAATGTAAATTGATTGTTGGATGATTACAACAAAATATGTTGTACTCACAAGAATTGCAATCGTTTTCATTATTGTATTTCACATTATTGCTCGTCGATTCATTTTCTAATTATTAATTTAATTAATATGTCTTAATGAGTAGAAGCCTTTTTAATTAGGAATAATTGTTTATTTATTTATAATCTACAACTTGTATTCTATACATTTTCCTGAAATGTACATTTCAGGACATTTTAATAAAGAACGTACTATATACTGAAAAATCGCAATTTGCCATTTACGTTTTTTTAGTTACATAATAATTAAATATTCTTATAGTATAATCGCAGGTTTCATTTATAAGTAGAATAAAGTAGTATTATATGAATTACATAATGTAAATACATAAAAAGTTGATTGAAGGACACTCCAAGTTGTTTTTTATTTCAATATACCTGCACCTATTATTTTATTGTTATATCCATTTGATTAAATTAGTAAAATCGTAATTATTAAAAGTTGTTTTTGGGAAGGTTATTCAAAATGATTGGGAAAACATTGGCTTCAAGCATATTTATTGAACTAGAAAATTAGAAATAAACTCAGTCTTGATTATGTTTTGAACAAAGTCAAATCGTTTCCATAAATATTCAGTTGATTTAAAAATCGAAATATGTCGCTTGAATCTGTGCTTAATGTGACTCCTGCTGAATTAGAACAGATTCATAAATCATACGGACGAACAAAACAAGAAATTGCTGAAGATGTCCAACTGATGCAAGATTGGGCTGACAAACTACCTCATTTACCACTGAACGAAGGCAAGTTTTAAAATGTTTTATTTGTCGTTAGTTATTTTATAAATAACAAATATCGCTCACGCGTTTCTAATTATTTAAGCGCAATCATTTTAAATATCGTTATTTTAAGATTAATTCACACGGCAATGTGAACTAAACTTAACAAAACGACGTAAATCAAATTTTAAATTATTGTTAAACTTTAAAATATTTGTAATAATTAACTAATTAAGAGATAAAAGTGACATGTCCTACAATAATCATTTAAAAATGAAATTAAACTATTATCATCATGTAACCATTGCGCTCTAACGTGCCAAAATGAACATTATAATTCGTTCGTTGTTGTACAAAAGAGCTATAGTGTTCAGCCATCTACTATATTATTTAAATGTGTTCAATAGATTAAATCGAATTTAATTAAATACTTTAAATGTAAACATTATTATTATTTTATGAACCTTTGGGTCTATAATCTAAAGAGACTTTATGGATCAAATATGTTGTAATATTATTTACCATATTACACCTTTTGGAACGCAATGGTGACATATCCCAGTTATCACAAACTGTTTAGTGCTGGATTTTAATGCGAAATGTGTATTTTAGATGTGATTATTATAGAACGTAATTTAAAATATAATAAGTTCAGTATTGAACGAGCAAAACAAAAAGGTGAATATTATTATGCGGTCAAAAACTTAGCACCGGAGTATTTCAAAAATATTCATCCGTTACATCCAAGTATGCAGAAAGTTCTTAGCTATGCGTAAGTAAAACTGTCTTCAACGAAATTCTACACAAAATTCATCGTCGCATTTTTCATCCAATCGTCAGTACAGGGCCGAAATTATAGGGCCCCAATATTTGGAACCCTCTTAAATACTGCCCTTAGTCAACTTTTAAATATAATAATTCTAAGATACTTTATGTCAAATTGTGAGCCCATAGGCTTAAAAAAATAATAAACATATATTATGAAGCAAATCAGACATTGAACGCCATCTATAAGTGAAACGAAGAAGTTATATTTCCCATTATATAAACTGCTTCTGTGATTTAATTTATACAATTAGGAAATGTTCATTAAATAATGTTCAATATCCTTGGCTAATCACGAAACGAACGATATTAAATCGCATGTGTGCAATTTTAAATGTGGGGTTATAGAAATTAATACCATCCGGATCCTACAACTTTTGTTCCAAAATCTACATATATATATATATATATATATATATATATATATATATATATATATATATATATATATATATTTAAGGTGCTTCGTACCAATGCCAAAATTATGCCCGGACTTTGGCCGCATTATAGTGTCAAAGCAAATATTCGAGGATTGTCCAGAATTTTCAAGTACTGATTGTTTGAAGAGTATTTTACTGCATACTGAAATTCGAGCGAGGTTTGACAGTCAAACACATGATATAATCATCTTTGATTGTATAAACACTAATTTCATAAATACAATGTCGTTTAGCCCAATCGACCTCACCAAATGCTTTACTATACTTATAGTAAGTTATTAAACACTATTACATTACATTATTTGTTATAAAACAAACTGAATTATTATTAGTAATTTCTAATCTGCATTACTAATTGGGTCGCTGTGAATGCACTGACCTATTTATACTAAACCATGCATTCTACAGGTGTATTCACTGCGAACTATTTAGTAATTGAGGGTAGAAATTACAAATATTAATTGAGTTTGAATTATAACACGCAATAATATAACAGCCACAATACTAATACAATTAATTATAATTTTAAGTAATAGTTATATTTCTTTACTAAATATTCGATTTACTTTTCTATAAATTGTTTAGAAAGGTTATTCGGCAAGAATCGGAGGAATCCATTTATTGAATGCGCCAAAGTATGCCAAGGGACTAATACAATTAGGCAAACGTTTGCTATCAGATAAAATGGGCAATAGGGTAAATCCATTTATCAAAAATCGCCTCATTCAAACTACAACTGAATTACTTACATTTTTTATATTCAAATGTGCAAATCTATTCACGTTTACAATTTAATCATTTCTTTAATTAGTTTTATACATAAAAACGATAATTCTCATTGAATTCATTTTATTGCCATTAAATACTTAACATAGATTTTTAAATAAATTCATAATTTCAAGTTAAATCTTTGTATTGTTAATGGGGCGATATATTGAATAATCATTTAATAAGGCCCCAAAATAATCGAATGAATTGCAGTTTCATGTCCACACGACTTTAGAATCTTTACACGAACATGTACCAAAAGAGTTTTTACCAAAAGACTATGGTGGCAATGAACCCACGCTCATCGAATTACATAGTAAGTATTTTATAACTAACTACACTTGTAGGCACCATGTGCCCATATCATACACAGAATACAGTCAGCTGCACACTGATATATATGTACATTTTAATAATACAAATACTTAAATACATCCTTCTATATTAAATCTTAGAGTAGTTTTATAAAATATAATTGTTTTTCCCACTGATTAACTCGTTGTACGGCTGTAGGCATTAGTGCTTGCACCTATGCGTGTTTCATTCCGAGAATAGAGACAATTGAACACAGCAGCTCTGTACTTTACGAAGAGCTTATTAGAAGTTATGACAAAATGTACTTATGCAAATATTTTTGTAAAGCTGAAGGCATTCGTGCTTGTATTTATGCTTGTTTTTCTAAAGTATTGAGTATTTTTAACACAATATATATTTTAAGACAATTTGGACATGTAACTTTTGTGCACCAACGTGTTATAAGTTTTATATGGCGAGCTGAACGCATTGTTGTAGCTATGATTGTTTTTATAGAGAATTGGGTGCAATTTATGGAAAGTAAAAATGAGTGGATGCTAAAAAGGGCTGAAATGAAATCGAATGAGAAACTCCGTATTGGAAGTCCGCTGGACATAGAAGTATTTGGAAGCGAAGGAACCTTTCGGAAAATAAACGTCGACTAAACCGAATTGTTTTTATATTTTAAGGAATTGTTTGTATTTGTTTAGATGTTTTAGTTACAACCAAATTTTATTATATTATAAGTTTGTATGGATAATAGATTTTTGTATACAATATAATTATTATACATTGTAAAGTTGATAGCCATTATTTGTTGTTTACTAAAGTAAAGTATATGTAATTCGGATTATTTTAACTCAATTGTTAAGACATATTTGTATTTATTTATAATTATATGTAAAATAATAACATGTTTAGTTTCTTGAGCGAACCCAACAATGAGGAATAGGAAGTTAGATCGATTTCTATTTACATTTTTTTATACGTTTTGAATATATTGATAAAACAAGCTTAAGAATAGTGAAAATATGGAGATCAATATTTCTGTTATCAAAATTATGTATCTTAATGTTAGAAGTATGCGTAACAAATGAAATGAATTGGAAATTTTAGTTGAAGATAAACATCCGCACCTTCTTATATTACCTGAAACTTGGCTTTATAAAGTTCTTTCTTTCAACGAGTTATTTTTTACTTCGACCCGCTGGCAACACTGATCCTTGCACAAATGGATATAAGTGGTCTTGGTTAAGCAATGAGCATTTATTTGTTGTTTTCTATTTAATGGTTATAGTTTTCGGTGTTTATTGTCTTTGTAATTTAATTAATCGTTATTTGATTAAAATGGATTTAAATAAATTGTGCCGCACTTGTTTGTTAGTGTCTGAAGACATGAAATCATTATATGAGACGTGTGCAACTTCCACGCAAATTTGTTGTGCTGAAATCTTATCGACTTTCACACCATTAATTGTTAGTTGTTTTTATTGTTAGTTATAATGAAACTAATGCCATTTAGTTGTAACAAAAGTGTTATAAAGTGTTTAGCAAACAGTGTTGATTGAAGGCGTGTTCTAGTGTTGTAAAGACGATGGCCTTCCCACAATGATCTGCCACAATTGCATTAGAGAAATAAACAGGTTTCATTCATTCCGATTGAAATGTCTTCAATCTGATGGAGTTTTACGGAAACAAGTAAAAGGAGTTACTAAAGTTGCGGGAACAAATATTACTGTGACGAATCAACAAACAGAATCACGCATACAAGATTCGATTAAGCTTGAAGAAGATATGGATGAGGTAAGTTGTGTTTTTGAAGAGGCGTCGGAAAATGATAAATTACCCGTAAGTCTAGAAAACAGTATAATATCCGACGAAAATAATAACCCGGAAAATTGTGAGGTTACACCTCCAAAATATTATTCAATTAAGGCCGACTTAAAAGAAATTTTAATTTTTCAGAATTTTCTTAAATTAAAACGTTTTGGTTGTTATATACAAATACACATAATTTTAACTCAAAAATACACATATATATATATATATATATATACTAGGGTCACCCGTGGGCACCATGTGCCCATATGATATACAGAACATAGGTCAGTTTTGACTGATGGCGAATTTTCATGTAATTTAATAATAATAACACGGTTTTTCTTCATTTTGTATCGTTTGACTATAATAGTAATACAAATTACCACATCGCAAATAATAAGAAAGTAAAAATCGAGTCCGTTTTTGAACGCTATTTTGTTCTTAGATCACTATGCTGAGATTAACTAATCGATCGCTTATCATGCACTGTGTAACATCCGATTAATTTAAACTAAATTTTGTTTAACTTTTATTTTAACCTTGTATGGTGCATATGTGTTGTATCATTTAGACAGTTTCTATGATTGTATATAAAAATAACAGGATTATAAATTTACTTACGATTGCTGTTTATTATTTGAATCGATTATTCAAATAATATGTATTACAAACCGTATTTACACAACATTTTTAATGCATTGACATTTGATTCATGATTGTTTTTGAATTAAATAATCAGGCTAGATTCTGAATGTTGCAGTATTAAACTGCTGCAGTGTCACAACGGCAGTTTTAAAAGTGATGATAATTAGTTATATGCTAAATTACAATGAATTGTGCCATCAAAAATAAATTAAATAAAATTGCCAACCAATCATGTTTCTAAATATGTTTGAATTATCTCTTCAACATTTTATTTCTCTAATTATCAGAATTATAAATTTACTTCCTTGCAGTTATTATAATTTGACCAACTATAGAATCTTACCGCAACTCATATTTTCAAAAATCACTGCTCTTTGGCCATTTTGAAGTGAAAATATTAACTATGAATTAAAATAAATGTACGGAATTTCACGTATTTGCTAAAAATATATGCTAATTAGGCAATAATATGCACTTAAATTCATATTAAATACTTATAAATTGATTAATAACATATGTGACTCCCCTTAAACTTAAGTGTTACAATGCAAACAATGTTTCCGTAACTCGTACGTGACTAATGCACATTGAAATACTGTTTTTGACGCTTACGTGTGGTTGCACTTTTATTTCAATTTGTTCTTTGGTCGGTCATTTTAACATAAATGCTTAAAATAGCGACACATTCACAAACTTCAAATTAGAATAAATAAAACTGCATTTTATTAACTAACTAAATTATTTATATTTCTCATTGACATACAATATTAATATAATATAGCAGATATGCCACTCTGTGTAAAGTACACTAAACACACTAAATACACTTCAATACATCAAATTAATTGAAGATTTATCACACAAAAACTTTTTTGACTGATTTCATTCTGACGTTTGATTCGTTTTTGTCTATTTCAAAGCAGACTGAGCCTTCTGAAGAGTAGTGGTTTTATTTCAGTATAAACTATTTGATTATTTTTTATAACTTTATTAACAGTCGCCTTGGCGCAGTGGTTAAGAATCTTGCCTTTCACCCTGGAGGTCGTGAATTCGTCTATGTCAATTTGCATTTTTACAAAAATAGCGTTCTACACAAACTCACTCACATACACACATACAAACATTTCTGGGTTATTATATTAATGATACTTGTATATTTATATATACTTTTATATATATATATATATATATATATATATATATATATATATATAATATATATACATAGGATCGGCGAGGGTGTATCAAGCAATGGCGCAATTGGTAATAAATATTTTAATATTAAAGAAACAATTATTAAATTATAATGAACGTATTGAACAAGAACCAAAACATAACAACATGTAATTTACGAATAACTAGAGCGAAAAGATAATCGGGATTAACGGGAAAACTACTTTGACACTCTCAAACTCTACAATCAACAAACTCTAAAACAAAAACAAATTGCAACGCATCATTTTAAAATCTAAAAACGTGCATTTAGTTCCGCATTGCTAAGGCAACGCGCCGTTTGTCAGGATTGCAATTCTTGCATACATGCGCGATCCCAAATACTCGATTCAGGGAGAGTCAAAATGTGTATTTCCGTAAAAATCTCGAGTTCGAAAATGTTCATCATGATTACAATACTTCCTTATAGACTTCATCCAAGAAAGAAATATCAGCAACATCTTTAATAGATCCATTATCAATTACCGAAATGCAAGAGGACTTGAATCAACTGTTAGAAATCGTAAAGCATGAAATCGATGTTGATATTAAGATTGAAAAGGACGAGGAAGTAAATAATGTACCAGATAAGAAACAAAAAAGAAGAAGACATATCAGTGTCCAATGTGTAATAATTCATATACACAACATCATAGTTTAACGGTTCATATTCGGTCGCATACAGGAGAGAAGCCTTATTCCTGTACAGACTGCGACCAGTCGTTCAAAGCAAAATACCAATTAAAAGTTCACATGCGCACGCATACAGGAGAGAAACCTTATTTGTGTACAGTTTGTGACAGTTCGTTTACACAAGCCTTTAATTTAACTAAGCATATGCGGAGGCATACAGGAGAGAAACCTTATCCCTGTACAGTATGCGATAGTTCGTACAATGCTAGCTATTCATTAAAGATTCACATGCAGACGCATACAAGAGAGAAACCTTATCCCTGCACAATTTGTAACAGTTCCTTCGGAACTAAACGATGGTTAAACATGCATAAGCGAAAACATACCGGAAAAAAAAATCATAATCGTACTCAGATAACCTGATATAAAATAATTTTAAAATTTCAACATTATATATATACTAGGGGCAGTAATTAGGAGGGCTTCAAATTTTTGGGCCCTATAACTCCGCATCTGTAAAGCCAATTGGATTTAAAATGCGACAGGAACTTCAAGGGCGTGGAAATTATATCTATATCAAATTTCATTAAAATCAGCCCGGTACCTTCAGAGTAGTTGCGGTCACAAACTCAAAAGACACATACATCCAAGTATATGAGTTATATATATAATTTTGGATTCAGGGCGAAAATACAAGCACTTATTCAAAAAGAAATTTGATCTGAGCATGTTACAGATACACGCCTAAACACTCTTGTACTTAAGTAGGACGAGCTAAAAATAATATCTTTGAAAAGGCAGTCGTTCTTTTAATTAATTTTATTCTCTCAACGCGTTGGCATCATTTATGCCATTTTCAGGAGTTTGAATACTCAGGAATAAAAAATAACAGTTACCTATTTTTTTTCGTGGTATACATTACTTTTTTGATTAAATTTATAGTATTTAAATAATAAATACTAGATTAATCCAAAGGCACCATGTGCCCATATCATGTACAGTCCATTTTTCATTGTTATAATAATAATTTTTATAAAACTAAATAATACAAACAATATTAAAAAGATTTCGTATGCATTCATTAAAACCAACAATCAACATTATCATTTTATTTTCTGTGTTATGACATAAGGTACACCAGTCGAGCATTAAGGTGTATTCAGAATGAAGTAATTAGTAATTAAGCTTAGAAATTACAATTAATGAATCTAGTTGGATTTATGACAAACACTGGTAGTGTTCATAGCAACAAAATGTATAATTGTTTGTCATAATGATTTGTTCACAGCTAAAGAATTAGTAATTAAGCTTAGAAATTGTAATAATTCCAGTGTTTGTTGTATGACATACAAGGTTAACGTTCACAGCCACAAAATTAATCATACATTGTGTTAATTTTGTTGCTTGGAATGCTAGCATTGCTTGTCATAATACAAACTAGATTGTTATTTGTAATTTTCTAAGCTTAATTACTAATTGTTTTGCTGTGAACAATCCTTAAGCATTGTTCACAGCTAAAGAATTAGTAATTAAGCTTAGAAATTATAAATGATAATTCCAGTTTCTTGTATGACATACAAGGTTAACGTTCACAGCAACAAAATTAATCATACATTGTGTTAATTTTGTTGCTTGGAATGCTAGCATTGCTTGTCATAATACAAACTAGATTGTTATTTGTAATTTTCTAAGCTTAATTACTAATTGTTTCGCTGTGAACAATCCTTAAGGATTGTTCACAGCTAAAGAATTAGTAATTTAGCTTAGAAATTGTAATAATTCCAGTGTTTGTTGTATGACATACAAGGTTAACGTTCACAGCAACAAAATTAATCATACATTGTGTTAATTTTGTTGCTTGGAATGCTAGCATTGCTTGTCATATACAAACTAGATTGTTATTTGTAATTTTCTAAGCTTAATTACTAATTGTTTCGCTGTGAACAATCATTAAGGATTGTTCACAGCTAAAGAATTAGTAATTAAGCTTAGAAATTATAAGTGATAATTCCAGTTTGTTGTATGACATACAAGGTAAACGTTCACAGCAACAAAATTAATCATACATTGTGTTAATTTTGTTGCTTGGAATGCTAGCATTGCTTGTCATATACAAACTAGATTGTTATTTGTAATTTTCTAAGCTTAATTACTAATTGCTTCGCTGTGAACAATCCTTAAGGATTGTTCACAGCTAAAGAATTAGTAATTAAGCTTAGAAATTATAAGTGATAATTCCAGTTTGTTGTATGACATACAAGGTTAACATTCACAGCAACATAATTTATCATAAATTTAGTTGCTGTGAACGTAAACTTTGTATGTCATACAACAAACTGCAATTATTACTTATAATTTCTAACCTTAAATACTGATTGAAACAATTAGTAATTAAGCTTAGGTAATTATAAGTAATAATCTAGTTAGTATTATGACAAGCAATGTTAACATTCCAAGCAACACAATTTATGATAAATTATGTTTCTGTGAATGTTAACCTTGTATGTCATACAACAAACTGGAATTATCACATATAATTTCTAAGCTCACAGCAACAAAATTAATCATACATTGTGTTAATTTTGTTGCTTGGAATGCTAGCATTGCTTGTCATAATACAAACAAGATTATTATTTATAATTACCTAAGCTTAATTACTAATTGCTTCGCTGTAAACAATCACGCGTTGAGCGGACTGATTTTCGTATTTCGCGGGCTGAAATTAACGGATGTGACGCGCCACTTCTTTAGTCTATTTGTTTGAAGTTATTTTTTACTTCGGTTCGCTGGCAACACTGACCCGTGAACAAATGGATATAAGTGGCCTTGGTTAAGCAATGAGCATTTATTTGTTGTTTTCATTGTAAAGGTTCAAGTTTTCGGTGTTTATTGTCATTGTAATTTAATAAATGGTAATTTGATTAAAATGGAATTAAATAAATTGTGCCGCACTTGTTTATCAGCGACTGAAGACATGAAATCATTGTATGAGACGTGTGCAACTTCCACGCAAATTTGTTGTGCTGAAATCTTATCGACTTTCACACCATTAATTGTTAGTTGTTTTAATTGTTAGTTATAATGAAACTAATGCCATTTAGTTGTTACAAAAGTGTTATAAAGTGTTTAGCAAACAGTGTTAATTGAAGGCGTGTTCTAGTGTTGTAAAGACGATGGCCTTCCCACAATGATCTGCCACAATTGCATTAGAGAAATAAACCAGTGTCATTCATTCCGATTGAAATGTCTTGAATCTGATGGAGTGTTACGGAAACAAGTTAAAAGAGTTACTGGAATCGCGGAAGCAAATATTACTGTGATTAAGCTTGAAGAAGATATGAATGAGGTTAGTCGATTTTTGAAGATAAATTTCCTGTAAGTCTAGAAAATCCTAAACTAAAAATGGTGAGGTTACACCCCCAACTAAGGCCGATTTAAGGGAAAAAAAACATTTTGTTTGTTACGAATTTAACCCGTCAGCACTCACGTGATGAGCATTTTGCTCACGCTCGATTTAAATTGTTAATAACTTTTGTTTTTTAAATGGAATGGGTAGTTGAAACTCTTTCTATCTTCAAATAATATTATCTATTTTGAAATTATAAATGTCCCAAATCCGACAATTCTAAGTAAAGCTGAAAAAAATGTATTATTTTCATGCATTTCGGCAATTGTGAGCATTTCTCTCATCACGAGAGTAAACGTGTATGCATGAAAAATTTACTTTCGGTAGTGGTCGGGCTTGATCGTGCATCTTCGTTTGCCTCCGGATGTTCGGCTACATTCGCTATAGCGCATTAGTTTTAAAACTCATCCGTTACAAGTGCAATATACATTGTATGCATTGTGAAACTAAACTAAAACAACACGACGAGGATTGTCAATTCAACTAGCTTTATGTGTTAAATTATTTTATAAAAATTACATTTAATTTTAATATTTAAAATGAATAAAATTTTAAATACAAATATACTGGACACCAATTAATAATCTGGGTTATGATTAAAAGAAATTTTAATTATTGCCTTCTACAATATTTTACCTTTTGAAGATCACATAATCAGATAAGTATAATATTTTGTATTTGTTAATCATACATTAAAAAGAACTATCTAAAAATATGTTGAGGTTTTGATTTATAAATTTAAATAAAAACTAAGCCCGCGAGATATTTGACGCATGCGCACAGAGCGTGAGCAAATCTCTCATCACGTGAGTAAAGATCACCGAAAAGTTCACGTGAGTTCTGACGGGTTAATAATACTAAATACATAATTTATGACGACACAGGTTCTGTAAAAATCTCAAATTTTGAAAATGTTCATGTAGCCAAAATTTCCTTATAGACTTCGTCCAAGAAAATAATATCAGCAACATATTTAAAAGATCCATTATCAATTACCGAAATGCAAGAGGACGTGAATCACGAATTAGACATAATAAAACATGAAGTCAATGTAGATATTAAGATTGAAGATAACGAAGATATAAACTTTGAACTAAATAATGCAACAGCCAATGAACAAGAAAGCGAGAAGCCATATTCGTGTACAATCTGCAACAAATCATATACACATAAGCATAATTTAAGAATACATATGCGGTCGCATACAGGAGAGAAACCTTATCCTTGTACAGTATGCGACAGTTCGTTCAAAACAAGACACCATTTAACTATACACATGCGAAAGCATACAGGAGATAAACCATATACGTGTACAGTTTGCAACAAAACATATAGACTAACGCATTACTTACGGATGCACATGCGGACACATACAGGAGAGAAGCCTTATCGCTGTACAGTATGCGACAATTCGTTCAAATCAAAACAACAATTAACGTCTCACACGCGTACGCATACAGGAGTAAAACCATATACGTGTTCAATTTGCAACAACTCGTTTAGACAAAAGCCACATTTAACGTCTCATATGCGGATACATACAGGAGAGAAACCTTATCCGTGTACAATATGTGACAGTTCGTTTACACAACCCTATAATTTAACAATGCATATGCGGACGCATACAGGAGAAAAACCTTATCCTTGTACAGTATGCGACAGTTCGTTTAATCAACAGAATAGTTTGACAATACATATGCGGACGCATACCGGAGAGAAACCTTATTCGTGTACAGTTTGTGATAGTTCGTTTACACAACACTATAATTTAACAATGCATATGCGGACGCATACAGGGGAGAAACCATATCCCTGTACAGTATGCGATAGTTCGTTCAAATCTAGCCGACAATTAACGATGCACATGCAGATACATACAGGAGAGAAACCTTATCCCTGTACAGTATGTGACAGTTCGTTCAAATCTAAATGCCGTTTAACGATGCATAAACGAAAACATACCGGAGAGACAACATAAACGTGATTCTCTTCGAGAAGAAATGAGTTGTGGCCTGTACTAAACTATGTATTTTTTATAAGAAATATATATATACTGCCAAAATGAAAAAAAAAAATGATTATTGACATAATTTCCCTGCTTTCAATATCTTAAATAACCTTTTGGGTATTTACATATTATATTATATTAAAATATTTGTAGAATAATGTTGATAGATATGGCTAAAATCCGTGTTTTAATTAATTTTGTAAATTAAAATGAACTGTCAATTAGAGGCAGCCAATCACAAGGCCGGATAATAATAATTATTATTTGTGATGTGGCAATTTGTATTACTATTATAGTCCAACGATACAAACTGAAGAAAAACCGTGTAATTATTATTAAATTACATGAATATTCGCCATCAGTCAAAACTGACCTATGTTCTGTATACCATATGGGCACATGGTGCCCACGGGTGACCCTAGTTATAAATAACACGCATATCTAAGAAATATAAGTCAACAAAATCGTTTCTATTTTGCTATACAAATACTGATAGGTTTTTAGCTCGCCGTACGTAGTACCGAAGAGGCTAAAGCATTCGGTCGTGTGTCTGTAGCATTCTTGGATCAAAAAATTTCATTAAGAAAAAGTGTTCGTCTCGTCGCCCTGATTCCGAAAATGTATATAACTTATATACTTGGATGTTAGTCGTCGCTCGTAAGACCAAATTTGTGCTCTCTACTACTCTGAAGGTACCGGAGCGATTCACTCCATATTTGGTACACATATTATTTGGCATCCCATTTGAATCCGCTCGCAGGCTTAAATCCAATCGCCCGTATACTTCCCGAGTTATAGGGCCCCAAAATTTAGAGCCCCCCTTAATACTGCCTTTATAAAAATAATTAATACACTTAAAAATTCTACTGAAAATTCTAAGATATTTTATATCTATAAGATTTTTTCATTTTGTTACTCCAATGCCCGAAAAAAATTATTAAATATTATAATTTTGAATTTTAAAGTATGTACTAAAAAAATTTTTTTATCAATATAATCTAAAATTAAATGTAAGACTTTTTACACCTATAACATTTTGCTCAAATTGTTAACCAAAAGGCCATAATAATTAAAAAGCACTGCTCGCAACGCATATTTTACCTAAGGGCGAGCTCTGCGCGTTGGTGCGTTTTACGCGTTCCAAATCTTGTTTAAAATTACCATAGTAAATCATAAACTGCCCATATTTTACGAAGATATCAAATTAACAATTCTAAGTAATATATATATATATATATATATATATATATATATATATATATATATATATATATATATATATATATATATATATATACTAGGGTCACCCGTGGGCATCATGTGCCCATATGGTATACAGAACATAGGTCAGTTTTGACTGATGGCGAATTTTCATGTAATCATTAATATAATAACCCAGAACTGTTTGTATGTGAGTGAGTGTGTATGTGTAGAACGCTTTTTTTTGTAAAAATGCAGATTGGCATAGACGGGGATCGAACTCACGACCTCCAGGGTGAAAGGCATGACACTTAGCCTCTGCACCATGGCGACTGTTAATATTGTTATAAAAAATAATCAAATAGTTTATACTGAAATAAAACAATCACTACGATTCTGAAGGCTCAGTCTGCTTTGAAATAAACAAAAACGAATCAAACGTCAGAATGAAATCAGTCAAAAAAGTTTTTGTGTGATAAATCTTCAATGAATTTGATGTATTGAAGTGTATTTAGTGTGTTTAGTGTACTTTACACAGAGTGGCTGATCTGCTATATTATATTGATATTGTATGTCAATGAGAAATATAAATAATTTAGTTAGTTAATAAAATGCAGTTTTATTTATTCTAATTTGAAGTTTGTGAATGTGTCGCTATTTTAAGCATTTATGTTAAAATGACCGACCAAAGAACAAATTGAAATAAAAGTGCAACCACACGTAAGCGTCAAAAACAGTATTTCAATGTGCATTAGTCACGTACGAGTTACGGAAACATTGTTTGAATTGTAACACTTAAGTTTAAGGGGAGTCACATATGTTATTAATCAATTTATAAGTATTTAATATGAAATAAGTGCATATTATTGCCTAATTAGCATATATTTTTAGCAAATACGTGAAATTCCGTCCATTTATTTTAATTCATAGTGAATATTTTCACTTCAAAATGGCCAAAATGCAGTGATTTTTGAAAATATGAGTTGCGGTAAGATTTTATAGTTGGTCAAATTATAATAACTGCAAGTGTAAGTAAATTTATAATTCTGATTATTAGAGAAATAAAATGTTGAAGAGATAATAATAATATATATATATATATATATATATATATATATATATATATATATATATATATATATATATACTTACTACGGTGGACTAATTTACTCAACGGGTTATTAATATTGCTAATATTAGGTGAGGGCCGAGTATTCGATTCTTAAAATTATTCGATTCTTACCCATCCCTAATAATAACGACTGGTAATTCTCTGATGTATCTATTAGTGTCAAGTATCAGTAGATCATCCGGTATATGTGCCTGACTAAACCAATTATTTATATCAACAAATCTTCGGCAAAAATAATTCATTATAGGACACATTCAATTAATTTTGCCATTGTTGTAAATATTTATATAATTCTATTCCGCTACATTAACCAAAATATATAAGTAATATGTATAATTTGCTATAAATATATATAGATGAAATGACTATATAAACATGATTTATTCTGGGAAACTTAGTTTGTGAAACATTTGAAATCAAAATGAATATACATGTTTTAATTATTTTACTACATTGTTACACTTTATGTGTTGCTAAGGTAAAATATCATTTAAATAAAGGATAAATCAGATATGTTGTACAGTAAAATAAACTATTTGAATAATTTGTTTTTGTATTAAATCCTGACTAGGCAAATTGTTTTAACGTATTGTCACTGTATTGTAAATAATGTTTGTTTGTTTGTTGATTTAATTACAGAGATGGCTTTTAAAAGCGGACAGAATAGAACAGTTCGATGGTCCAGATAATTCACCATTATCAGTTGAGAATATACAACCTTACTTTAATACAGTCTATGGAACATATGCCGATATAGATGTACTGTTATCTCGTGACGTCGATACCACCAAAATTTCGGTAACAATTCAACTATTGGTTATTAACAAACTAGGGTCACCCGTGGGCACCATGTGCCCATATGGTACACAGAACATAGGTCAGTTTTGACTGATGGCGAATTTTCATCTAATTTAATAATAATAACACGGTTTTTCTTCATTTTGTATCGTTTGACTATAATAGTAATACAAATTACCACATCGCAAATAATAAGAAAGTAAAAATCGAGTCCGTTTTTGAACGCTATTTTGTTCTTAGATCACTATGCTGCGATTAACTAATCGACCGCTTATCATGCACTGTGTAACATCCGATAAATTTAAACTAAATTTTGTTTAACTTTTATTTAAACCTTGTATGGTGCATATGTGTTGTATCATTTAGACAGTTTCTATGATTGTATATAAAAATAACAGGATTATAAATTTACTTACGATTGCTGTTTATTATTTGAATCGATTATTCAAATAATATGTATTACAAACCGTATTTACACAACATTTTTAATGCATTGACATTTGATTCATGATTGTTTTTGAATTAAATAATCAGGCTAGATTCTGAATGTTGCAGTATTAAACTGCTGCAGTGTCACAACGGCAGTTTTAAAACTGATGATAATTAGTTATATGCTAAATTACAATGAATTGTGCCATCAAAAATAAATTAAATAAAATTGCCAACCAATCATGTTTCTAAATATGTTTGAATTATCTCTTCAACATTTTATTTCTCTAATAATCAGAATTATAAATTTACTTACACTTGCAGTTATTATAATTTGACCAACTATAGAATCTTACCGCAACTCATATTTTCAAAAATCACTGCATTTTGGCCATTTTGAAGTGAAAATATTCACTATGAATTAAAATAAATGTACGGAATTTCACGTATTTGCTAAAAATATATGCAAATTAGGCAATAATATGCACTTAAATTCATATTAAATACTTATAAATTGATTAATAACATATGTGACTCCGCTTAAACTTAAGCGTTACAATGCAAACAATGTTTCCGTAACTCGTACGTGACTAATGCAGATTGAAATACTGTTTTTGACGCTTACGTGTGGTTGCACTTTTATTTCAATTTGTTCTTTGGTCGGTCATTTTAACATAAATGCTTAAAATAGCGACACATTCACAAACTTCAAATTAGAATAAATAAAACTGCATTTTATTAACTAACTAAATTATTTATATTTCTCATTGACATACAATATCAATATAATATAGCAGATCAGCCACTCTGTGTAAAGTACACTAAACACACTAAATACACTTCAATACATCAAATTAATTGAAGATTTATCACACAAAAACTTTTTTGACTGATTTCATTCTGACGTTTGATTCGTTTTTGTTTATTTCAAAGCAGACTGAGCCTTCAGAAGAGTAGTGGTTTTATTTCAGTATAAACTATTTGATTATTTTTTATAACATTATTAACAGTCGCCATGGTGCAGTGGCTAAGTGTCATGCCTTTCACCCTGGAGGTCGTGAGTTCGATCCCCGTCTATGCCAATCTGCATTTTTACAAAAAAAAGCGTTCTACACATACACACTCACTCACATACAAACAGTTCTGGGTTATTATATTAATGATTACATGAAAATTCGCCATCAGTCAAAACTGACCTATGTTCTGTATACCATATGGGCACATGATGCCCACGGGTGACCCTAGTATATATATATATATATATATATATATATATATATATATATATATATATATATATATATATATATAAATATATATATCACCCGTACCACCTAGAGTGCCAAATGAAATTAGTTTAAGAAGATACAAAAAAAAAAAAAAAGGATTTAAAATAGACAGGATTAATATAAAAGTAAAGTAAGGTAATGTATTTTACTATTATATTTCAGTTTAACCTGGGAGTGACTCGATGTGCGAATAAGGAAGCATTGGATACATGTGAATTTTTCGCAAATTTGAAACCATCAAATGTGTGCTTCTTTTTAAAATCCAAGGGAATGGGTTGGGATCACATAATTTATAATTTTTCGCCACCCTTAACTTGTCCATTTACTAAGGTAACATATTTAATTATAGTGCACTAATTGCAATATAAATACGCTATCATTTATTCGCAGGGAAATTATACTGGTAGAAATCTCTATTTCGACGCAGATGTTTTTAATTTGTTTCCAATTCATGACCACTACTGGAAAATCACTCTTTCAGTCTATGAAGATAAGGTATTGCTGCGATCAGGCATAATAGAATGTCAATTTATCTCTGTTTTACACTAATAAATATAACTATTATTTCATATCTGTAACAATGTGAAATTATGTCAATAATCATAATTTTTGACATAACTTCCCTGATTTCAATAAAATATCTTAAATAACCTTTTGGGTCTTTTCATATTATATGTTGAATAATGTTGATAGATATGGCTAAAAACCGTGTTTTAATTAATGTTGTAAATTAAAATGAAGTGTCAGTTCGCGGCAGGCAATGACAAGGCCGGATAAGGGTTTCACGCGTGCCATTATCGCGAATATGCAAGCACTTTTCGGCAACACTAAATGCTATATTTCCCATAATGTCGCTATTCTTTAATTACAAACTAATTAGTTATGGTCGCCCTACTTTAAATACATGAATCTGGAGTTGAAGCTTGAGCCTATTTGAAAAAAAATAACTCATACACCCACCAGCTTTACATTAAGAACGGTGTACAAACATGCAAACTTCAGCTCTATGTTAAATCCACAGATCTGTGTAGTAGTCCCATAAGAATAACGTGTTGTGCGGACCAATTTTCGTATTTCGCGGGCTGAAATAAACGGATGTGGCATGCAACTTTTTCAGTCTGTTTGTAGTTACTTTTTACTTCGGTCCGCTGGCAACACTGACCCTTGAGCAAATGGATATAAGTGGTCTTGGTTAAGCAATGAGCATTTATTTGTTGTTTTCTATTTAATGGTTATAGTTTTCGGTGTTTATTGTCATTGTAATTTAATAAATAGTTATTTGATTAAAATGGAATTAAATAAATTGTGCCGCACTTGTTTGTCAGCGTCTGAAGACATGAAATCATTGTATGAGACGTGTGCAACTTCCACGCAAATTTGTTGTGCTGAAATCTTATCGACTTTCACACCATTAATTGTTAGTTGTTTTTATTGTTAGTTATAATGAAACTAATGCCATTTAGTTGTAATAAAAGTGTTATAAAGTGTTTAGCAAACAGTGTTAATTGAAGGCGTGTTCTAGTGTTGTAAAGACGATGGCCTTCCCACAATGATCTGCCACAATTGCATTAGAGAAATAAACCGGTGTCATTCATTCCGATTAAAATGTCTTCAATCTGATGGAGTTTTACGGAAACAAGTAGAAGAAGTTACTAAAGTTGCGGGAACAAATATTACTGTGACGAATCAACAAACAGAATCACGCATACAAGATTCGATTGAGGATAATTGTATTTTTGAAGAGGCGTCGGAAAATGATAAATTTCCCGTAAGTCTAGAAAACAGCAAAATATTCAACGAAAATAATAACTTGCCCAGTTAACATATTTTATATTTCAAGATTTTTTCATATTGTTAACCCAAAGCTTGGAAAAAATTATTAAATATTATAATTTTGAATTAAAAATTATACACTTTTTTTTTTTAATCAATGTAATCTACAAAATATTGTAAGACTTTTTATGTTTATAACATTTTTTTAATCTTTTCATATCTTAACCTAAAGGCGAGCTGTACGCATTGGTGCGTGTTGTACGCGTACCAAATCTTGTTTTATTCTCTATTATGTACTTATATGTTAATACAATATCTACAAAGATATTAATCACAGGTTTGGTAAAAATTGCTACCCTTTTTCGATTTTATTTTCCATTTAAATCAGCTTCAGGTTTATTATTTTCAAAAAATGCACAGCTGACATAGAGTGAAGAAAACCAATATATTTCTAATCTTCGATTATCTTTAATCGAAGATTAGATAATCGCAGTATAAATAAAATGTGAAGAAATTGGGCATAAGACTAGAGTTACCAAATACTTAAATATCTGCTTTTTTTTTTTAATATTTTATTTATTTAGCGTAATTATGGTTTTTTTTATTAATGCATGTTACACATATTTTTGGTTTTGTTTCAAATTGATTCGTTTACTTAAGGTCATACATCAAACTCGAAAAAAACACCGACTCGACTTACAGTTTCCGAGATAAAAAATAAAAAGTATAATAAATGACCTATTATGGAGGTTTTTATTTTTTATCTCCGAAACTGGAAGTTCAAAAAAAATTAAAAAAATACCAGACCTTCTTTATGCAATTATGAATCGAATGATATTATTTTTATAAGATCGGGTCGGAGTATTTTTCCATAATCGAGGTTTGTTTCATCATGATATGTTTTGAGTAGTTTTATGTAATTAAGCAATATGACTTTGACCAAAAGTGTAACAATGTGTCCATGTAATGCCTTTATATTCAATAAACAGTCATTTTTCGATGGAATATCTTTGATTGTAACGTAAAAATACTTCCTTATAGACTTCATCCAAAAAAGAAATATCAGCAACATCTTTAAAAGCTCCATTATCAATTGCTGAAATGCAAAAGGACTTGAATCAAGTATTAGACATCGTAAAGCATGAAATCGATGTGGATATTAAGTTTGAAAAGGACGAGGATATTGACTTTGCAGTAAATGAACAAGAAAGCGAGAAGCCATATGCGTGTACAGTCTGCAACAAATCATATACACATAAACATAATTTAACGATACATATGCGGTCGCATACAGGAGAAAAACCTTATTCCTGTACAGTATGCGACAGTTCATTCAAATCAAGTAACCAATTACCGATTCACATGCGGACGCATACTGGGGATAAACCATATACGTGTACAGATTGCAACAAATCATATAGACTAAAGCATCATTTACGGATGCACATGCGGACACATACAGGAGAGAACCCTTATCCCTGTACGGTATGCGACAGATCGTTCAAATCAAGACAAAAATTTACGATTCACATGCGGATACATACAAGAAGTAAACCATATACGTGTACAGTTTGCAACAAATTATATAGAAACTTGTATAATTTAAAGTTTCACATGCGGGTGCATACAAGAGAGACACCTTATTCGTGTACAGTTTGTAATAGTTCGTTTACACAACCATGTAATTTAACAATACATATGCGGACGCATACAGGAGAGAAACCTTATTCGTGTACAGTTTGTGATAGCTCGTTTGCACGATCTTATAATTTAACCACGCATATGCGGACGCATACAGGAGAGAAACCTTATTCATGTACAGTGTGCGACAGCTCGTTTAAAGTAAGGAATCATTTAATGACTCACATGCGGACGCATTCAAGAGAGAAACCTTATCCTTGTACAGTATGTGACAGTTCGTTCAAATTTAAACAAAGTTTAACAGTACATATGCGAACGCATACTGGAGAGAAACCTTATCCCTGTACAGTATGTAATAGTTCATTTAATCAACAGCATAGTTTAACAATACATATGCGAACTCATACAGGAGAGAAACCTTATCCATGTACAGTCTGCAACAGATCGTTTAAAGCGAAGCAACATTTGACGTATCACGTGCGGTCGCATACAGGGGAGAAACCTTATCCCTGTACAGTATGCGACAGTTCGTTCAAATCTAAACGAGGTTTAACGATGCATAAGCAAAAACATACCGAAGAGAAATCATAATCGTGTACAATTTAATTGATTTTTTGTATGTTATCAAATTATTTCTTCGATATAAAATATGGATTGTATTTTTAATATTCAAATATAATTTATAATACTGTTTTTCAAAATATATTTCAATATTTATATCCAATAATTATTACGCTGATACACGTTCCCAATCGATCTATTTGTGTTAACCGGTGGAATATGACATATAAATTATTTCTATTTTGTTAAACATATATGAAAGCAATGATTATTATTTAAAATTAAAATATTTTATAATTTTTATAGTTTTTTATATAAACAAGATTTGGTACGCGTAAAACGCACCAACGCGCAGAGCTCGCCCTTAGGTAAAATATGCGTTGCGAGCAGTGCTTTTTAATTATTATGGCCTTTTGGTTAACAATTTGAGCAAAATGTTATAGGTGTAAAAAGTCTTACATTTAATTTTAGATTATATTGATAAAAAAAAGTTTTAGTTCATACTTTAAAATTCAAAATTATAATATTTAATAATTTTTTTCGGGCTTTGGATTAACAAAATGAAAAAATCTTGTAGATATAAAATATCTTAGAATTTTCAGTAGAATTTTTAAGTGTTTCAATTATTTTTATAAGGGCAGTATTAAGGGGGGCTCTAAATTTTGGGGCCCTATAACTCGGGAAGTATACGGGCGATTGGATTTATACTGCGAGCGGATTCAAATAATATGTGTACCAAATTTAGATTATATTGATAAAAAAATAATTTAGTGCATATTTCAAAATTCAAAATTATAATATTTAATTTTTTTTTCGGGCTTTGGGTTAACAAAATGAAAAAATCTTTTAGACAAAAAATATCTTAGAATTTTTAGTAGAATTTTTAAGTGTTTCAATTATTTTTATAAGGGCAGTATTAAGGGGGGCTCTAAATTTTGGGGCCCTATAACTCGGGAAGTATACGGGCGATTGGATATAAACTGCGAGCGGATTCAAATGGGATGCCAAATAATATGTGTACCAAATTTGGAGTGAATCGCTCCGGTACCTTCAGAGGAGTAGAAGGCACAAATTTGGTCTTACGAGCGAGCGACGACTAACATCCAAGTATATAAGTTATATACATTTTTGGATTCAGGGCGACGAGACGAACACTTTTTCTTAATGAAATTTTTTGATCCGAGAATGCTACAGACACACGACCGAATGCTTTAGCTTCTTCGTTACTACGTACGGCGAGCTAATAAAAAAAATCTTAAGGCGGTATCACATTATGAGGATATCGATAGTTTGACATCGATTTTGCGATGTTTTTCAGTTTTCCGATGTCATTTCTAATGTGATAGGGAGCAAATAATAGGCGTTTAAATATGAAACGTGTTCGTGTATTCCTTGGCTTATGTGTTGTGCGCATGCGCAACTTAAAGAAATGTCCCTGTTTTTGTTGTTAGCTGTCACAGTTGTCTTGTTTGCATTCATTGTACATTTATATACTGGTCGTGTGTTTGTTGATAATTATATTTATTTTAAAATGGCGAATGCAAGAAATATCCTCGTAATGTGATACCGCCTTTAACGCGTTACGGCTTTACAAAAAAGTGACTTTTTACTTCGACCCGCTGGCAACACTGATCCTTGAACCAATGTATAAAAGTGGTCTTGGTTAAGCAATGAGCATTAATTTGTTGTTACCAATTTAATGGTTAAGTTTTCGGTGTTTATTATCATTGCAATTTAATAAATGGTTATTTGATTAAAATGGAATTAAATAAATTGTGCCGCACTTGTTTATCAGCGTCTGAAGACATGCAATCATTGTATGAGACGTGTGCAACTTCCACGCGAATTTGTTGTGCTGAAATCTTATCGACTTTCACACCATTAATTGTTAGTTGTTTTTATTGTTAGTTATAATGAAACTAATGCCATTTAGTTGTAATAAAAGTGTTATAAAGTGTTTAGCAAACAGTGTTAATTGAAGGCGTGTTCTAGTGTTGTAAAGACGATGGCCTTCCCACAATGATCTGCCACAATTGCATTAGAGAAATAAACCGGTTTCATTCATTCCGATTGAAATGTCTTCAATCTGATGGAGTTTTACGGAAACAAGTAAAAGGAGTTACTAAAGTTGCGGAAACAAATATTACTGTGACGAATCAACAAACAGAATCACGCATACAAGATTCGATTAAACTTGAAGAAAATATGGATGAAGATAGTTGGGTTTTTGAAGAGGCGTCGGAAAATGATGAATTACCCGTAAGTCTAGGAATCAGTATAATATCCGACGTAACTAATAACTTGAAAATATTATTTAACTAATGCCCAATTTCTTCACGTTTGATTAAAGTAAATCGTAGTATAAACCAAGATTATCTTAAAAATTGGTTTTCTTCATGCTCACGTATCACACTGGTTAGGAAATAATCGTCGATTATAACTATTCGGTCGTTTATTGACCGTTTAGCTGTAGATTAGTACACTTGTATCGCCATTTTCAGAAAATAATTCTACATAACCTCATTTTTACTAAAAATTCTAAGATATTTTATATCTTAAGATTTTTACTTTCTATTACAGAGTAATAAGTAAGTATTGTAATCATGAAAAATTTCGAACTCGATATTTCAACGGATATACATGTTTTGACCTTCCCTGAATCGAATGTGACTATTTTCGGAATGACGTCTGTCTGTGTGTGTGTGTGTGTGAACGCTCTAGGGCCAAAACTGTCGAACGAAAAATTATGAAACTTCAAACTTAAGACTTGTATATACCCTAGATGTGCACCTCCTATTTTTGAAAAGAATATTCAAACCGGAAGTGCGCATGTTTACTCTATACATTTTTTGTTCTATCTCCAATATCACTAGAACGGCTACACTTACGGCAAATATAGTAATATTCATAATGAAAGATAATAATATTTCGCACAACTTTTGTTTGAAAAGTTTCTACATAAATTGTACCAGTTATGAGAAAACTGCTACGAAAAAACTCAAATATCTTATTTACGTTGCCATAGTTATACCTACACTTGTGATAAATTTTATTATTTTTAAATCGGATCAAGCATGAGTTACATCATTTGTTTCTTGTTTATTGAAAACAAACAAGCATTACTTTGACAGTTATCTGTATGAATTAATATTTAAAATATTGATTTCTTATTAGAATAAATTGTATCAGGTAAATTATTCAATAGAATCAATTTATATTATATATTTGCTGACATAATTAATTAACAATTTCAGAGTTTTACTGTGAAATTTGACTGTTTAAGAGTGAATACGATAAGTACTTCAAATTCAGATCCATTATAAATTGGTATAATTATCCAGTTATTTTCATTATATTATATATATATTGAAAACTACGTAAAAGAAAGTTGAGTGCAGGCCACTCCAGATATTTTCATATTGTTAACCCAAAACCCGGAAAAAATTATTAAATATTATAATTTTGAATTAAAAATTATGCACTAAAAAATTTTTTTTTATCAATGTAATCTACAAAATATTGTAAGACTTTTTATATTTATAACATTTTTTTAATCTTTTCATATCTTAACCTAAAGGCGAGCTGTACGCATTGGTGCGTGTTGTACGCGTACCAAATCTTGTTTTATTCTCTATTATGTACTTATATGTTAATACAATATCTACAAGGATATTAATTACAAATTTGGTAAAAATTTGTACACGTTTTCGATTTTATTTTCCATTTAAATCAGCTTCAGGTTTATTATTTTCAAAAAATGTACTGCTTTTAGTTCGTAAAGTTAGTTGCGAATTACAATACCAACATTACCAAATTTAAGTTCGACAATAACTAATCTTAGATTAGTTAACCGTGACATAGAGTGAAGAAAACCAATATATTTCTAATCTTCGATTATCTGTAATCGAAGATTAGATAATCACAGTATAAATAAAATGTGAAGAAATTGGGCATAAGACTAGAGTTACCAAATACTTAAATATCTGCATTTTTTTTTTAAATATTTTATTTATTTAGCGTAATTATGGTTTTTTTTTATTAATGCATGTTACACATATTTTTGGTTTTGTTTCAAATTGATTCGTTTACTTAAGGTCATACATCAAACTCGAAAAAAACACCGACTCGACTTACAGTTTCCGAGATAAAAAATAAAAAGTATAATAAATGACCTATTATGGAGGTTTTTATTTTTTATCTCCGAAACTGGAAGTTCAAAAAAAAATAAAAAAAATACCAGACCTTCTTTATGCAATTATGAATCGAATGATATTATTTTTATAAGATCGGGTCGGAGTAATTTTCCATAATCAAGGTTTGTTTCATCATGATATGTTTTGAGTAGTTTTATGTAATTAAGCAATATGACTTTGACCAAAAGTGTAACAATGTGTCCATGTAATGCCTTTATATTCAATAAACAGTCATTTTTCGATGGAATATCTTTGATTGTAACGTAAAAATACTTCCTTATAGACTTCATCCAAGAAAGAAATATCAGCAACATCTTTAAAAGCTCCATTATCAATTGCTGAAATGCAAAAGGACTTGAATCAAGTATTAGACATCGTAAAGCATGAAATCGATGTGGATATTAAGATTGAAAAGGACGAGGATATTGACTTTGCAGTAAATGAACAAGAAAGCGAGAAGCCATATGCGTGTACAGTCTGCAACAAATCATACACACATAAACATAATTTAAAGATACATATGCGGTCGGATACAGGAGAAAAACCTTATTCCTGTACAGTATGCGACAGTTCATTCAAATCAAGTAACCAATTACCGATTCACATGCGTACGCATACTGGAGATAAACCATATACGTGTACAGATTGCAACAAATCATATAGACTAAAGCATCACTTACGGATGCACATGCGGACACATACAGGAGAGAAACCTTATCCCTGTACGGTATGCGACAGATCGTTCAAATCAAGACATAAATTAACGATTCACATGCGGATACATACAGAAAGGAAACCATATACGTGTACAGTTTGCAACAAATTATATAGAAACTTGTATAATTTAAAGTTTCACATGCGGGCGCATTCAGGAGAGGAACCTTATCCCTGTACAGTATGCGACAGATCGTTTAAAGCAAAGCATCATTTGACGTATCATGTACGGACGCATGCAGGAGAGAAACCTTATCCCTGTACAGTATGCGACAGATTGTTTAAAGCAAAGCATCATTTGACGTATCACGTGAGGACGCATACAGGGGAGAAACCTTATCCCTGTACAGTATGCGACAGATCGTTTAAAGCAAAGCATCATTTGACGTATCATGTGCGGACGCATGCAGGAGAGAAACCTTATCCCTGTACAGTATGCGACAGATTGTTTAAAGCAAAGCATCATTTGACGTATCACGTGAGGACCCATACAGGGGAGAAACCTTATCCCTGTACAGTATGCGACAGATCGTTTAAAGCAAAGCATCATTTGACGTATCACGTGCGGACGCATGCAGGAGTGAAACCTTATCCCTGTACAGTATGCGACAGTTCGTTCAAATCTAAACGTGGTTTAACGAAACATAAGCAAAAACATACCGAAGAGAAATCATAATCGTGTACAATTTAGTTGATTTTTTTTATGTTATCAAATTGTTTCTTCGATATAAAATATGGATTGTATTTTTAATATGCAAATATAATTTTTAATACATACTGATTTTAAAAATATATTTCAATGTTTATATGTAATAATTGTTACGCTGATACACGGTATTTGTGTTAACCGGTGGAATATATTTTGTTTCTGTCAAAATATGTTCATGTGTAGTTCATTCGATTTTTTAAACATATATGAAAGCAATATTATTTTTTGTATTTTATTTTTATATAATTAAAAACTCTTAAGGATTGTTCCCAGCTAAAGAATTAGTAATTAAGCTTAGAAATTATAAGTAATAATTCCAGTTTGTTGTATGACATACAAGGTTAACGTTCACAGCAATAAAATTTATCATTTTGTTGCTGTGAACGTTAACCTTGTATGCCATACAACAAACTGGAATTATTACTTATAATTTCTAAGCTTAATTACTTAGTCTTTAGCTGTGAACAATACTTTAAGGCGAACCAAATAGTAATTATGATTAGAAAATTACAAATAATAAACTAGTTTGTATTATGACAAGCAATGTTAACATTCCAAGCAACAAAATTAACACAATGTATGATTAATTTTGTTGCTGTGAACGTTAACTTTGTATGTCATACAACAAACTGGAATTATCACTTATAATTTCTAAGCTTAATTACTTAGTCTTTAGCTGTTTTAAATGTATATTTACTTTCTTTTACAGAGTAATAAGTAAGTATTGACCTTTTCTGCACCGAATGTGAGTATTTTCGGAATGACGTCTGTCTGTCTCTGTGTGTGTGTGTGTCTGTGAACGCTCTAGAGCCAAAACTGTCGAACGAAAAATTATGATACTTCAAACTAGACTTGTATATGCCCTAGATGTGCACCTCCTATTTTGAAAAGAATATTCAAACCGGAAGTGCATGTTCTATCTCCAATATCACTAGAACGGCTACACTTACGGCAAATATACTTACGTGCATAATTAAAGATATTAATATTTCGCACAACTTTTGTTTGAAACATTTCTTCAACAAATCTACCAGTTGCAAGAAAAATGCTACGAAACATTATCAATATGTTCAATATTTCAACGGATATACATGTTTTGACCTTCCCTGAATCGAATGTGACTATTTTCGGAATGTCTGTGTGTCTGTGAACGCTCTAGAGCCAAAACTGTCGAACGAAGAATTATGAAACTTCAAACTTAAGACTTGTATATGCCCTAGATGTGCACCTCCTATTTTGAAAAGAATATTCAAACCGGAAGTGCATGTTCTATCTCCAATATCACTAGAACGGCTACACTTACGGCAAATATACTTACGTGCATAATTAAAGATATTAATATTTCGCACAACTTTTGTTTGAAACATTTCTTCAAAAAAAGTACCAGTTGCGAGAAAAATGCTACACGAAACATTATAAATATGTTGTTTACGTTGCCATGGATTCGCATGTAGCTTATAAAATCGGATCATCTGCTTTTTTGCCAGGAAAACAAAAGACTCTATTAGATAAATGACATTTCAGAATATTTCTGTAGAGTATTGGTTAGTTTGACCGCAGGTTTTGGATATATATATATATATATATATATATATATATATCTAGTGAAAACTGCGTACAAGAAAGTTGAGTGCAGATTACTCCAGATATTTAAAACATTATTAACAGTCGCCATGGCTCAGTGGTTAAGGGTCTTGCTGTTCACCCTGTAGGTCGTGAG
This sequence comes from Leistus spinibarbis, assembly GCA_933228885.1. Lineage (NCBI taxonomy): Eukaryota > Metazoa > Arthropoda > Insecta > Coleoptera > Carabidae > Leistus > Leistus spinibarbis. Next base: position 2,004,822 of record OW121813.1, read on the forward strand.
TTCGATCCCCGTCTATGCCAATTTGTATTAAAAAAAAACAAGATTTGGTACGCGTAAAACGCACCAACGCGTAGAGCTCGCCCCTAGGTAAAATATGCGTTGCGAGCAGTGCTTTTTAATTATTATGGCCTTTTGGTTAACAATTTGAGCAAAATGTTATAGGTGTAAAAAGTCTTACATTTAATTTTAGATTATATTGATAAAAAAAAGTTTAGTTCATATTTTAAAATTCAAAATTATAATATTTAATAATTTTTTTCGGGCTTTGGGTTAACAAAATGAAAAAATGTTGTAGACATAAAATATCTTAGAATATTTAGTAGAATTTTTAAGTGTTTCAATTATTTTTATAAGGGCAGTATTAAGGGGGGCTCTAAATTTTGGGGCCCCATAACTCGGGAAGTATACAGGCGATTGGATTTAAGCCTGCGAGCGGATTCAAATGGGATGCCAAATAATATGTGTACCAAATTTGGAGTGAATCGCTCCGGTACCTTCAGAGGAGTAGAGGGCACAAATTTGGTCTTACGAGCGAGCGACTAACATCCAAGTATATAAGTTATATACATTTTCGGAATCAGGGCGACGAGACGAACACTTTTTCTTAATGACATTTTTTGATCCGAGAATGCTACAGACACACGACCGAATGCTTTAGCCTCTTCGGTACTACGTACGGCGAGCTAAAAAGCGATCTAAACACACTCACAAATATACAAACAAACAAACATTTCTGGGTAATTATAATAATGATAAATAAATATATATATATATAGTGAAAACTGAGTAAATGAAAGTCGAGTGCAGGCCACTCCAGATATTTTAATTAAATTATATTTAGTTTAATTCGTGTATTTTATTTCTTTCGTCTACATTACATTCAAAATGGCAAAATAGTTCACGACGTAAATTGAGGAACAACAATTCTTTTCTAAATCCTGGACTAAGGTGCACTTTCAGTCGCTATAAGAGACATTTTATACAAATAAATTAAAAAAAAAATCATGTATTTAGAGTTTAAGAATTATCACAAACTGTACACGCATATGGTTTCTCTCCGGTATAAGTTACCATAATATAAATGCTATTTTCTACCAAATACCATAATCACATACTGTACACGAATATGGTTATTCTCCAGCATGCGTTTTTAAATGTTCATTCAACAAATGCACTCGTACAAAACTCTTATCACAAAAACTACACGGATACTTAGAATGCGCTTGTAAATGTTGCGTTAATATCACATTGTAATGGAACGATTTATTGCAAATGGTACACGTATACGGCTTCTCTCCACTATGTTTTCGCAAATGGATATTCAATTGACTCTTTCGAGTGAAACAATCATCACAAAATGTGCATGAATATGCTTTTACTCCAGTATGAATTAACATATGATCTTTTAAATGAGTCTTCCTTGAGAATGATCGCTTACACACCGTACACTTATTTGGCTTTAATCCAGTATGCGTTCTTAAATGGCCACTTAATACGTGTATATCCTTAAACGCTTTGCCACATATAGTACATGAATATGGCCTCTCACAGGTTTCATTCAATGCATGTGTTGTAGTTCCGTCTGATAGTTTCACTAGCGAACTGTTTGAGTTCATATTTATATCGTCATTTAATTCATGCGTTATCAAGTCTAATTCTTGGCGCATTTCATTTTTAATTTCGTCCATTGTTAATTGAACCTGTAGTGATGCACTACTTTGGTAGTTTTCAACATCAGAACGTAAACTACCGCTGTCACTAGAACTTTCTTTATGTGAACGTATGTGACGCAACAAACTTGCATTTCGGGTGTACGACCTACTACACTTCGTACACGAATATAGTTTCTCTCTAATATGTGTTCTCTTATGTGTCGCTAAACGTTGTCTATCAGCAAACTTACTATCGCATACTGTACACGCATATGGTTTTTCTCCAACCGCTAATTTATTCGATTTGCCACGAGTTGTAAACCGGGATTCTGCATGACTTCCTGGACTATTAGCAGTTTTTTGTTCAACGGGTGTATTTATAACGTCTTCCTTTTCAATATTGATAAATGCCTGGTTTATCAAGTCTAATTCTTGACTCGCATCGGTAATGGTTAATGGATCTTGTAGTGGTTTTGTTGTTGTTGTGGTATAAGTTTGATCAATTGCAATTCCAGAACAATGTACAGTGTCGCTTTTGTTACTGGAGTTTTCTTCGAATTCGTTTATATTGTCTGTATGTGTGGGCAACTCTTTTTTTATTAACACCTCCTCGAAATTACCTGTTTTTTCGGTATGGACTATTTTGTCTTTGCAATTTCGTAATATCTTCTCAGATAGTAAACATTTTAATTGAAATGTGTGGAATTGGTTTAGTTCGCTAATGCAAGTACAGCAAATTTGGGTTGGAAACCCATCATTTAATGACAACTAAAAGAAAAAGGCTAATTATATATATATATATATATATATATATATATATATATATATATATATATATATATATATAGTCTAAGATAATGTACTACACAATAGGTTGTCTCTTGAGACAGTGGCGCCATAGGCCGGTGAGGCTAAGTACTTGTCGGACAGCCCTCGTATATATATATATATATATATATATATATATATATATATATATATAGTCTAAGATAATGTACTACACAATAGGTTGTCTCTTGCGACAGTGGCGCCATAGGCCGGTGAGGCTAAGTACTTGTCGGATAACCCTCGTATATATATATATATATATATATATATATATATATATATATATATATATATATATATATATATCTCTCTAGAACGGCTGCACTTATGGCAAAAATAGTTATGTACATAATGAAAGATATGAATATTTCGCACAACTTTTGTTTGAAAAGTTTCTTTAAAAAATGTACCAGTTACGAGAAAACTGCTACGGAAAATCTTAAATTTCTTATTTGTTTCTTTTTGTTCTATCTCCAATATCTCTAGAACGGCTGCACTTATGGCAAAAATAGTTATGTTCATAATGAAAGATATGAATATTTCGCACAACTTTTGTTTGAAAAGTTTCTTTAAAAAATGTACCAGTTACGAGAAAACTGCTACGGAAAATCTTAAATATCTTATTTGTTTCTTTTTGTTCTATCTCCAATATCTCTAGAACGGCTGCACTTATGGCAAAAATAGTTATGTTCATAATGAAAGATATGAATATTTCGCACAACTTTTGTTTGAAAAGTTTCTTTAAAAAATGTACCAGTTACGAGAAAACTGCTACGGAAAATCTTAAATATCTTATTTGTTTCTTTTTGTTCTATCTCCAATATCTCTAGAACGGCTGCACTTATGGCAAAAATAGTTATGTTCATAATGAAAGATATGAATATTTCGCACAACTTTTGTTTGAAAAGTTTCTTTAAAAAATGTACCAGTTACGAGAAAACTGCTACGGAAAATCTTAAATATCTTATTTGTTTCTTTTTGTTCTATCTCCAATATCTCTAGAACGGCTGCACTTATGGCAAAAATAGTTATGTTCATAATGAAAGATATGAATATTTCGCACAACTTTTGTTTGAAAAGTTTCTTTAAAAAATGTACCAGTTACGAGAAAACTGCTACGGAAAATCTTAAATATCTTATTTGTTTCTTTTTGTTCTATCTCCAATATCTCTAGAACGGCTGCACTTATGGCAAAAATAGTTATGTACATAATGAAAGATATGAATATTTCGCACAACTTTTGTTTGAAAAGTTTCCTTAATAAAATGTACCAGTTACGAGAAAACTGCTACGGAAAATCTTAAATATCTTATTTGTTTCTTTTTGTTCTATCTCCAATATCTCTAGAACGGTTGCACTTATGGCAAAAATAGTTATGTACATAATGAAAGATATGAATATTTCGCACAACTTTTGTTTGAAAAGTTTCTTTAAAAAATGTACCAGTTACGAGAAAACTGCTACGGAAAATCTTAAATATCTTAGGTTGCCATAAATGGATTTTATTTAATACATCATAGCAGAAAACATTTTAATAAAGAAACAAAATAAAGTTAAATAATACTATATATGTTATTTGAAATCGATTATTACAAATAGATCGAATTAAAACGTGAGCGAATTATTGAAAATAAATATTGAAAAACAGTGCATATTATATTTGAATATGTTTATAAGGTGTATATTAAAGAAACAATCAAAGTTTTATATTGAAGAAACAGTTTTTCATAACATAATAAAATAATAAGCTAAAATGTATACAATTTCAAAGTATTACTGTAGAGTATTGGTTAGTTTGGATACATTTTTATTAAAAACTACGTATTAGAAAGTCGAATGCAAACCACTCCTATTTGATATAAATACGCATCTATTATATTTAATAAATCGTATGAAGTATGCCTGTTTATATTTTGACAGAAAAACACAATAGACTCATATACTTTGATATGTTATTTCACATCGGTTATAATAAACCTATTGTGAACGTATTAGAAGTGTTGTGCAGGCCACAACAGATGTTTTATTTATATAAAAATAATTTAAAGCAATCACCGATTTAAATGAGAATTAAAATTAGAATCAAGGTTCTATTCAGGATCAACTCTGAGCTGATCTGGGCGTTAAAAGGAAAACGTATATAATATATAATTACAAATATACATTTATATAATTAAACAATACGGCAACTAAACTTAATAAACTCAAATTAATTGCAAATTTTATTTAATCGTCTTAAATAAATGCTGCCGAAGTTTATGAAATAAAAATCCACATACTTTCAATGGTGTGAAAGACATTAACATTTCAGCTAAACACAGATGTGCTGAGCCGAAATTCGTTGCATACAGTGATTTCATATCTTCTGAAGATGACAAACATGTTCTACACATATTATTAAATTCAATTTCTTTTATATTCGACATTTTACACTAACAGAGTTGTATATGATAACTACTTGGCAAAACAATGCTACACCAAGTCCACCGTGATATAGTTTTACCAGGGGTGACCAAACAGATGTCCCTGAAGTTAGCTTGGAATTGGGACTAAATCAAATAAAATTTACCATTAATTTGAGTTTATTAAGTTTAGTTGCCGTATTGTTTAATTATATAAATGTATTTGTAATTATATATTATATACGTTTTCCTTTTAACGCCCAGATCAGCTCAGAGTTGATCCTGAATAGAGCCTTGATTCTAATTTTAATTCTCATTAAAATCGGTGGTTGCTTTAAATTATTTTTATATAAATAAAACATCTGTTGTGGCCTCCACAACACTTCTAATACGTTCACAATAGGTTTATTATAACCGATGTGAAATAACATATCAAAGTATATGAGTCTATTGTGTTTTTCTGTCAAAATATAAACAGGCATAATTCAAACGATTTATTAAATATAATACATGTGTATTTATATCAAATAGGAGTGGCTTGCATTCGACTTTCCTATACGTAGTTTTTAATAAAAATATATCCAAACTAACCAATACTCTACAGTAATACTTTGAAATTGTATACATTTTAGCTTATTATTTTATTATGTTATGAAAATCTGTTTCTTCAATATAAAATCTTGATTGTTTCTTTAATATACACCTTATAAACATATTCAAATATAATATGCACTGTTTTTCAATATTTATTTTCAATAATTCGCTCACGTTTTAATTCGATCTATTTGTAATAATCGATTTCAAATAACATATATAGTATTATTTAACTTTATTTAGTTTCTTTATTAAAATGTTTTCTGCTATGATTTATTAAATAAAATCCATATATGGCAACATAAGATATTTAAGGTTTTCCGTAGCAGTTTTCTCGTAACTGGTACATTTTTTAAAGAAATTTTTCAAACAAAAGTTGTGCGAAATATTCATATCTTTCATTATGTACATAACTATTTTTGCCATAAGTGCAGCCGTTCTAGAGATATTGGAGATAGAACAAAAAGAAACAAATAAGTAATTTAAGATTTTCCGTAGCAGTTTTCTCGTAACTGGTACATTTTTTAAAGAAACTTTTCAAACAAAAGTTGTGCGAAATATTCATATCTTTCATTATGTACATAACTATTTTTGCCATAAGTGCAGCCGTTCTAGAGATATTGGAGATAGAACAAAAAGAAACAAATAAGTAATTTAAGATTTTCCGTAGCAGTTTTCTCGTAACTGGTACATTTTTTAAAGAAACTCTTCAAACAAAAGTTGTGCGAAATATTCATATCTTTCATTATGAACATAACTATTTTGGCTATAAGTGCAGCCGTTCTAGAGATATTGGAGATAGAACAAAAAGAAACAAATAAGATATTTAAGATTTTCCGTAGCAGTTCTCTCGTAACTGGTACATTTTTTAAAGAAACTTTTCAAACAAAAGTTGTGCGAAATATTCATATCTTTCATTATGTACATAACTATTTTTGCCATAAATGCAGCTGTTCTAGAGATATTGGAGATAGAACAAAAAGAAACAAATAAGACATTTACGATTTTCCGTAGCAGTTTTCTCGTAACTGGTACATTATTTAAAGAAACTTTTCAAACAAAAGTTGTGCGAAATATTCATATCTTTCATTATGTACATAACTATTTTTGCCATAAGTGCAGCCGTTTTAGAGATATTGCAGATAAAACAAAAAGAAATTTAAGATTTTCCGTAGCAATTTTCTCGTAACTGGTACATTATTTAAAGAAACTTTTCAAACAAAAGTTGTGCGAAATATCCATATCTTTCATTATGAACATAACTATTTTTGCCATAAGTGCAACCGTTCTAGAGATATTGGAGATAGAACAAAAAGAAACAAATAAGATATTTAAGATTTTCCGTAGCAGTTTTCTAGTAACTGGTACATTATTTAAAGAAACTTTTCAAACAAAAGTTGTGCGAAATATTCATATCTTTCATTATGTACATAACTATTTTTGCCATAAGTGCAGCCGTTTTAGAGATATTGGAGATAGAACAAAAAAAAACGCAAATAAGATATTTAAGATTTTCCGTAGCAATTTTCTCGTAACTGGTACATTTTTTAAAGAAACTTTTCAAACAAAAGTTGTACGAAATATTCATATCTTTCATTATGAACCTAACTATTTTTGCTGTAAGTGCAGCCGTTTTAGAGATATTGGAGATAGAACAAATACTACAAGACTTTACGAACAATGTTTCCATTTTTATGTTTAAACTGCGTATATAAGAAATTAAAAATTCCTATTTTGAAATTAGGTTTGTTATATTTACGTTTCCGTAGTTGCTATATACACAATTAAGTTTTCTTATAGCAATCACAGGTTTAATTTAGGTACAAAAAAGGAGTATTATATTTAATTCATATTGAAAGCATATAAAGAAATCGAGTGAAGGACACTCTACCTTTTTTTTGTTCCTTTATACTTACATCTATTATTTTATTGGTACCTGCAGTAGATTATGTTAGTAAAAACGTAATTATTAAAAGTTGTTTTTGGGAAGGTTATTTAAAATGATGGCAAAAAATTGGCTTCAAACATATTTATTGAACTAGCAAATTATGAATCACCTCAGTCTTGATTATATTTTTAACAGAGTCAAATCGTTTTCGCAAATAATTGAATTAAAAATCGAAATATGTCACTTGAATCTGTGCTTATTGTGACTCCTGCTGAATTAGACCAGATTAATAAATCATACGGACGAACAAAAGAAGAAATTGCTGAAGATGTCCAAATGATGCAAGATTGGATGCAAAAACAACCTCATTTACAACTTAAAGAAGGCAAGTTTTAAAATGCTTTATTTGTCTTAGTTATTTTATAAATTACAATATCACTAGAACGGCTACACTTACGGCAAAAATAGTAATATTCATAATGAAAGATAATAATATTTCACACAACTTTTGTTTGAAAAGTTTCTTCATAAATTGTACCAGTTATGAGAAAACTGCTACGAAAAAACTCAAATATCTTATTTACGTTGCCATAGTTATACTTACACTTGTGACAAATTTTATTATTTTTAAATCGGATCAGCCATGAGTTACATCATTTGTTTCTTGTTTATTGAAAACAAACAAGCATTACATTGACAGTTATCTGTATGAATTATTATTTAAAATATAGATGTCTTATTAGAATAAATTGTATCAGGTAAATTATTCAATAGAATCAATTTATATTATATATTTGCTGACATAATTAATTAACAATTTCAGAGTTTTACTGTGAAATTTGACTGTTTAAGAGTGAATACGATAAGTACTTCAAATTCAGATCCATTATAAATTGGTATAATTATCCAGTTATTTTCATTATATTATATATATATATATATATATATATATATATATATATATATATATATATGTATATTAATATCTATCTAATGAAATTACGTAAAAGAAAGTTGAGTGCAGGCCAGATATTTTTATGTGTTTTGGGCCCATAATCTGATGAAGCTTTCTGGATAAAATATTTTGAGGCGTTTTAGCTCTTTGGGACGCAATAGTGACATATCCATGTTATTACAAACTGTTTAGTGTTGTATTTAATTCGAAATGTGTATTTTAGATGTGGTTATGATTGAACGTCTTTTAAAATTGAATAAGTTCAGTGTTGAACGAACAAAACAAAAATCTGACTATTATTATGCCGCCAAGAGCTTTGCACCAGAGTATTTGCAAAATATTCATCCGTTACATCCAAGTATGCAGAAGGTTTATAGCTATGCGTAAGTAAAACTGTCTTCTATATCTATATATTGTCTATATAAACAAGAACTGGTGCTAGCGCCAGTGCTACCAGGTAGGCCGTTCCGGCCCAATACTAAAAGCGATAGCAATGCATTATTGGAACATATTCAAATGATTGTTTTATACAATGTATGAATATACGACGAGTCTTTAAAATTTAGTTTATGTTTGTGTTTTGAATGTTTGATGACATTTCTTCTGCATTTTATATGAAATTAATGCATTTCTGCCTTTACCTATATAATGCGAAATCATCGACATTATACTCACAGAGCCGACTGAACCAATCCAACTAATTATAATCCCGAGATTAATTTATTCCTGCAGTATTAATGTCCATAACTCCACATTTAAAATGGCACACATGCGTTGTTAATATCGTTCGTTTCGTGATTAGTCGAAGGATATTAACAATTATTTGATGAACATTTCGTAATTTTATTCATTAAAACACAGTAGCAGTTTATATAATGGGCAATATAACCACATAACTTCTTCGTTTCACTTATAGATGGCGTTCAATGTCTGATTTACTTCATAATATATGTTTATTATTTTTTTAAGCCTATGGGCTCACAATTTGAAAAAACTTTAATTACATAAAGTATCTTAGAATTATTAGTAGAAAATTATAATATATTTAAAAGTTGACTAAGTGCAGTATTTAGGAGTGTTTCAAATTTTGGGGCCCTATAACTCTGGCCCTGTATTGACGATTAGATTTAAAATGCGACAGGAACTTCACGGGCGTGGAAATTATATGTATATCAAATTTCATTAAAATCGACCCGGTACTTTCAGACGAGTTGTGGTCACAAACTCAAGTCTTACGACCAACCGAGCGAGCCAGATACATACATCCAAGTATATGAGTCATATATATATTTTGATTCAGGACGAAAATACAAGAACTTTTTGTTCGATCTGAGCATGTTACAGATACACAACCGATCACTCTTTTGTACATTCTGTACGGCGAGCTAATAAAAAAGACTACCGTAGGACATTAAAGTAAACTAAGTTAACCCAGTGTAACCATGTGCCCCTATCATATACAAAATACAGTCCTCTTCTCACCGATCCATCTGTTTAATTGAATAATTTAACAGGTGGTGAATTTTCATGTAATTTTTTTTTGTAAATATAGACGTTATCAATACATATTTTCTCTTACACACACACAGATACGCGGACAAGTATATATATATATATATATATATATATATATATATATATATATATATATATATATATATATATATATATATATATAACACCTTATATTATTATAATTTAAGGTGCTTCGTACCAATGCCGAAATTATGCCCGGACTTTAGCCGAATTGTAGTGTCAAAACAATTAGTCGAGGATTGTCCAGATTTTTCAAGTACTGATTGTTTGAAGGCGATTTTACAGCATTTTGAAATCCAAACGAAATTTGACAATCAAACATATGGCATATACATATTCGATATGAAAAACACTAATTTCGCAAATACAATGTCGTTTCGCCCGATTGACGTCACCAAATGCTATTCTTTACTTATAGTAAGTTATTAAACACTATAGGGTCACCCGTGGGCACCATGTGCCCATATGGTATACAGAACATAGGTCAGATAATTAGTTATATGCTAAATTACAATGAATTGTGCCATCAAAAATAAATAAAATAAAATTGCCAACCAATCATGTTTCTAAATATGTTTGAATTATCTCTTCAACATTTTATTTCTCTAATAATCAGATATATAAATGTACTTGCAGTTATTATAATTTGCCCAACTATAGAATCTTAGCGCAACTCATATTTTCAAAAATCCCTGCTCTTTGGCCATTTTGAACTGAAAATATTAACTATGAATTAAAATAAATGGACGGCATTTCACGTATTTGCTAAAAATATATGCAAATTAGGCAATAATATGCACTTAAATTCATATTAAATACTTATAAATTGATTAATAACATATGTGACTCCCCTTAAACTAAAGTGTTACAATGCAAACAATGTTTCCGTAACTCGTACGTGACTAATGCAGATTGAAATACTGTTTTTGACGCTTACGTGTGGTTGCACTTTTATTTCAATTTGTTCTTTGGTCGGTCATTTTAACATAAATGCTTAAAATAGCGACACATTCACAAACTTCAAATTAGAATAAATAAAACTGCATTTTATTAACTAACTAAATTATTTATATGTCTCATTGACATACAATATCAATATAATATAGCAGATATGCCACTCTGTCTAAAGTACACTAAACACACTAAATACACTTCAATACATCAAATTAATTGAAGATTTATCACACAAAAACTTTTTTGACTGATTTCATTCTGACGTTTGATTCGTTTTTGTCTATTTCAAAGCAGACTGAGCCTTCAGAAGAGTAGTGGTTTTATTTCAGTATAAACTATTTGATTATTTTTTATAACTTTATTAGCAGTCGCCATGGCGCAGTGGTTAAAAGTCTTGCCTTTTACCCTGGAGGTCTATGCCAATTTGCATTTTTATATAAATAGCGTTCTACACACACATACACACTTACATACAAACATTTCTGGGTAATTATAGTAATGATAATTCCAGTTTATTGTATGACATACAAAGTTAACGTTCACAGCAACAAAATTTATCATTCATTGACGAAGACGTTGTCTTGGGTTTGCAGTGTATTTTATTTTGTGTGTGTGAGCAAAATGACACTTTTAACACTAATTACATGAACAACTTACTAAACGTTATACGTGAATATTATGCAAAATTATATTTCTTTATTAAATATTCGATGTACTTTTCTATACATTGTTTATAGAAAGCTTTTTCGGTAAGAATCGGAGGAATCCATTTTTTGAATGCGTCAACATATACGATGGGACTAATAAAATTACTCAAACATTTGTTATCAGATAAAATGGGCAATAGGGTAAATCCCTTTATCAAAAATCGCCTCATTCAAACTACAACTGAATTACTTACATTTTTTATATTCAAATGTGCAAATCTATTCACGATTACAATTTAATCATTTCTTTAAATAGTTTTATGCATAAAAACGATAATTCTCGTTAAATTCATTTTATTGCCCTTTAAATACTTAACATAGATTTTTAAATAAATTCATAATTTCAAGTTAAATCATTGTATTGTTAATGAGGCGATATATTGAATAATCATTTAATAAGGCCCCAAAATAATCGAATGAATTGCAGCTTCATGTCCACACGACTTTAGCATCTTTGCACGAACATGTACCAAAAGAGCTTTTACCAAAAGACTACGGTGGCAATGAACCCACACTTATCGAATTAAACGGTAAGTTTTAAGCTGAAGGCATTCTATGCTTGTTTTTGTAAAGTATTGAGTATTTTTAACACAATATATATTTTAAGACAATTTGGACATGTAACTTTTGTGCATCAACGTGTTATATGTTTTATATAGCGAGCTGAACGCATTGTTGTAGCTATGATTGTTTTTATAGAGAATTGGGTGCAATTTATGGAGAGCAAAAATGAGTGGATGCTAAAAAGGGCTGAAATGAAATCGAATGAGAAACTCCGTATTGAAAGTCCGCTGGACATAGAAGTATTTGGAACTGAAGGAACCTTTCGGAAAATAAACGTCGATTAAACCGAATTGTTTTTATATTTTAAGGAATTGTTTGTATTTGTTTAGATGTTTTTGTTGCAACCAAATTTTATTATATTATAAGTTTGTATGGATAATAGATTTTTGTATACAATATAATTATTATACACTGTAAAGTTGATATCCATTATTTGTTGTTTACTAAAGTAAAGTATACGTAATTTGGATTATTACTTTCTTATACTTCTTTTCAATAGATAGATATTAATATACATATATATCCCTAACAAACTGTCTTCATATATATATATATATATATATATATATATATATATATATATATATATATATATATATATATATATATATATATAATCTCAAACAAACGGTCAAACTAACCAATACTCTACAGGAATACCCTGAAATGTCTATTTTGTTTTCCTGGCAAAAACAGGCGCAGATAATAATTATTATTATTAAGTGATAACAAAATCTTTTGCTGACCAAAATAAAATGAAAATTCAAATTAAATGACTATAACTTAATAATAACTGGATAATTATACCAATTTATAATGTATCTGTATTTGAAGTACTTATCGTATTCACTCTTAAACTGTCAAACTCCACACTAAAACTCTGAAATTGTTATTTCATTATGTTAGCAAATATATAATATAAATTGATTCTATTGAATAATTTACCTGATACAATTTATTCTAATAAGAATACAATATTTTAAATATTAATTCATACAGTTAACTGTCAATGTAATGCTTGTTTGTTTTCAATAAACAAGAAACAAATGATGTAACTCATGGTTGATCCGATTTAAAAATAATAAAATTAGTCACAAGTGTAGGTATAACTATGGCAACGTAAATAAGATATTTGAGTTTTTTCGTAGCAGTTTTCTCATAACTGGTACAATTTATGAAGAAACTTTTCAAACAAAAGTTGTGCGAAATATTATTATCTTACTTGATACAATTGAAAAAAACAAAAAGTGCACCTTATTACCTATGGGGAACTTTTCTATAAGCTTTTGCCGAAACAAAAAAATGTAAAAAATCGGTTTAGAGTCAACGAAGTTAGAACATTGACGAATTTTTAGCGTCTTTAATACTTTTCATACATTTATGACATGAATATAGTGAATAAAATTTTCGGAAAAAGTTAATAAAAGTGGAAATAGTGAATACGTATATTGAATTTGAAAAACAGTATATATATATATATATATTTTTTTACAACCTGTAAAAACATTATAAATATAAAATGTTTTATCATTTTTTGAAATATTTATTATATATTTGATCTATAGAGTACAAAGGTGATATGTGCTACAATATTATAAACAGTGCACGACTATGATTTCTCTCTGGTATGTTTCCGCTTATGCATCGCTAAACTTCGTATAGAATTATACGAACTGTCACAAACTGTACAGGGATAAAGTTTCTCTCCTGTATGCGTTCGCAAATGCAATTTCAAATTAAGCGGGTGCCCAAATGACACATTACATGCTGTACACGAATATTGTTTCTCTCTTGTATGCGTCCGCATATGAGTCCTTAAATGTTGCTTTTGTTTATATGAAGTATGACACACTGTACACGCATATGGTCTTTCTCCTGTATGCGTCCGCATGTGTATCGTTAAGTGATTCCTTGCTTTAAACGAACTGTTGCATAGTGTACACGGATACGGTTTCTCTCCTGTATGCGTCCGCATATGTAAAGTTAAACTATGCTGTTGATTAAACGAACTGTTACATACTGTACACAAATAGGGTCTTTCTCCTGTATGCGTTCGCATGTGAATCGTTAAATGGTTTCTTGATTTGAACGAACTGTCACAAAGTGTACATGAATAAGGTTTCTCTCCTGTATGCGTCCGCATATGTAATGTTAAATGGTTACTTGAGTTAAACGAACTGTCGCATACTGTACAGGAGTAAGGTTTCACACCAGTATGGGTTCGCATATGTATTGTTAAAGTATGCTGTTGATTAAACGAACTGTTACATACTGTACATAAATAGGGTTTTTCTCCTGTGTGCGTCCGCATGTGAATCGTTAAATGGTTTCTTGATCTGAACGCACTGTTGCATACTGTACAGGGGTAAGGTTTCTCTCCTGTATGCTTTCGCATATGAATACTTAAATATCGTTTTTCTTTACATGAATAATTACACACTGTACACGCATATGGCTTCTCGCTTTCTTGTTCATTTACTGCAAAGTCAATATCCTCGTCCTTTTCAATCTTAATATCAACATCGACTTCATGCTTTACGATGTCTAATACTTGATTCACGTCTGTTTGCATTTCGGTAATTGATAATGGATCTTTTAAAGATGTAGTTGATATTTTTTTCTTGGATGAAGTCTAAAAGGAAGTATTGTAATCATGAACATTTAGTTCATACTTTAAAATTCAAAATTATAATATTTAATCAATTTTTTTCGGGCTTTGGATTAACAAAATGAAAAAATCTTGTAGATATAAAATATCTTAGAATTTTTAGTAGAATTTATAAGTGTATTAATTATTTTTATAAGGGCAGTATTAAGGGGGGCTCTAAATTTTGGGGCCCTATAACTCGGGAAGTATACGGGCGATTGGATTTATACTGCGAGCGGATTCAAATGGGATGCCAAATAATATGTGTACCAAATTTAGATTATATTGATAAAAAAATAATTTAGTGCATATTTTAAAATACAAAATTATAATATTTAATCATTTTTTTCGGGCGTTGGGTTAACAAAATGAAAATATCTTGTAGATAAAAAATATCTTAGAATTTTTAGTAGAATTTTTAAGTGTATTAATTATTTTTATAAGGGCAGTATTAAGGGGGGCTCTAAATTTTGGGGCCCTATAACTCGGGAAGTATACGGGCGATTGGATTTATACTGCGAGCGGATTCAAATGGGATGCCAAATAATATGTGTACCAAATTTAGATTATATTGATAAAAAAATAATGTAGTGCATATTTTAAAATTCAAAATTATAATATTTAATAATTTTTTTCGGGCTTTGGGTTAACAAAATGAAAAAATCTTGTAGACAAAAAATATCTTAGAATTCTTAGTAGAATTTTTAAGTGTTTCAATTATTTTTATAAGGGCAGTATTAAGGGGGGCTCCAAATTTTGGGGCCCTATAACTCGGGAAGTATACGGGCGATTCGATTTAAAATGCGAGCGGATTCAAATGGGATGCCAAATAATATGTGTACCAAATTTGGAGTGAATCGCTCCGGTACCTTCAGAGGAGTAGAGGGCACAAATTTGGTCTTACGAGCGACGACTAACATCCAAGTATATAAGTTATATACATTTTCGGAATCAGGGCGACGAAACGAACACTTTTTCTTAATGACATTTTTAGATCCGAGAATGCTACAGACACACGACCGAATGCTTTAGCTTCTTCGGTACTACGTACGGCGAGCTAAAAACCGCTGCTCGAAACGCATATATTACTTTTAAGACGAGCGGGACGCATTGGTTGTATCTAAGCTTGCTTTTTATAAAGTCGGCATTAATTGAACTATATTTTTCTATACTTACAGAAATATCATTTTTTAGTAACACCTCTTCAAAATCGCAACTATCTTCATCCATATTTTCTTCAAGCTGAATCGAATCTTGTATGCGTGATTCTGTTTGTTGATTCGTCACAGTAATATTTGTTCCCGCAACTTTAGTAACTCCTTTTACTTGTTTCCGTAAAACTCCATCAGATTGAAGACATTTCAATCGGAATGAATGAAACCTGTTTATTTCTCTAATGCAATTGTGGCAGATCATTGTGGGAAGGCCATCGTCTTTACAACACTAGAACACGCCTTCAATTAACACTGTTTGTTAAACACTTTATAACACTTTTGTTACAACTAAATGGCATTAGTTTCATTATAACTAACAATAAAAACAACTAACAATTAATGGTGTGAAACTCGATAAGATTTCAGCACAACAAATTTGCGTGGAAGTTGCACACGTCTCATACAATGATTTCATGTCTTCAGACGCTGACAAACAAGTGCGACACAATTTATTTAATTCCATTTTAATCAAATAACTATTTATTAAATTACAATGACAATAAACACCGAAAACTATAACCATTAAATAGAAAACAACAAATAAATGCTCATTGCTTAACCAAGACCACTTATATTCATTAGTTCAGGGGTGGCTAACATAACGCTTGTACATAGACTCAAAAAGGTGCTACGTCACATCCGTTTATTTCAGCCCGCGAAATACGAAAAGTGGCTCAACGGGTTATTCGGGACTATTACTTTAGGCAGAGATTCTCTTATGTGTTAAGTTATTGAAAAGTTGAGTAATCTAATAGTGACAAATTTAAACAGCTTCAATATAATATCGGGAACATGTGTTTAATAAGGCAGGAATGCAAATCAAAAGGAAATATAAACGTTTTTAAACTCGAAAATGCGGTTTCAAACCCTCAAAATTTATAATTGTTAATAAGGCTGAATGGTTTTAAATCACTTTTCAAGATTTCTTTTGATTGATAAATAATATTGATATAAAATAAAGGATTGTTTACAGCGAAACAATTAGTAATTAAGCTTAGAATATTACAAATAACAATCTAGTTTGTATTATGACAAGCAATGCTAGTTATTCCAAGCAACAAAATGAACACAATGTTTGATAAATTTTGTTGCTTGGAATGTTAGCATTACTTGTCATAATACAAACTAGATTGTTATTATTTGTAATTTTCTAAGCTTAATTACTGATTGTTCCTTTAAGGATTGTTTACAGCGAAACAATCAGTATTTAAGAATTAGTAATTAAGCTTAGAAATTACAAGTAATAATGCCAGTTTGTTGTACGACATACAAGGTTAAAGGATTGTTCACAGCGAAACAATCAGTAATTAAACTTAGGAAATTACAAATAACAATCTAGTTTGTATTATGACAAACAATGCTAGCATTCCAAGCAACAAAATAAACACAATGTTTGATAAATTTTGTTGCTTGGAATGTTAGCATTGCTTGTCATAATACAAACTAGATTGTTATTATTTGTAATTTTCTAAGCTTAATTACTGATTGTTCCTTTAAGGATTGTTTACAGCGAAACAATCAGTATTTAAGAATTAGTAATTAAGCTTAGAAATTACAAGTAATAATGCCAGTTTGTTGTACGACATACAAGGTTAAAGGATTGTTCACAGCGAAACAATCAGTAATTAAGCTTAGGAAATTACAAATAACAATCTAGTTTGTATTATGACAAGCAATGTTAGCATTCCAAGCAACAAAATTAACACAATGTATGCTTAATTTTGTTGCTGTGAACGTTAACCTTGTATGCCATACAACAAACTGAAATTATTACTTATAATTCCAAAGCTTAATTTCTAATTCTTTAGCTGTGAACAATCCTTAACGTTCACAGCAACAAAATTTATCATAATGGAATGTTAACATTGCTTGTCATAATACAAACTAGCATTTTATTTGTAATTTGCTAAGCTTAATTACTAATTGTTTCGATGTGTACCACCCTAAAGGATTGTTCACAGCGAAACAATCAGTATTTAAGCTTAGAAATTATAAGTAATCATTCCAGTTTGTTGTATGACATACAATGCTAACGTTCACAGCAACAACATTTATCATTAATTGTGTTGATGGAATGTTAACATTGCTTGTCATAATACAAACTAGTTTATTATTTGTAATTTTCTAAGCCTAATTACTAAATGTTTCGCTGTGAACAACCCTTTAAGGCGTGTTCACAGCGAAGTAAATAGTAATTAAAATTAGAAAATTACAAATAATATAGGATTGTTCACAGCTAAAAAATTAGTAATTAAGCTTAGAAATTATAAGTAATAATTCTAGTTTGTTGTATGACATACAATGCTAACGTTCACAGCAACAACATTTATCATTAATTGTGTTGATGGAATGTTAACATTGCTTGTCATAATACAAACTAGTTTATTATTTGTAATTTTCTAAGCCTAATTACTAAATGTTTCGCTGTGAACAACCCTTTAAGGCGTGTTCACAGCGAAGTAAATAGTAATTAAAATTAGAAAATTACAAATAATAAAGGATTGTTCACAGCTAAAAAATTAGTAATTAAGCTTAGAAATTATAAGTAATAATTCTAGTTTGTTGTATGACATACAATGCTAACGTTCACAGCAACAACATTTATCATTAATTGTGTTGCTTGGAATGTTAACATTGCTTGTTATAATACAAACTAGATTATTATTTGTAATTTTCTAAGCCTAATTACTAAATGTTTCGCTGTGAACAACCCTTTAAGGCGTGTTCACAGCGAAGTAAATAGTAATTAAAATTAGAAAATTACAAATAATAAAGGATTGTTCACAGCTAAAAAATTAGTAATTAAGCTTAGAAATTATAAGTAATAATTCTAGTTTGTTGTATGACATACAATGCTAACGTTCACAGCAACAACATTTATCATTAATTGTGTTGCTTGGAATGTTAACATTGCTTGTCATAATACAAACTAGATTATTATTTGTAATTTTCTAAGCCTAATTACTAAATGTTTCGCTGTGAACAACCCTTTAAGGCGTGTTCACAGCGAAGTAAATAGTAATTAAAATTAGAAATTTACAAATAATATAGGATTGTTCACAGCTAAAAAATTAGTAATTAAGCTTAGAAATTATAAGTAATAATTCCAGTTTGTTGTATGGCATACAAGGTTAACGTTCACAGCAACAAAATTTATCATAAATTGTGTTGCTTGGAATGTTAACATTGCTTGTCATAATACAAACTAGATTATTATTTGTAATTTTCTAAGCCTAATTACTAAATGATTCGCTGTGAACAATCCTTTAAGATAAACCATTAGGTCCATTTAGTTCGAAGTAATGCCGCTCCGCTCTCGGCTATTTTAGGTGGTGGCGCTACCATCGACTTTGAATGTTCATGCACGCACAGTATTAGAAATTAGCTATTTTTACGCTATAATCAAAGATATTCTATCGATTATAGACTGTTTATTGAATATAAAGGCATTACATGGACACATTGTTACACTTTTGGTCTCAAAGTTATATTGCTTAATTACATAAAACTACACTCAAAACCTATCATGATTAAACAAACCTCGATTACGCAAAAACCTACCGACTAATCTTTATAAAAAAAAAACAGTGTATTCGTAATTGCATAAATAATGTTTGGTAAAAATGTTATTCATTTTGTATTTACAGTTTCGGAGATAAAAAATGAAAACTATAATAAATGACCTATTTTGGAGGTTTTTATTTTTTATCTCTGAAACTGTAAATACAAAAAAATTCACATTTTTACCAGGCATTATTTATGCAATTATGAATGCACTGAATTTTTTTTTATAAAGATTAGTCGGTAGGTTTTCTCTTTCGAGCTTGATGTTTGACCTTAAAAGCTCGAAAATGGTTTCAAATCCTCAAAAAGGCTTCAAACTATCAAAATGTATAATTGCTAATAAGGCTTGAATGGTTTTAAATCACTTTTCAAGATTCCTTTTGATTGATAAATAAAATTGACATAAAATATGGCTTGTAATTGTCAAAAACGTTTCAATTCCTTTAGAATTATAAAAGATTTGTAATTGATAAACAAGTCTTAATTTATAATACAAAATTTCATAAAAGACATATATATATATATATATATATAAATCGTTATACAGAAACAGTAAAGTTATTAACTGATAAATTAGGATATTTTTAAAATATATATATAATATATTTAATGCTTTTTCAAATTATGAGCCCATAAACTATCATATATTTTTTTTTATATAAAAGAAAATTCAAATAATTATAAGACATTGGTAACGTTTTTACAGATTGTGAACCTGAAGGTCAAAAAATTATCAATAATAATAATATTGAAAATTGAAATGTTGTTGATTGATTGCAACAATAAATTTTGTACTGTAACAGTTACAATCGCTTTCATGATTGTATTTATGCATCGATGCATGTTTTGTGTATCATTATACCTGTATTTATTTTGTATTGGTAACTTCAATTGGTGAAGTTAGTAAAAACGTAGTTTTTAAAAGTGAAGGTTAAAGATAGGCTTCGAATTTATTGAACAGTCTTGATTATATTTTGAACAAAGGCAAATCGTTTTCGCAAATAGTTATTGAATTAAAAATCGCAATATGTCGCTAGAATCTGTGCTTAATGTGACTCCAGCTGAGTTAGAACAGATTCATAAACTATACGGAAGAACAAAAGACGTAATTGCTGAAGATGTGCAACTGATGAAAGATTGGATGCAAAAACAACCCCATTTACCACTTAACGAAGGCAAGTTTTAAAATGCTTTATTTGTCGTTAGTTATTTTATAAATAACAAATATCGCTCACGCGTTTCTAATTATTTAAGCGCAATCATTTTAAATATCGTTATTTTAAGATTAATTCACACGGCAATGTGAACTAAACTTAACAAAACGACGTAAATCAAATTTTAAATTAATGTTTAACTTTAAAATATTTGTAATAATTAACTAATTAAGAGATAAAAGTGACTTGTCATACAATAATCATTTAAAAATGAAATTAAACTATTATCATCATGTAACCATTGCGCTCTAACGTGCCAAAATGAACATTATAATTCGTTCGTTGTTGTACAAAAGAGCTATAGTGTTCAGCCATCTACTATATTATTTAAATGTGTTCAATAGATTAAATCGAATTTAATTAAATACTTTAAATGTAAACATTATTATTATTTTATGAACCTTTGGGTCTATAATCTAAAGAGACTTTATGGATCAAATATTTTGTAATATTATTTACCATATTACACCTTTTGGAACGCAATAGTGATATATCCCAGTTATCACAAACTGTTTAGTGCTGGATTTTAATGCGAAATGTGTATTTTAGATGTGTTTCTGCTAGAACGTCTATTAAAATTTAATAAGTTCAGTGTTGAACGAACAAAACAAAAAGTAGATTATTATTATGCGGCCAAAAACTTTGCACCAGAGTATTTGCAAAATATTCATCCGTTACATCCAAGTATGCAGAAAGTTTTTAGCTATGCGTAAGTAATATATACGACGACGCTTTAAAACTTGGTTTATGTTTGTGTCTTCTGCATTTAATATGCAATAAATGCATTTCTGCCTTTACCTATATAATTCTAAATCATCGATATTATACTCACAGAGCCGACTGAACCAATCCAACTAATTATGACCCCAAGATTAATTTATTCCTGCAGTATTAATGTCCATAACTCCACATTTAAAATAGCACACATGCGTTTAATATCGTTCGTTTCGTGATTAGTCGAAGGATATTAACAATTATTTGATGAACATTTCCTAAATTTATTCATTAAATGAACAGAAGCAGTTTATATAATGGGCAATATAACCACATAACTTCCTCGTTTCACTTATAGATGGCGTTCAATGTCTGATTTACTTCAAAATATATTTATATTATTTTTTTAAGCCTATGGGCTCACAATTTGAAATAACTTTAAAGACATAAAACATCTTAGAATTGTTAGTAGAAAATTCTAATATTTTTAAAAGTTGACTTAGGAGGGTTTTACATTTTGGGGCCCTATAACTTCGGCCCTGTACTGACGATTGGATTTAAAATGCGATGGGAACTTCACGGGCGTGGACATTATATGTATATTAAATTTCATTTAAATCGGCCCGGTACCTTCAGAGGAGTTCACAAACTCAGGTCTTACGACCGACCGAGCGAACGAAATACATCCAAATATATGAGTTATATATATATTTTTGGATTCAGGGAACTATTTGTTACGTTTATTTTGATCCGAGCATGTTACAGACACACGACCAATCACTATAGCTAGGCTAAAAATGACCAAATCGCGTGAAATTGCTATTTATATATATATATATATATATATATATATATATATATATATATATATATACATATATATTTAAGGTGCTTCGTACCGATGCCGAAATTATGTCCAGACTTTGGGCGAATTATAGTGTCAAAACAGTTATTCGAGGATTGTCCAGATTTTTCAAGTACTGATTGTTTGAAGGGTATTTTTCTGCATTGTGAAATTCGAGCGAAATTTGACAATCAAACACATGATATAATCATCTACGATATGATAAACACTAATTTCGCAAATATAATGTCTTTTCGCCCAATTGACATCAGCAAAAGCAATGCTTTACTTATAGTAAGTTATTATAAACTATTAAGGATTATTCTTTGTTATTGCTAATCTTAATTACTAAATCGATCACTATGAAATTGTTATTGCAATCATAGATTTGCAGTGGTCTGAAACGAACAAAATGACACTTTTAACACTAATTACATGAACCTTATTATGCAATATACTATATTAAATATTCGATTTACTTTTCCATAAATGGTTTATAGAAAGCTTTTTCGGCAAGAATCGGAGGAATCCATTTCTTAAATGCGCCAACATATGCAAAGGGACTAATACAATTAGTCAAACGTTTACTAACAGATAAAATGGCAAATAGGGTAAATCCCTTTATCAAATATCGCCTCATTCAAACTACAACTGAATTACTTACATTTTTTATATCCAAATGTGCAAATCTATTCACGTTTACAATTTAATCATTTCTTTAAATAGTTTTATGCATAAAAACGATAATTCTCATTGAATTCATTTTATTGCCATTAAATACTTAACATAGATTTTTAAATAAATTCATAATTTCAAGTTGAATCTTTGTATTGTTAATGGGGCGATATATTGAATAATCATTTAATAAGGCCCTAAAATAATCGAATGAATTGCAGCTTCATGTCCACACGACTTTAGCATCTTTACACGAACATGTACCAAAAGAGCTTTTACCAAAAGACTATGGTGGCAATGAACCCACGCTCATCGAATTACATAGTAAGTATTTTATAACTAAATACACTTGTAGGCACCATGTGCCCATATCATACACAGAATACAGTCAGCTACACACTGATATATATGCACATTTTAATAATACAAATACTTAAATACATCCTTCTATATTAAATCTTAGAGTAGTTTTGTAAAATATAATTGTTTTTCCCACTGATTAACTCGTTGTACGGCTGTAGGCATTAGTGCTTGCACCTATGCGTGTTTCATTCCGAGAATAGAGACAATTGAACACAGCAGCTCTATACTGTACGAAGAGCATATTAAAGGCTATGACAAAATGTACTTATGCAAATATTTTTGTAAAGCTGAAGGCATTCGTGCTTGTATTTATGCTTGTTTTTCTAAAGTATTGAGTATTTTTAACACTATATATATTTTAAGACAATTTGGACATGTAACTTTTGTGCTCTAACGTGTTATATGTTTTATATAGCGAGCTGATGGCATTGTTGTAGCTATGATTGTTTTTATAGAGAATTGGGTGAAATTTATGGAGAGCAAAAATGAGTGGATGCTAAAAAGGGCTGAAATGAAATCGAATGAAAAACTCCGTATTGGAAGTCCGCTGGACATAGAAGTATTTGGAAGCGAAGGAACCTTTCGGAAAATAAACGTCGACTAAACCGAATTGTTTTTATATTTTAAGGAATTGTTTGTATTTGTTTAGATGTTTTAGTTGCAACCACATTTTGTCATATTATAAGTTTGTATGGATAATAGATTTTTGTATACAATGTAATTATTATACACTGTAAAGTTGATATCCATTATTTGTTGTTTACTAAAGTAAAGTATACGTAATTTGGATTATTTCAACTCAATTGTTAAGACATATTTGTATTTATTTATAATTATATGTAAAATAATAACATGTTTAGTTTCTTGGGCGAACTGGACAATAAGGAATAGGAAATAACATCCTTTTTAACTATGCTTTCTTGTACGTTATGAATATATTGATAAAGTGAATAATAAAGATACAATTGTAACATACCATATATATTGGTTTTATTAACGTATTACACTTTCTTAACTGATTCTATTTAATATACAATATCTATTTGGTCATTTTTAGCGCCGAGCTATAGTGATCGGTCGTGTGTCTGTAACATGCTCGGATCAAAAAAAAACTTAACAAATAGTTCCCTGAATCCAAAAATATATATAACTCATATACTTGGATGTATTTCGCTCGCTCGGTCGGTCGTAAGACCTGAGTTTGTGAACTCCTCTGAAGGTACCGGGCCGTTTTAAATGAAATTTGATATACATATAATGTCCACGCCCGTGAAGTTCCTGTCGCATTTTAAATCCAATCGTCAGTACAGGGCCGAAGTTATAGGGCCCCAAAATTTGAAACACTCCTAAATACTGTCCTTAGTCAACTTTTAATTTTTTTAGAATTTTCTACTAACAATTCTAAGATATTTTATGTCTGTAAAGTTTTTTCAAATTGTGAGCCCATAGGCTTAAAAAAATAATATAAATATATTATGAAGTTAATCAGACATTGAACGCCATCTATAAGTGAAACGAAGAAGTTATGTGGTTATATTGCCCATTATATAAACTGCATCTGTGTTTAAATTAATAAAATTTCGAAATGTTCATCAAATAATTGTCAATATCCTTCGACTAATCACGAAACGAACGATATTAAATCGCATGTGGGAAATTAATTGGGCCAGAACGGCCTACCTGGTGGCACTGGCGCTAGCGCCAGTTCTTGTTAAATTAAAATTTCTCTGCATAAACAATTTGAAATATGTATTTGATCCATAATATTACATACTGTACACGACTATGATTTCTCTCCAGTATGTTTTCGCGTATGTATCGTTAAAATTCGTTTAGTCTTGAACGAACTGTCACAAACTGTACAGGGATAAGTTTGTTCTCCTGTATGCGTTCGCAAATGCAGTTTTAAATTACACATGTGCCCAAATGACATACCACATATTGTACACGAATATGGTTTCACTCCTGTATGCGTCTGCATATGAGTTATTAAATGTTGTTTTTGTCTATATGAAGTATTACACATTGTACACGAATATGGTTTTTCTCCTGTATGCGTACGCATGTGAATCGTTAAATGATTTCTCGCTTTAAACGAACTGTTGCATACTGTACAGGGATACGGTTTTTCTCCAGTATGCGTCCGCATATGTACTGTTAAACTATGCTGTTGATTAAACGAACTGTCACATATTGTACATGAATGCGGTTTTTCTCCTGTATGCGTTCGCATGTGAGACCCTAATTGGTTTTTTGCTTTGAACGAACTGTTGCATACTGTACAGGGATAAGGTTTCACTCCTGTATGCGTCCGCATATGTAATGTTAAACTATGGTTTTGATTAAACGAACTGTTACATACTGTACACGTATATGGTCTTTCTCCGGTGTGCGTCCGCATGTGAATCTTTAAATGGTTGCTTGATTTAAACGAACTGTTGCATAGTGTACACGAATAAGGTTTCTCTCCTGTATGCGTCCGCATATGAATCGCTAAATATCGCTTTTGTCTACATGCATAATTACATACTATACACGGATATGGCTTCTCGCTTTCTTGTTCATTAGCTGGTGCATTGTTTACATGTTCGTCCTCTTCAATCTTAATATCAACATCGATTTCATGCTTTACGATGTCTAATACTTGATTCAAGTCCTTTTGCATTTCGACAATTGATAATGGATCTTTTAAAGATGTTGCTGATATTTCTTTCTTGGATGAAGTCTATAAGGAAGTATTGTAATCATGAACTTTTTCGAAATCGACATTTTAACGGAAATACTGTCAACCAGTTGGCATTTAGATGTACTTTACAGATAAGGATCAATATCAATAAAAATATTTAAAATCTTATGTACTTATCACTAGTGAAGGGGTACTCGAGTACAAAGAATCGATATGTACTCGATTTTTGAAAGTACTCGCTGTACTCGAGTACACGTTCCTGAGTATCGATACATTTTGTACTAGTCAACTAGTCCAATGCTAGCTGAATCGGGTGAGTACGGCGAAACGCGTACTCACAGTATGCGTACTAGTTGAGTATTCGAATACATTTTGTATTCGGTTAAGAATCGATACCAGCTGTATCGTATACTACATTGAGTACGCGTCTCGTCGTGCTCACACAATCTATCCGATTCCGTACTTTGTTGTATTATTCCCGATGGCTCTACTTTTTTTTATTGTAGTTATCTTTATCTCTGTTATCTACATGCTTAATTTTGCATGCGAAAGTTGGGGAATTGTGAAACGCAATTATTTGTTAACCCGACTCTATCTTTCTTAAGACAAAGCATCAGGTCCATCTAGTTCGAAGTAATGCCGCTCCGCTCTCGGCTATTTTAGATGGTGGCGCTACCATCGACTTTGAATGTTCAAGCGTAACCAGTGATAGAAATCATGCACACGCACAGTATTAGAAATTAGCTATTTTTACGCTATAATCAAAGATATTCCATCGAATATAGACTGTTTATTGAATATAAAGGCATTACATGGACACATTGTTACACTTTTGGTCTCAAAGTTATATTGCTTAATTACATAAAACTACACTCAAAACCTATCATGATTAAACAAACCTCGATTACGCAAAAACCTACCTACTTTTTAAAGAAAAAAAAATATCAGTAAATTCGGAATTGCATAAATAATGCTTGGTAAAAATGATATTCTTTTTGTATTTACAGTTTCGGAGATAAAAAATGAAAACTATAATAAATGACTTATTTTGGAGATTTTTATTTTTTATCTCTGAAACTGTAAATACAAAAAAATTCACATTTTTACTAGGCATTATTTATGCAATTATGAATGCACTGAATTTTTTTTTATAAAGATTAGTCGGTAGGTTTTTTTTCGAGTTTGATGTTTGACCTTAAATTGCTAGATAAAACTATTATTTCACCAGAATTATACTCGGATAAGTATTCGATTCTTGAAAGTACTCGAATACCGAGTATTCGATTTTTAAAAGTATTCGATTCTTCCTATCACTAGTTATAATGAGTAACCGGTTAACAATAGGAACTAATTACATTCGTTGCTTGCGTTTTCTTAAATTGAGGGGGCATTCACCTTTAGCGGGTTCAAAAAATCGTTTTTTTTTTTTGCAGAATCGGACACTTTGAAGTGTTGACTATGGGTTTTTGAAGCCGTTTTTCGAAATTCGAGTTGGACATATGTGAAATTGCGATTTAAACAAAACAATGTTTTTGCTCAAAAACGGCGTTTTCGCGCGCGTCAGTCTGAAGTTGAAACTTTAAAAGCGTTTTTCTCGAAACCATATTTTTTAAATCGCGCGGTAGAATATCTCGACAACGAATTAACCGATTTAACTCTTGATAAGCGCATCTTAAAGGTAATAAAATTCTCTAAGAGTTGATCCTCGACGAAGTGTGTCCGACAGTTATTAATATTTTTTAAGGCCCGCCAAAAGAGAAAAAAAGTGGCTATTATAAGCTACATTATTATTATTATTACATTGTATTATCTATGGCTACATGCGAAACCATGGCAACGTAAACAACATATTTATAATTTTCGTATCATTTTTCTCGCAACTGGTACATTTCTTGAAGAAAGGTTTCAAACAAAAGTTGTGCGAAATATTAATATCTTTCATTATGAACATAACTATTTTTGCCGTAAGTGTAGCCGTTCTAGTGATATTGGAGATAGAACAAAAATTGTATAGAGTAAACATGCGCACTTCCGGTTTGAATATTCTTTTCAAAAACAGGAGGTGCACATCTAGGGTGTATACAAGTCTTAAGTTTGAAGTTTCATAATTTTTCGTTCGACAGTTTTGGCCCTAGAACGTTCACAGACAGACAGACGTCATTCCAAAAATAGTCACATTCGATTCAGGGAAGCTCAAAACGCGTATATCCGTTTAAATCTCGAGTTCGAAATTTTTCATGATTACAATACTTACTTATTACTCTGTAAAAGAAAGTAAAAAGTCGGGTATAGACCACTCGTATACACTGTATAAAGTCGGCATTAATAATTTGAAATATTTATAATATATTTGATCCATAGAGTACAAAGGTGATATGTGCTACTACAATATTACAAACTGTACACGACTATGATTTCTCTCTGGTATGTTTTCGTTTATGCATCATTAAACTTCGTTTAGAATCATACGAATTGTCACAAACTGTACAGGGATAAGATTGTTCTCCTGAATGAATTCGCATATGCTTTTTTAAAGTATATATGTATACAAAGGACTTACTACATACTGTACACGAATAAGGTTTCACTTCTGGATGCGTCAGCATGTGATGCGTTAATTGTTGTCTTGATTTGAACGAACTGTTGCATACTGTACAGGGATAAGGTTTCTCATGTGAATGCGTTCGCATATGTACTGCTAAATTACGTGGTTGTGTAAATGAACGGTCACAAACTGTACACGAATAAGGTTTCTCTCCTGTATGCGTGCGCATATGTACTTTCAAAGTATTTATGTATACAAAGGACTTACTACATACTGTACACGAAAAAGCTTTTACTCCTGGATGCGTCCGGGTGTGCATCGTTAATTGTCGCCCTGATTTGAACGAACTGTCGCATACTGTACAGCGATAAGGTTTCCCATGTGAATGCGTACGCATATGCATTGTTAAGCTATGTTTTAGTGTAAACGAACGGTCACAAACTGTACACGAATAAGGTTTCTCTCCTGTATGCCTCCGCATATGATTCGCTAAATTTCGCTTTTGAGTATACGAGTTGTTGCAAATTGAACATGTATATGGTTTCACTCCTGTATGCGTTTGCATGTGAGTCATTAAATATTTTTTTGATTGGAATGAACTGTCGCATACTGTACAGAGATATGGCTTCTCTCTTGTATGCGTCCGCATATGAATCATAAAATGTTGCTTTTGTTTATATAAATGTTTACACTTTGAACACGAATATGGCTTCTTCTTTTCTTGTTCATTAGCTGGTGCATTGTTTACATGTTCGTCCTCTTCAATCTTAATATCAACATCGATTTCATGCTTTACGATGTCTAATATTTGATTCAAGTCCTCTTGCATTTCGGTAATTGATAATGGATCTTTTAAAGATTTTGCTGATATTTCTTTCTTGGATGAAGTCTATAAGGAAGTATTGTAATCATGAACTTTTTCGAAATTGAGATTTTTGCGGAAATATTCATTTTGACTCTTCCTGAATCGAATCAGACTATTTTCGATATGACGTCTGTGTACGAATCATTAATATAATAACCCAGAAATGTTTGTATGTGAGTGTGTATGTGAGTGAGTGAGTGGTGTGTAGAACGCTCTTTTTGTAAAAATGCAGATTGGCATAAACGGGGATCGAACTCACGACCTGCAGGGTGAAAGGCATGACACTTAGCCACTGCACCATGGCGACTGTTAATAATGTTATAAAAAATAATCAAATAGTTTATACTGAAATAAAACCACTACTCTTCTGAAGGCTCAGTCTGCTTTGAAATAGACAAAAACGAATCAAACGTCAGAATGAAATCAGTCAAAAAAGTTTTTGTGTGATAAATCTTCAATTAATTTGATGTATTGAAGTGTATTTAGTGTGTTTAGTGTACTTTAGACAGAGTGGCATATCTGCTATATTATATTGATATTGTATGTCAATGAGAAATATAAATAATTTAGTTTGTTAATAAAATGCAGTTTTATTTATTCTAATTTGAAGTTTGTGAATGTGTCGCTATTTTAAGCATTTATGTTAAAATGACCGACCAAAGAACAAATTGAAATAAAAGTGCAACCACACGTAAGCGTCAAAAACAGTATTTCAATGTGCATTAGTCACGTACGAGTTACGGAAACATTGTTTGCATTGTAACACTTAAGTTTAAGGGGAGTCACATATGTTATTAATCAATTTATAAGTATTTAATATGAATTTAAGTGCATATTATTGCCTAATTTGCATATATTTTTAGCAAATACGTGAAATTCGGTACATTTATTTTAATTCATAGTTAATATTTTCAGTTCAAAATGGCCAAGAAGTAGTGATTTTTGAAAATATGAGTTGCGGTAAGATTCTATAGTTGGTCAAATTATAATAACTGCAAGGAAGTAAATTTATAATTCTGATAATTAGAGAAATAAAATGTTGAAGAGATAATTCAAACATATTTAGAAACATGATTGGTTGGCAATTTTATTTAATTTATTTTTGATGGCACAATTCATTGTAATTTAGCATATAACTAATTATCATCAGTTTTAAAACTGCCGTTGTGACACTGCAGCAGTTTAATACTGCAACATTCAGAATCTAGCCTGATTATTTAATTCAAAAACAATCATGAATCAAATGTCAATGCATTAAAAATGTTGTGTAAATACGGTTTGTAATACATATTATTTGAATAATCGATTCAAATAATAAACAACAATCGTAAGTAAATTTATAATCCTGTTATTTTTATATACAATCATAGAAACTGTCTAAATGATACAACACATATGCACCATACAAGGTTTAAATCAAAGTTAAACAAAATTTTGTTTAAATTTATCGGATGTTACACAGTGCATGATAAGCGATCGATTAGTTAATCTCAGCATTGTGATCTAAGAACAAAATAGCGTTCAAAAACGGACTCGATTTTTACTTTCTTATTATTTGCGATGTGGTAATTTGTATTACTATTATAGTCAAACGATACAAAATGAAGAAAAACCGTGTTATTATTATTAAATTACATGAAAATTCGCCATCAGTCAAAACTGACCTATGTTCTGTATACCATATGGGCACATGGTGCCCACGGGTAACCCTAGTTGAATAATATTCTGGAGGTGTAACCTCACCATTTTCAGCTTATTATTTACGTCGGATATTATACTAATTCCTAGACTTACGGGAAATTCATCATATTCCAACACCTCTTCAAAATCGCAACTATCTTCATCCATATTTTCTTCAAGCTTAATCGAATCTTGTATGCGTGATTCTGTTTGTTGATTCGTCACAGTAATATTTGTTCCCGCAACTTTAGTAACTCCTTTTACTTGTTTCCGTAAAACTCCGTCAGATTGAAGACATTTCAATCGGAACGAATGAAACCTGTTTATTTCTCTAATGCAATTGTGGCAGATCATTGTGGGAAGGCCATCGTCTTTACAACACTAGAACACGCCTTCAATTAACACTGTTTGCTTAACACTTTATAACACTTTTGTTACAACTAAATGGCATTAGTTTCATTATAACTAACAATTAAAACAACTAACAATTAATGGTGTGAAAGTCGATAAGATTTCAGCACAACAAATGTGCGTGGAAGTTGCACACGTCTCATATAATGATTTCATGTCTTCAGACGCTGACAAACAAGTGCGGCACAATTTATTTAATTCCATTTTAATCAAATAACTATTTATTAAATTACAATGACAATAAACACCGTAAACTATAACCATTAAATAGAAAACAACAAATAAATGCTAATTGCTTAACCAAGACCACGTATATCCATTTGTTCAAGGGTCAGTGTTGCCAGCGGGTCAAAATAAAAAGTAACTTCAAGTAAACTGAAAAAGTGGGTACACGTCACATCCGTTTATTCAACGCGTGATCCTATTAAGGATTGTTCACAGCGAAGCAATCAGTAATTAAGCTTAGAAAATTACAAATAACAATCTAGTTTGTATTATGACAAGCAATGCTAGCATTCCAAGCAACAAAATTAACACAATGTATGATTAATTTTGTTGCTGTGAACGTCAACCTTGTATGTCATACAACAAACTCAAATTATTACTTATAATTTCTAAGCTTAATTTGTAATTCTTAAGGATTGTTCACAGCGAAGCAATTAGTAATTAAGCTTAGAAAATTACAAATAATAATCTAGTTTGTATTATGACAAGCAATGCTAACATTCCAAGCAACAAAATGTATCAAACATTGTGTTAATTTTGTTGCTTGGAATGCTAGCATTGCTTGCCATAATAAAAACTAGATTGTTATTTGTAATTTTCTAAGCTTAATTACTAATTGTTTCGCTGTGAACAATCCTTTATTCTTATGGCCGACATTCTCTTATGTGTTAAATTATTGAAAAGCAGTCGCCATGGCGCAGTGGTTAAGAGTCTTGCCTTTCACCCTGGAGGTCGTGATTTCGATCTCCGTCTATGCCAATTTACATTTAAAAAAAAAAGCGTTCTACACAAACACACATTTCTGGGTTATTATAAATATAATAATTTTACAGATTGTGAATCTGTATAAAGTCGGCATTAATAATAAGAAATATGCACTATGTATTTGATCCATTGAGTACAAAGGTGATATGTGCTACTACATTATAAACTGTACACGACTATGACTTCTCTCCGGTATGATTTCGCTTATGCATCGATAAACTTCGTTTCGAATGGAACAAACTGTCACATACTGTACAGGGATAAAGTTTCTCTCCTGTATGCGTCCGCATATGTTCTTTTAAAGTATGTATGTACCCAAACGACTTACTACATACTGTACACGTATACGGTTTCACTCCTGTATGCGTCCGCATGTGAATCGTTAATTGTCTCCGTGATTTGAACGAACTGTCGCATACTGCACAAGGATATAGTTTCTCATCTGAATGCGTTCGCATATGCATTGTTAAACCATGTTTCTGTGAAAACGAACTATCACAAACTGTACACGAATAAGGTTTCTCTCCTGTATGCGTCCGTATATGAGACGTTAAATGTGGCCTTTGTCTAAATGAGTTGTTGCAAATTGAACACGTATATGGTTTCACTCCTGTATGCGTACGTATGTGAGACGTTAATTGGATTCTTGATTTGAACGAACTGCTGCATACTGTACAAGGATATGGTTTCTCTCCTGTATGCGACCGCATATGAATCGTTACTTGGGATCTTGATTTAAACGAACTGTCGCATACTGTACAAGGATAAGGTTTCTCTCCTGTATGCGTTCGTATATGTGATGTTAAATGTGACTTTTGTTTAAATGATTTGTTGCACACTGTACATGGATAAGGCTTCTCTCCTGTATGCGACAGCATATGAATGGTTAAATAGTGCAACTTTTCATATGATTTGTTGCAAACTGTACACGAATGTAGCTTCTCGTTGTCTTGTTCATTAACTGGTGCATTGTTTACATCTTTGTCCTCTTCAATCTTAATATCAACATCGATTTCATGCTTTACGATGTCTAATACTTGATTTACGTCCTCTTGCATTTCGGCAATTGATAACGGATCATTTAAGGATGTTGCTGATATTTCTTTCTTGGATGAAGTCTATAAGGAAGTATTGTAATCATTAGGGCAACCTGAAGTAATAAGTAAGTCTAGGAATCATGAAAAATGTCGAACTCGAGACTTCAACGAATATGACTTTCCCTGAATCGAATGTGACTATTTTCGGAATGACGTCTGTGTGTGTGTCTGTGAACGCTCTAGGGCCAAAACTGTTGAACGAAAAATTATGAAACTTTAAACTTAAGACTTGTATATACCCTAGATGTGCATCTCCTATTTTTGAAAAGAATATTCAAACCGGAAGTGCGCATGTTTACTCTATACATTTTTCGTTCTATCTCCAATATCACAAGAACGGCTACACTTACGGCAAAAATAGTTATGTTCATAATGAAAGATATTAATATTTCGCACAACTTTTGTTTGAAAAGTTTCTTCATAAATTGTACCAGTTATGAGAAAACTGCTACGAAAAAACTCAAATATCTTATTTACGTTGCCAAAGTGATACCTACACTTGTGACAAATTTTATTATTTTTAAAACGAATCAACCATGAGTTACATCATTTGTTTCTTGTTTATTGAAAACAAACAAGCATTACATTGACAGTTAACTGTATGAATTAATATTTAAAATATTGTATTCTTATTAGAATACATTGTATCAGGTAAATTATTCAATAGAATCAATTTATATTATATATTTGCTAACATAATGAAATAACAATTTCAGAGTTTTAGTGTGGAGTTTGACAGTTTAAGAGTGAATACGATAAGTACTTCAAATACAGATCCATTATAAATTGGTATAATTATCCAGTTATTATTAAGTTATAGACATTTAATTTGAATTTTCATTTGTATTGGTCAGCAAAAGATTTTGTTATCACTTAATAATAATTATTATTATCTGCGCCTGTTTTTGCCAGGAAAACAAAATAGACATTTCAGAGTATTCCTGTAGAGTATTGGTTAGTTTGACCCTTTGTTTGAGATTATATATATATATGTAGACAGTTTGTTTGGGATATATATGTATATTAATATCTATCTATTGAAAACTACGTAAAAGAAAGTTGAGTGCAGGCCACTCCAGATATTTTTATTAACTATACTCAAACTTTTAATAAGTTATTTGACAAAAGATGTTTAGCAAAAAGGAAATACAATTTACGAAAACAACTATATTACTATTTATGTTACAATATATATTAATTCATAGGAATCGTATGCATTTCTATTGCCTATTTTGCCATTTATGCGAATAGTCCTTTTTCAAAGTGCGATTTATTGTAATGTGAGTTAATTGAAATTTTTATCATTTATTGCAATTAAAATTTAAACTAAGTTTGTTATTGTTAATTCTGCATTTTAGTGTTTGTTTTAGTTTTGGCATATAAAAAAATATACTATGAACGAAAAAATTTATATATATATATATATATATATATATATATATATATATATATATATATATATATATATACAGTAAAACCATAGTTAACCGAATTCGAGTCACCTGCAACCCGGGTTATCCGAATCATTTTATACAAAAATAACTAATATTTTTTTTAATGACTAATTCATATGTACTATAAATTATGAAGTACATATTGAATGATGTAAGCCTAAAAATGTAATTATAACTATAATGAAGAGCATAACTTAGTCTACAAAGAGAGTTTTGAACTTATTTGACCTTCAAAAATTTTCAGAATATATATATATATATATACATATATATATATATATATATATATCTGTTAAATTCGTAAAAAATATAATGTATTAAACTAAGAAAATTCTGCAAAATTAAAATTTCTTTAAAATCGGCCTTAGTTGAATAATATTCCGGGGGTGTACCCCCACAATTTTTAGGTTAGGATTATCGTCGGATATTAAACTGTTTTCTAGACTTACGGAAAATTCATTTTTAATCGACACCT
Source organism: Leistus spinibarbis (assembly GCA_933228885.1). Taxonomy (NCBI): domain Eukaryota; kingdom Metazoa; phylum Arthropoda; class Insecta; order Coleoptera; family Carabidae; genus Leistus; species Leistus spinibarbis. Next base: position 2,040,340 of record OW121813.1, read on the forward strand.
CTTCAAAAACACAACTATCCTCATCCATATTTTCTTCAAGTTTAATCGAATTTTGGTTGCGTGATTCTGTTTGTTGATTCGTCACAGTAATATTTGTTCCCGCAACTTTAGTAACTCCTTTTACTTGTTTCCGTAAAACTCCATCAGATTGAAGACATTTCAATCGGAATGAATGAAACCTGTTTATTTCTCTAATGCAATTGTGGCAGATCATTGTGGGAAGGCCATCGTCTTTACAACACTAGAACACGCCTTCAATTAACACTGTTTGCTAAACACTTTATAACACTTTTGTTACAACTAAATGGCATTAGTTTCATTATAACTAACAATTAAAACAACTAACAATTAATGGTGTGAAAGTCGATAAGATTTCAGCACAACAAATTTGCGTGGAAGTTGCACACGTCTCATACAATGATTTCATGTCTTCAGTCGCTGATAAACAAGTGCGGCACAATTTATTTAATTCCATTTTAATCAAATAACCATTTATTAAATTACAATGACAATAAACAACGAAAACTATAACCATTAAATAGAAAACAATAAATAAATGCTCATTGCTTAACCAAGACCACTTATATCCATTTGTTCAAGGGTCAGTATTGCCAATCACTTCAAGCAAATAGACTAAAGTTATCCAAAGTTTTATTCGGTTACGATTTTTGTTACCAACCTAAATACAACAAAATCCCTTTGTTTGATTTTGGTGCTACTATTAAAACAAAATGACTTCCCATCACTTAAAAATGAGACAACCACAACGTAACCACAAACAGCGAAAATGTAAATAACCCGTTTGTACACAAAATCGCTGTTTGTGGTTACGTTGTGGTTGTCTCATTTTTAAGTGATGGGAAGTCATTTTAGTTTTAATAGTAGCGCTAAAATCAACCAAGGGGATTTTGTTATTTTTAGGTAGGTAACTGTGGATAACTTTACTGGCATATTTATTTGTTGTTTTCAATTTATTAGTTATAGTTTTCGTTGTTTATTGTCATTGTAATTTAATAAATAGTTATTTGATTAAAATGGAATTAAATAAATTGTGCCGCACTTGTTTATCAGCGTCTGACGACATGAAATCATTGTATGAGACGTGTGCAACTTCCACGCAAATTTGTTGTGCTGAAATCTTATCGACTTTCACACCATTAATTGTTAGTTGTTTTAATTGTTAGTTATAATGAAACTAATGCCATTTAGTTGTTACAAAAGTGTTATAAAGTGTTAAGCAAACAGTGTTGATTTAAGGCGTGTTCTAGTGTTGTAAAGACGATGGCCTTCCCACAATGATCTGCCACAATTGCATTAGAGAAATAAACAGGTTTCATTCATTCCGATTGAAATGTCTTCAATCTGACGGAGTTTTACGGAAACAAGTAAAAGGAGTTACTAAAGTTGCGGGAACAAATATTACTGTGACGAATCAACAAACAGAATCACGCATACAAGATTCGATTAAACTTGAAGAAAATATGGAAGAGGATAGTTGTGTTTTTGAAGAGGTGTCGATTAAAAATGAATTTTCCGTAAGTTTAGAAAACAGTTTAATATCCGACGAAAATCCTAACCTAAAAATTGTGGGGGTACACTTCCGGAATATAATTCAAATAAGGCCGATTTTAAAACATCTTAATTTTGCAAAATTTTCTTAATTTGAAATATTTTGTTTTTAACGAATATATATATATATATATATATATAATATATTTTATAATATGTGTGTGTGTGTGTTTGTACACAGACAATTTCTATTTTTAATTCACTTTTTCCGTAATCGATCACTTATTTTAAAATATTATTCATTATATTCATGTCATAAATGTATGAAAAGTATTAAATACGCTAAAAATTCGTCAATGTTCTAACTTCGTTGACTCAAAACCGATTTTTACCCAGAGCAAATACTGTCAAACACGTTAAATTGTGAAACGTCAAACTTAAGAAACCGAAAATGCATGTTTACTCTATGCATTTTTTCTTCTATTTCCAATATCACTAGAACGGCTGCACTTATGGCAAAATTAGTTATATTCATAATGATAGATATTAATATTTCACACAATTTTTGTTTTAAAAGTTTCTTCAAAAAATGTACCAGTTACGAGAAAACTGCTACGGAAAATCGTATTTATGTTGTCATGTATTTGCATATAGTTGAATCAATCATATTATGATTTGTGCCTGTCAATATTTTGATTTTTTTTAGTAAAATCTACCTAAAAGAAAGTCGAGTGCAGGCCACTCTAGCTTTTTTTAATATACTCTGAATTAAAATATGTATAACTCTTTTATTTATTTAATCAATTACTTGAAATTTGATAACACAAGGTTCTTGGGGTCGCAGATTACGAATATCGCCTGAAAATCGGTTTAAAAATAAAATGGCGTCTACAAAATGAATTTTTTATTCACTATTATTCATTTTTAGCTCGCCGTACGTAGTACCGAAGAGGCTAAAGCATTCGGTCGTGTGTCTGTAGCATTCTCGGATCAAAAAATGCCATTAAGAAAAAGTGTTCGTCTCGTCGCCCTGATTCCGAAAATGTATATAACTTATATACTTGGATGTTAGTCGTCGCTCGCTCGTAAGACCAAATGTGTGCCTTCTACTGCTCTGAAGGTACCGAAGCGATTCACTCCAAATACACATATAATTTGGCATCCCATTTGAATCCGCTCGCAGGCTTAAATCCAATCGTCCGTATACTTCCCGAGTTATAGGGCCCCAAAATTTAGAGCCCCCCTTAATACTGCCCTTATAAAAATAATTGAAACACTTAAAAATTCTACTAAAAATTCTAAGATATTTTTTGTCTACAAGATTTTTTCATTTTGTTAACCCAAAGCCCGAAAAAAATTATTAAATATTATAATTTTGAATTTTAAAATATGCACTAAATTATTTTTTTATCAATATAATCTAAATTTGGTACACATATTATTTGGCATCCTATTTGAATCCGCTCGCAGGCTTAAATCCAATCGTCCGTATACTTCCCGAGTTATAGGGCCCCAAAATTTGGAGCCCCCCTTAATACTGCCCTTATAAAAATAATTGAAACACTTAAAAATTCTACTAAAAATTCTAAGATATTTTTTGTCTACAAGATTTTTTCATTTTGTTAACCCAAAGCCCGAAAAAAATTATTAAATATTATAATTTTGAATTTCAAATTTTGAACTTTTTTTTTTTTTAATATAATCTAAAATTAAATGTAAGACTTTTTATATCTATAACATTTTTTCAATTAGTTAACCAAAAGGCCATAATTATTAAAAACTGCTCGCATCGCATATATTACTTATAAGGCGAGCTGGACGCATAGGTGCGTTGTACCTAAGCTTGCTTAATCTGTTTTCAGTCACTTATTTCACTTTTATCCTTTAAAAACTACACTATTTCACTTCTTTGTATACAAAATTGCTGTGGAAGCTCTGTAATTTATAATATATATGTGTGTGTGTGTGTTTATACACAGACATCGTTTCGAAAATAGTCAGATTCGATTCAGGGAGAGTCAAAATGTGTATTTCCGATAAAATCTCGAGTTCGACAATGTTCATGATTACAATACTTCCTTATAGACTTCATCCAAGAAAGAAATATCAACTACATCTTTAAAAGATCCATTATCAATTACCGAAATGCAAGAAGACATGAATCAAGTATTAGACAACGTAAAGCAAGAAATCGATGTTAATATTAAGATTGAAGAGGACGAACATGTACACAATGCACTAGATAATCATCAAGAGAAAGAGAAGCCATATTCGTGTACAGACTGCAACAAATCATATGTAAATAAGCATAATTTAATCATTCATATGCGGTCGCATACAGGAGAAAATCCATATCCTTGTACAGTATGCGACAGTTCATTCAAATCAGGAAAACAATTAACGTCTCACATGCGGACCCATACTGGAGTGAAACCATATACGTGTTCAATTTGCAATAACTCGTATAGAGACTTGCATAATTTAAAGGCTCACACGCGGACCCATACTGGGGAGAAACCATATCCGTGTACACTTTGTGACAGTTCGTTTACAAAGGCATATACTTTAACTAGGCATATGCGGGCACATACAGGAGAGAAATCTTATTCCTGTACAGTATGTGACAGTTCGTTTAACCAACAGAATAGTTTAACAATACATATGTGGAAGCATACAGGAGAGAAGCCTTATCACTGTACAATATGTGACAGTTCGTTTATACAATCCTATAATTTAACAAGGCATATGCGGACACATACAAAAGAGAAACCTTATCCCTGTACAGTATGTGACAGTTCGTTTAATCGACAGTATAGTTTAACAGTGCATATGCGGAAGCACACAGGAGAGAAGCCTTATCCTTGTACAGTATGTGACAGTTCGTTCAAAACTAAACGTACTCTAATGATGCATAAACGGAAACATACCGGAGAGAAATCATAGTCGTGCACTGTTTATAATATTGTAGTAGCACATATCACCTTTGTACTCCATGGATAAAATACATAATAATTCAAATTGTTAATGCAGACTTTATACAGAGAAAATTTAATTTTAATTCACACTTTTTGTTCACTTCTTTTAGAGAAGAAAATGAGGAGTGGCCGGCATTCGACTTAGAAATATATATCCTAAATAAACTATCAAAAAAGAATTGGATGCGATTTTTTCAGTCTATTGCTATAAATCATTTTTCCTCAAAGATTTGAGTCCCTAAATCCAGTTTTACTATAGTTAAAAAAAAAAAATGATTTTACAGTTCTAATTTTTTTAACATATTTATATCCGTTGTAAAATTTTGAAGCGTTTGAATGAATTTTATAAAACTAAATAATATTTAAAATATTTTGTACGCATTCATTAAAACAGTTTCCATTAATTGTATTATTACATATTCTATTCTGTGTTGTTAATATCAAGCAATAAATATTATCATTTTATTTGTTCAAAAATCAGAATTATAAATTTACTTCTTCTATTTTGTAATTGAATCGAGTATTCAAAATATATAAATTACATGAGGCTAAACTTTTTTTAAATTTGCACCAAATCGTCGTTAAACAGATAAAAGAAAAAGAATTGATCGAATCGAACGAATGTCTACAGATCGATTCGAGCGTAGTTAAACATATATGAAAGCAATGATAATTATTTAAAATTAAAATATTTTATCATTTTCTATAGTTTCTTTTAATATATTTAAACAAATTCTTATGGTTGCACTAACTAGAACAGATAATTTTTATAAAATAAAGCGATTTTTATAACTTAATAATAACTGGATAATTATACCAATTTATAATGCATCTGTATTTGAAGTACTTATCGTATTCACTCTTAAACAGTCAAATTTCACAGTAAAACTCTGAAATTGTTATTTCATTATGTTAGCAAATATATAATATAAATTGATTCTATTGAATAATTTACCTGATACAATTTATTCTAATAAGAATACAATATTTTAAATATGAATTCATACAGATAACTGTCAATGTAATGCTTGTTTGTTTTCAATAAACAAGAAACAAATGATGTAACTCATGGTTGATCTGATTTAAAAAATATCTGGAGTGGCCTGCACTCAACTTTCTTTTACGTAGTTTTCAATAGATAGATATTAATATACATATATATATAATATAATGAAAATAACTGGATAATTATACCAATTTATAATGAATCTGTATTTGAAGTACTTATCGTATTCACTCTTAAACAGTCAAATTTCACAGTAAAACTCTGAAATTGTTATTTCATTATGTTAGCAAATATATAATATAAATTGATTCTATTGAATAATTTACCTGATACAATTTATTCTAATAAGACATCTATATTTTAAATAATAATTCATACAGATAACTGTCAATGTAATGCTTGTTTGTTTTCAATAAACAAGAAACAAATGATGTAACTCATGGTTGATCTGATTTAAAAATATCTGGAGTGGCCTGCACTCAACTTTCTTTTACGTAGTTTTCAATAGATAGATATTAATATACATATATATAATATATTGAAAATAACTGGATAATTATACTAATTTATAATGGATCTGAATTTGAAGTACTTATCGTATTCACTCTTAAACAGTCAAATTTCACAATAAAACTCTGAAATTGTTAATTAATTATGTCAGCAAATATATAATATAAATTGATTCAATTGAATAATTTACCTGATACAATTTATTCTAATAAGACATCTATATTTTAAATAATAATTCATACAGATAACTGTCAATGTAATGCTTGTTTGTTTTCAATAAACAAGAAACAAATGATGTAACTCATGGTTGTTCCGATTTAAAAATAATAAAATTAGTCACAAGTGTAGGTATAACTATGGCAACGTAAATAAGATATTTGAGTTTTTTCGTAGCAGTTTTCTCATAACTGGTACAATTTATGAAGAAACTTTTCAAACAAAAGTTGTGCGAAATATTAATATCTTTCATTATGAACATAACTATATTTGCCGTAAGTGTAGCCGTTCTAGTGATATTGGAGATAGAACAAAAAATGTATAGAGTAAACATGCGCACTTCCGGTTTGAATATTCTTTTCAAAAATAGGAGGTGCACATCTAGGGTATTTACAAGTCTTAAGTTTCAAGTTTCATAATTTTTCGTTCGACAGTTTTGGCCCTAGAGCGTTCACAGACACACACACACAGACGTCATTCCGAAAATAGTTACATTCGATTCAGGGATAAAGTCGACATTAATAATTAGAAATATTTATTATGTATTTAATCCATTGAGTACAAAGGTGATATGTGCTACTACAATATTATAAACTGTACACGACTATGATTTCTCTCCGGTATGTTGTCGCTTATGAATCGTTAAAATGCGTTTAGTTTTGAACGAACTGTTACAAATTGTGCAGGAATACGGTTGTTCCCCTGCATGCGTTCTTAAATGCATTTTTAAATTATGCGTGTGCCCAAACGACATATCGCATACTGTACACGAATACGATTTCTCTCCGGTATGCGTTCGCATGTGATACGTTAAATGTTGCTTTGTTTTAAACGAACTGTCGCAGTATGTACACGGATAAGGCTTCTCTCCTGTATGCGTCCACATGTGAAACTTTAAGCTTTGCTTATGCCCAAACGAAGCCTTACACACTGTACACGAATATGGTCTTTCTCCTGTATGCGTCCGCATGTGTATCGTTAAATTTTGCCGTTGCCTATACGAATTGCTGCAAATTGGACACGTATATGGTTTCTCTCCTGTATGCGTCCGCATATGAATCTGTAAGTTCTGCTTTTGTCTATACGATTTATTGCAATCGGTACACGAATATAGTTTCTCTCTTTCTTGTTCATCCGTATTTACGAGATTTAAGTCTTGACCCATGACCTCTTGTACTTCGGCAGTTGTTAAAGGATCTTTTATAGATGTTGTTGAGTTTTCTTCAGATGTTATACTATTTTCTACATTTAAGGGTAATTCATGTTTTACAAATACTTCTTCAATTTTAATCAAGTTTAAATCTTGGTCCAACTTTGTAGTTTCATAACTTTCAGCATTGATTACTTTAGTTTTATTCAGCGAATTAATAAAAACGTTAGATACTTTTTTATTTGTTTTTTGATTGATTGGAGGTGAAACGGTTATTTTAGAATTATATGGAACGATGTCGTCTTTCATTTCAATTTTAACAACAATTTCCTTCTTTATCAAGTCTAATTCTTGATTTTGTGTGTGTGTCTCTGGGAATTCTATCGGTTTTGAATTACTGTGGGTTTTTGTCATATCAGAACATTGTAAACTGGTATTTTTACTCGCAGATTTTATTCCGATAATTCGTTCTAAACGATTACGTAACACTGCATTAGATTCTAAACATTTCACTTGAAATGTATAACAACGGTTTAATTCCCCAATACAATTGTGGCAGATTGCTGTTGGATAGCCATCGTTTTCGAAACACTAAAATGATGTGAATAATCAAAGATATTAATAAGCTTAGGGTTTTAGCTCATCGTATTATCTATTTAGTGATAGATTAATTATTAGCTAAAGCGTTCGGACGTGTGTCTGTAGTATTCTTGGATCAAAAAAGTCGTCCCGAGTCCAAACATATAATTCATATACTTGGATGTTAGTCCAAATTTGTGCTTTCTACTCCAGTGAAGGAAAATTTGCTACACATATTATTTAGCATCCCATTTGAATATTACTTATAAGGCGAGCTGGACGCATAGGTGCGTTATACCTAAGCTTGTTTATTAAATCAAAATAATCTACAGAAAATTGTACAACTTTTTATATCTATAACATTTTGCTCAAATTGTTAACCAAAAGGACATAATAATTAAAAACCGGTGTTCGCATCGCATATATTACTTATAAGGCGAGCTGGACGCATAGGTGCTTTATACCTAAGCTTGTTTATTATATCAAAATAATCTACAGCAAATTGTACAACTTTTTCAATCTATAACATTTTGCTCAAATTGTTAACCAAAAGGCCATAATAATTAAAAACCGGTGCACGCATCGCATATATTACTTATAAGGCGAGCTGGACGCATAGGTGCGTTATACCTAAGCTTGTTTATTAAATCAAAATAATCTACAGAAAATTGTACAACTTTTTATATCTATAAGATTTTGCTCAAATTGTTAACCAAAAGGCCATAATAATTAAAAACCGGTGCACGCATCGCATATATTACTTATAAGGCGAGCTGGACGCATAGGTGCGTTATACCTAAGCTTGTTTATTAAATCAAAATAATCTACAGAAAATTGTACAACTTTTTATATCTATAAGATTTTGCTCAAATTGTTAACCAAAAGGCCATAATAATTAAAAACCGGTGCACGCATCGCATATATTACTTATAAGGCGAGCTGGACGCATAGGTGCGTTGTACCTAAGCTTGTTTATTATATCAAAATAATCTACAGAAAATTGTACAACTTTTTATATCTATAAGATTTTGCTCAAATTGTTAACCAAAAGGACATAATAATTAAAAACCGGTGCACGCATCGCACATATTACTTATAAGGCGAGCTAGACGCATAGGTGCGTTATACCTAAGCTTGTTTATTAAATCAAAATAATCTACAGAAAATTGTACAACTTTTTATATCTATAACATTTTGCTCAAATTGTTAACCAAAAGGCAATAATAATTAAAAACCGGTGCACGCATCGCATATATTACTTATAAGGCGAGCTGGACGCATAGGTGCGTTATACCTAAACTTGTTTATTATATCAAAATAATCTACAGAAAATTGTACAACTTTTTATATCTATAACATTTTGCTCAAATTGTTAACCAAAAGGACATAATAATTAAAAACCGGTGTTCGCATCGCATATATTACTTATAAGGCGAGCTGGACGCATAGGTGCGTTGTACCTAAGCTTGTTTATTATATCAAAATAATCTACAGAAAATTGTACAACTTTTTATATCTATAACATTTTGCTCAAATTGTTAACCAAAAGGCAATAATAATTAAAAACCGGTGCACGCATCGCATATATTACTTATAAGGCGAGCTGGACGCATAGGTGCTTTATACCTAAGCTTGTTTATTATATCAAAATAATCTACAGAAAATTGTACAACTTTTTATATCTATAAGATTTTGCTCAAATTGTTAACCAAAAGGCCATAATAATTAAAAACCGGTGCACGCATCGCATATATTACTTATAAGGCGAGCTGGACGCATAGGTGCGTTATACCTAAGCTTGTTTATTAAATCAAAATAATCTACAGAAAATTGTACAACTTTTTATATCTATAAGATTTTGCTCAAATTGTTAACCAAAAGGCCATAATAATTAAAAACCGGTGCACGCATCGCATATATTACTTATAAGGCGAGCTGGACGCATAGGTGCGTTATACCTAAGCTTGTTTATTAAATCAAAATAATCTACAGAAAATTGTACAACTTTTTATATCTATAAGATTTTGCTCAAATTGTTAACCAAAAGGCCATAATAATTAAAAACCGGTGCACGCATCGCATATATTACTTATAAGGCGAGCTGGACGCATAGGTGCGTTATACCTAAGCTTGTTTATTAAATCAAAATAATCTACAGAAAATTGTACAACTTTTTATATCTATAAGATTTTGCTCAAATTGTTAACCAAAAGGCCATAATAATTAAAAACCGGTGCACGCATCGCATATATTACTTATAAGGCGAGCTGAACGCACAGGTGCGTTGTACCTAGTCTTATTTTAAATTATTGACGATTCAAACTCCTGAAGATGGCATAAACGATGCCGAAACGTTGAGAGAATTAAATTAATTATATTTTCTTTCTTTTTTATTATTTATATTTATTATTTAATGTATGCCATGTTTTTTATTCCTATTTTATTGTATTAAAAAAACAATTGAATATAAATCTTTTTTTATATGTAAAAACAAAGTAATTTATAATTGTAACATTTTTTTTTTTTTTCAGTAATTATATAAATTTGTATTACTATTATAGTCAAACGATACAAACTGAAGAAAAACCGTGTAATTATTATTAAATTACATCCCATCCAAATGTTTTGTATACCATATGGGCACACGGTGCCCACGGGTGAACCTAGTTGTTAATTTATAATTAATTACAATTTGAAAGTAATTTGCCCATCTCGAATAACCGGTTAGCCAAGTAACCAGTTAGACGAATAACTGTTTAACCAAGTAACCAGTTAGCCAAGTAACCGGTTAACCGGAAGTAACCTGGGTTTTCAAGTAATATATTTTAGATATAAAACAAATATTAGAAGTATATCAACATATGTACAGGAATATATTTTCTCTCTGTTGTACATCCGCATGATTCGTTTGAACGAACTGTAAATGAATATGATTTCTCTCTTGTATACATTCAATTTATGCATTTAGTTAAATGAACTGTACACGATTATAGTTTCTCTCCGGTATGTGTTTGCAGGTGACTAGTTAAGTTGTGCTTTGTTATAAACGAACTGCCACATACTGTACACGGATAAGGCTTCTCTCCACTATGAGTCCGCATATGTATCTTCAAATTTTGCGTTTGTCCAAATGCCATACCACATACTGTACACGCATATGACTTCTCACCAGTATGTATTCGTATATGAGACACTAAATGTTGCCTTGTATTGAACGCGTTGTCACAAAATGTACACGGATACGGCTTCTCTCCTGTATGCGTCCACATATGACACATTAAACTTTGCTGGTGCCCAAACGACATATTACATACTGTACACGTATATGGTTCCTCTCCGGTGTGCGTACGCATATGTACTGTTAAACGTTGCTTTGTATCAAAAAAACTGTCGCAAACTGTACACGGATACAGCTTCTCGCCTGTATGCGTTTGCATGTGCATCTTTAATGTATGCGTGTACGCGCATTGCGTATTACATACTGTACACGAATATGATTTCTCTCTAGTGTGGGTTCGCGTATGATACGATAAATGTTGCCGTGTGCTGAACGTACTGTCACATACTGTACATGGATATGGCTTTTCTCCTGAATGTATTTGAATATGGTATTTTAAACCAGATTTGTGCCCGAATGACATATCGCACATTGTACATGTATATGGTTTTTCTCCGGTTTGTTGCTTTGTTTTGAACGGACTGTCACAAACTGTACAGGGATACGGCTTCGCTCCGGTATGCGTCCGCATATGAATATTTAAATGTTGCTTTTGTTTATATGCTTCATTACACATTTTACACGGATATGGCTTCGCTTTTTCTTGTGGATTGTTTTCGTCCTCTTCAATCTTAATATCAACATCGATTTCATGCTTTACGATGTCTAATACTTGATCCAGGTCCTTTTGCATTTCAGCAATTGTTAAAGGATCTTTTAAGGACCGAACAATTTTCGGATCAGGATTTTCTTCGGATATCTCATTTTTTATCGACTCTATTTCAAAATTTCGATTATCCTCATTCATGCTTTCATCTTGTTGAATTAAATCGACAGTTCTAGAACTTTGTCCATTTGTTATATCAGAACCGGATAATCCAGTATTGTCATTTGCTGCCGTTATTGTTGCAATCATCGTTTCCGCGCTTTCTGCGTGATTTCGCAACATTTTGTCAGATTCTAGACATTTTACGCGAAATTTATAACTCTGGTTTAGTTCTCTAATACAATTGTGGCAAATTGTGGATGGATAGCCATCGTTTTTTAAACACTAGAAACAATATTTTTGGAAAGAAATTAATTTTGAGCCTGTGGCTGTTTACTATAATAATAAAATAACAGGCTTAGGTACAACGTACCTATGCGTACAGTATAAGTAATATATGTTATACGAGCAGTGAACTCCATTCTCCTATTCCGCGCTTTTTAAATTAAAAATTTATTGTTTATCATTATTATGGCCTTTTGGTTAACAGTACAATAGAAATGTTTATTATTTTGATATAAAAAAATATATATTAAGGCCGTTTGACACGGTTTAATATTTATTACAAAATTTATAAAATAATTTAGTACAAATTTTAGTTAAAATAATTGAATTACTTTAAATGTGTGCCACACATGCAATATTTATTGTAAAATTCACCTTTTGCGCATGCGCAATTCGGATTGTTCAATTTTTACAATCTGCGCATTTTGTTGCGCACATTTTGTGAATTATTTACAAAAAACTAGAACATGTTTTACTGTTTTTGTTAAAAATTTATAAAACAATTTAGGAACATTTTTTTGTGTATGCAACGTTTCAATTTTATTTTATTTTTTATATTTTAAATTATTTAGGAAATTTTGTAATAAATAATGAACCGTGTCAAACGGCCTTTAGTGCACATATTAAAATTTAAAATTATATTTAATATTTACTTTCTTATACAGAGTAATAAGTAAGTATTGTAATCATGAAAAATTTCGAACTCGAGATTTCAACGGATATACATGTTTTGACCTTCCCTGAATCGAATGTGACTATTTTCGGAATGACGTCTGTCTGTGAACGCTCTAAAGCCAAAACTATCGAACGAAAAATTATGAAACTTCAAACTTAAGACTACATTTTTTGTTCTATCTCCAATATCACTAGAACGGCTACACTTACGACAAAAATAGTTATGTTCATAATGAAAGATAATAATATTTCGCACAACTTTTGTTTGAAACATTTCTTCATAATTTGTACCAGTTATGAGAAAACTGCTACGAAAAAACTCAAATATCTTATTTACGTTGCCATAGTGATACTTACACTTGTGACAAATTTTATTATTTTTAAATCGGATCAACCATGAGTTACATCATTTGTTTCTTGTTTATTGAAAACAAACAAGCATTACATTGACAGTTATCTGTATGAATTATTATTTAAAATATTGATTTCTTATTAGAATACATTGTATCAGGTAAATTATTCAATAGAATCAATTTATATTATATATTTGCTGACATAATTAATTAACAATTTCAGAGTTTTACTGTGAAATTTGACTGTTTAAGAGTGAATACGATAAGTACTTCAAATTCAGATCCATTATAAATTATCCAGTTATTTTCATTATATATATATATATATATATATATATATAAGTTGAGTGCAGGCCACTCCAGATATTTTTTAATAGCATTTTAGTTAACAATTTGAAAAAAATGTTTTAGTTTTAGTGCATATTTAAAAATTTGAAATTATGGGTTTTAATAAATTTTTTTTATGTCCTTTGGGTTAACAATATGAAAAAATGTTATAAATAGAAAAAGTCTTACAATTTTTGTAGATTATTTTAATACAAAAAATTTAGTGCATATTGTAAAACTCAAAATTATCTTTAATAATTTTTAAGGCCTTTGGATTACAATATAACATAAATTATCATAGAATTTTTGAGTGTTTTAATTATTTTAATAAGGGCAGTATTAAGGGGGGCTCTAAATTTCGGGCCCCTATAACTCGGGAAGTACACGGACGATTGGATTTAAACCAATGGGATGCCATATAATATGTGTAGTAAATTTGGTGTAAATCGGTCCGGTACCTTCAAAGAGCACAAATTTGGTCTTACGACTAACATCCAAGTATATAAGTTATATATATTTATGGATTCAGCTCGACGAGATTTTTTTAAAGGAAATTGTACAAAATATATATTTTATAAACAATATATTAAATTTTTAACACATTTAGGCTAATAAAATAATTATTTTAATTGAAAATTAAATAGATTATAACTTAAAATTAAACTAGATTAAAATTTCTCGGTATAAAGTCAAATTTAAAATGTGAACGGCCCAAAATCCGTACTCAATGTGTATCAAATTTGCTTTTAATCGGTCTAGTACCTTCAATGGAGAAGGGGCTACAATATTTAGTATCAAAAACGAGTCATATAAGTCATACCTAGTCATATATATATAATATAAAAATGTTGGAATCTAATGTTACACATACACCGAACACTATAGCTCTTTTGTACTACCATACGACGTGCTAAATAGAATTAATTTAATTATAAATATCAATTAAAACCACTCACAATTAATGGTGTGAAAGTCGATAAGATTTCAGCACAACTTTGCGCGGAAGTTGCACACGTCTCATATAATGATTTCATGTCTTCAGACGCTGACAAACAAGTGCGACACAATTTATTTAATTCCATTTTAATCAAATAACCATTTATTAAATTACAATGACAATAAACACTGAAAACTTGAACCTAACAACATACTCATGCTTAACCAAGACCACGTATACGGTGTTCAGGGATAACTTATATAGACGAAAAAAGTGCTATGTCACATCCGGCCGCGAAATACGAAAATGGATCTGCTCAACCGATACTATAGCTGCATTCTTTTTACACAAAATCTCAGCTAAGCTCAATTCAAACTCATGTTTTTGCTTTGTCTGTCGTATGTGTAGACAGAGCGAGAAGATGAGTTACAACCGAGACAAGCTGAGATTGTGTGTAAATAGAACACGGCTTATATAGGCCGAGATTCTCTTATGTGTTAAGTTATTGTAAATTTGAGAAAACTGATAGTGACAAATTGAAACAGCTTCAATATAAAGTCGGGAACATGTTTAATAACTGTGCATTTCTAAATTAAATAGATAAATGCACATTGTTTCTTTCATAACTTGCAACGGCAATGCATTGTATTGCCGAAACTGGCTCTCTGATTCGTCCATTCAAAATATCTGATTTGCCGAACATGCAGATTTTAGGTTTCGGCTGATTTCGGCTCGTTTCGGTTGCCAAAACGAACTGTCATGGCTGACTCACTTACTTTCTGTTCAGTCGTGTTTGTTTGTTGTTAGAAATGCACACTTATTAAACATGTTCCCGATATTATATTAAAGCTGTTTTAATTTGTCACTATTAGATTTCTCAAATGTTCATTTACTTAACACATAATAGAATTTCGGCCTAAAGTAAAGGATTGTTCACAGCGAAACAATCAGTATTTAAGCTTAGAAATTATAAGTAATAATTTCAGTTTGTTATATGACATACAAGGTTAACGTTCACAGCAACAAAATTTATCATAAATTGTGTTGCTTGGAATGTTAACATTGCTTGTCATAATACAAACTAGATTATTATTTGTAATTTTCTAAGCTTAATTACTAATTGTTTCGCTGTGAACAATCCTTAATATTTCCGAATAACCCAGGATCACGCGTTGAGCGGACCAATTTTCGTATTTCGCGGGCTGAAATAAACGGATGTGACGTGGTTACGTGGTTAAGGATTGTTCACAGCGAAACAATTAGTAATTAAACTTAGAAAATTACAAATAACAATCTAGTTTGTATTATGGCAAGCTATGTTGGCATTCCAAGCAACAAAATTAACACAATGTATGATTAATTTTGTTGCTGTGAACGTTAACTTTGTATGTCATACAACAAACTGGAATTTATACTTATAATTTCTAAGCGTAAATACTGATTGTTTCGCTGCTAAAGAATTAGTAATTAAGCTTAGAAATTATAAGTAATAATTCCAGTTTGTCTTATTACATACAAAGTTAACGTTCACAGCAACAAAATTTATCATAAATTGTGTTGCTTGGAATGTTAACATTGCTTGTCATAATACAAACTAGATTATTATTTATAATTACCTAAGCTTAATTACTGATTGTTTCGCTGTGAACAATCCTTAAAGGATTATTTGATGAACATTTCCTAATTTTGTTAATTTAAACACAGAAGCAGTTTATATAATGGGAAATATAACACATAACTTCTTCGTTTCACTTATAGATGGCGTTCAATGTCTGATTAACTTCAAAATATATTTATATAATTTTTTTAAGCCTATGGGCTCACAATTTGAAAAAACTTTAAAGATATAAAATATCTTAGAATTTTTAGTAGAAAATTCTACAATTTTTAAAAGTTGCCTAAGGGCAGTATTTAGGAGGGTTCCAAATTTTGGGGCCCTATATCTCCGGCTCTGTACTGACGATTGGATTTAAATTGCGACGGGAACTTCACGGGCGTAGAAATTATATGTATATCAAATTTCATTAAAATATATATCAAATAGTTATTTTATTTATAAAATATATTTCTATATAAATGCACAAGAATATGGTTTCTCTCTGTATATAATCCGATTAATCTTATACTTTAAATTATAGTGAAAATTATTAAGATTGTATTAAATTTTAATGTAAATGGTTTATTATTAAACAAATTAACATCACAGACGATCAATTTAAACAAAGCGAATATTAATTTCATATTTCTTGCAATATTAAAATTTAATTTATTATATCTACGATATTTTTTTCTTATATATGCATCTTGTTACTATAAGAATTTGAAGATTTTATTTATTTAAGCTAATTGGGATGCTTATTTTGTACTATTAATATAATTACCCAGAAATGTTTGTATGTATGTGTGTGTAGAACGCTTTTTTTTGTAAAAGGGTAAAATGTAAGACTCTTAACCACTGCGCCATGGCGACTACTAATAATGTTATAAAAAATAATCAAATAGTTTATACTGAAATAAAACAATCACTACTCTACTGAAGGCTCAGTCTGCTTTGAAATAGACAAAAACGAATCAAACGTCAGAATGAAATCAGTCAAAAAAGTTTTTGTGTGATAAATCTTCAATTAATTTGATGATTTGAAGTGTATTTAGTGTGTTTAGTGTACTTTACACAGAGTGGCATATCTGCTATATTATATTGATATTGTATGTCAATGAGAAATATAAATAATTTAGTTAGTTAATAAAATGCAGTTTTATTTATTCTAATTGGAAGTTTGTGAATGTCGCTATTTTAAGCATTTATGTTAAAATGACCGACCAAAGAACAAATATAAATAAAAGTGCTACCACACGTAAGCGTCAAAAACAGTATTTCAATGTGCATTAGTGACGTACGAGTTACGGAAACATTGTTTGAATTGTAACACTTAAGTTTAAGGGGAGTCACATATGTTATTAATCAATTTATAAGTATTTAATATGAATTTAAGTGCATATTATTGCCTAATTTGCATATATTTTTAGCAAATACGTGAAATTCCGTCCATTTATTTTAATTCATAGTTAATATTTTCACTTCGAAATGGTCAAAAAGCAGTGATTTTTGAAAATATGAGTTGCGGTAAGATTCTAGTCAAATTATAATAACTGCAAGGAAGTAAATTTATAATTCTGATTATTACAGAAATGAAATCTTGAAGAGTTAATTCAAGCAACCACGTAAGCGTCAATGTGCATTAGTGACGTACGAGTTACGGAAACATTGTTTGAATTGTAACACTTAAGTTTAAGGGGAGTCGCATGTTATTATTCAATTTTTAAGTATTTAATATGAAAACAGTGCATATTATTGCACTGTTCTGTATACCATATGGGCACATGGTGCCCACAGGTGACCCTAGTTAGTATATAATGCATACAATTATGAATGAAGCAATGAAAATTGTAGTAGCTATTGCTTCTCTCTTATGTGCCTTCCCATATGTCTCTGTAACTGCCACATTATTTTGAACGTCTTGTTACAAACTGTACACGTATATGGCTTTTCTCCAGTATGCGTTAACATGTGATACGTTAAATTTGGCTTTGTAGCGAACGAACTTACACAAATTGTACACGGATAAGGTTTCTCTCCTGTATGTATCCTCATATGAGTCGTTAAACTTCTCGATTGCTTAAATGATTTATCACAAACTGTACACGTATATAGCTTCGCTCCGGCATGCCTGCGCATGTGAGCCTTTAAATAAATCCCTTGTTTAAACGAACTGTCGCACACTGTACACGAATATGGTTTCTCTTCGGTATGCGTGCGCATGTGAGTCGTTAACGTGTGCTTGAGCCCGAATGAAACATTACAATCTGTACACGTGTATGGCTTCTCTCCTGAATGCGTTCGCATGTGTAATTTAAAACTTTGCCGGTATGCAAATCCAAGATTACACATTTTACACGTATATGGCTTCTCTCCGGTATGCGTACGCATGTGGTACTTGAGTTGTTGTGTTGTTATAAACGAATTGTCGCAAGTTGTACAGGGATATGGTCTCTCTCCTGAATGTGTTCGCATGTGGACATCTAAATTTTGCTTGTACCCGAATGCACTACTGCACAATGTACACGAATATGGCTTCTCACTCGAATGCTTTCGCATATGTGATTTTAAGTATTTCATCAATTTAAACGGAGTGTTGCATACGGTACACGAATATTGTTTCTCTCCAGTTTGCGATTTATTTCCATCACAGTTTATTATTCGATTAGTATTAATTGATTGGTCGCCGATTAGGCTTAATGATTTATTTAGATCCATATCTACTTCATGCTTAATAAGATCTAATTTCTGATCCATGTCTTCGCTTATTTCAGCAATTGTTAAAGGATCTATTAATGATCTTACAGTTTTCAGATTAGTATTTTCTAGCCTTACAGGAAATTCAGTATTTACAAACACCTCTTCAAAAATGCGACTATTTTCATTTGTATCTTCTTCGCATTCTTGCTTTAATGATTTTAAAATTGGATATTTAGGTTCAATTATTTTATTAGAACAATGAAATGAGTCAGTAATACTGATTGGATTTTCTACCAGTTTTATTGTCTTTGAAAAATGATTGTAATCGTGATTCCGTAATGTTGTCTCGGATTCAAGACATTTTGATTGAAATGTGTCACACCGTTGTAAGTCTTCAATGCAATTATAGCAAATTGTTGTCGGAAGGCCATCATTTTTAAAACACTGGAAACAATCGTTTTAGCTCGCCGAAGTACCGAAGAAGCTAAAACATTCGGCCGTGTGTCTGTAGCATTCTCGGATGAAAAAATTTAATTAAAAAAAGGGTTTATCTCGTCGCGCTGAATCCAAAAATATATATAACTTCTATACTTGGATGTTAGTCGTCGCTCGACCAAATTTGTCCTTTCTATTCCTCTGAAGGTACCGGAGCGATTTACACCAAATTTGCTACACATATTATTTAGTATCCCATTTGTACCCCTTCGCAGTTTTAATCTAATAGCCCGTATACTTCCCGAGTTATAGGGCCCCAAAATTTGAAACCCCCCTTAATACTGTCCTTATAAAAATAATTAAAACACTCAAAAATTCTACTAAAAATTCTAAGATATTTTATGTCTACAAGATTTTTTCATTTTGTTAACCTAAAGGCCATAAAAAAATATTAAATGTTGAAATATGCACTAAAAAAATTATCTTTTTATTAAAATAATTACAAAAAATTGTAAGATTTTTTATAACTATAACATTTTTTCAAATTGTTAACCAAAATATTATTATTTTGCATTTTAAAATATGCACTAATATATATATATATATATATATATATTATATATCAAAATAATCAACATTTTTATTTTATTGTTAACCAAAAAGATATTTTATATCTACAAGATTTTTTCATATTGTTACCCGAAAAAAATTATTATTTTTGAATTTGTTGTATTTTATGTCTACACAATTTTTTCATTTTGTTAACCCAAAGGGCCATAAAAAAGTATTAAAAATCATAATTTAAAATTTTGAAATATGCACTAAAAAAATTATCTTTTTATTAAAATAATTACAAAAAATTGTAAGACTTTTTATAACTATAACATTTTTTCAAATTGTTAACCAAAATAATATTATTTTGAATTATAAAATATGCACTATAAAAATATATATTTTATATCAAAATAATCAACATTTATATTTTATTGTTAACCAAAAAGATATTTTATATCTACAAGATTTTTTCATATTGTTACCCGAATTTTTTTTATTATTTTTGAATTTGTTGTATTTTATGTCTACAAGATTTTTTCATTTTGTTAACCCAAAGGGCCATAAAAAAATATTAAAAATCATAATTTAAAATTTTGAAATATGCACTAAAAAATTTATCTTTTTATTAAAATAATTACAAAAAATTGTAAGATCTACAAGATGTTTTCATATTGTTACCGGAAAGCCCGAAAAAATGATTAAATATTATTATTTTGAATTTCAAAATATGCACTAATTTTTTTTTATCAATATAATTTACAAAGAAATGTAAGACTATTTGTATTTGTTCAAATTGTTAACCAAAGGGCCATAATAATTAAAAGGCGAGCTTTACGCATTGGTGCGTTTTACGCGCACCAAATCCAGTTTTAAATCATAATTAATTAAATTATATCAACGACGTTTCATCGCAATTTAAACTGCGATCGAATTTTTAGGTGTTTTAATTGGGTTACCAAATAATATGTGTAGCAAATTTGGTGTAAATCGCTCCGATACCTTCAGAGGAGTAAAATCACAAATTTGCTCCAAATATATGAGTTATATATATATATATTTGGATTCAGGGCGACGAGACAAACATTTTTTGTTAAGGACATTTTTTGATCCGATATTGCTACAGACACACGAATGCTTTAGCTACTTCGGTACTTCGTACGGCGAGATAAAAATACAATTTACTGAGAAATCATCGTAAAAATGCAAAAGTTAGGTTCATAAACATCAAAATAATTATTAAAAGTAAAATGGTACCATTTTAAGGGTATAATAATAAAATGTCGCCATATTGTACGGTTCTACACGGCATGAATTACGAAATTATTTATATAAAGCTTAATATGTTTGATATTAATGGATATAAATCGATGCTAAACCAAGAATAGTATATAAATAGGTGGCAGCCCTTAAAATTCAAAATTAGACCCACAATGCACAATATCAAAGGCGCCACCGAGACCTGTCGCTTCTGCTTAATTATTTTGTAGATTAATATATATTATTCAAAACAGATTATAGCTTACTGTGTTTTATTTAAAACTTAGAAAATCCCAAATTTAATACATTTAGCTAAACGTATATAAAATTAACTTACTTTTAGTGGTGTACAAGACATTAACAGCTCGGCTAAACTAATCTGTTTTGAAGTCGAATTGGCTTCATACAGCGATTTCATATCTTCTGCAGCCGTTAAACATGTTCTACACACTTTATTTATTTCGATATTATTTAAATTAGACATTTTAAACAAAATAAACATTCGTTATGTACGTAAATGACATTTAAATCTGATTTAACCAAGACCATGTAGATCTGTTTGACTGTGTCACTCAGGGCTGACCAAATGTGCTCAAATATAGCGACATTTTAGATATTAGCCGTATTCTTTTTACAAACAATCTCAGGTTGTTTCAGTTAAAACTTATCCTCTTGCTCTGTCTACATATGAGACAGACAGAGCAAAAACATGACATTGAGTCTAGCTGAGATTTTGTTGCAACAAGAGCTGCATTCTGTTTACACAAAATCTCAGCTAAGCTCAATTCAAACTCATGTTTTTGCTTTGTCTGTCCTATGTGTAGACAAAGCGAGAAGATGAGTTACAAACGAGACAAGCTGAGATTGTGTGTAAATAGAACACGGCTAAGAATAGACGGAAAAAGTGGCCATGTCACATCCGCCCGCGAAATACGAAAATTGATCTGCTCCTTAATTGTATTATTACACCAAAAGCAAGATTGATAATTAGTTATATGCTAAAATACAATGAATTGTGCCATCAAAAATAAATGAATAAAATTGCCAACCAATCATGTTTCTAAATATGTTTAAATTATCTCTTCAACATTTTATTTCTCTAATAATCAGATATATAAATGTACTTACTTGCACTTATTATAATTTAACCAACTATAGAACTTACCGCAACTCATATTTTCAAAAATCACTGCTTTTTGGCCATTTTGAACTGAAAATATTAACTATGAATTAAAATAAATGGACGGAATTTCACGTATTTGCTAAAAATATATGCAAATTAGGCAATAATATGCACTTAAATTCATATTAAATACTTATAAATTGATTAATAACATATGTGACTCCCCTTAAACTTAAGTGTTACAATTCAAACAATGTTTCCGTAACTCGTACATCACTAATGCACATTGAAATTAAAATAAATGGACGGAATTTCACGTATTTGCAAAAAATATATGCAAATTAGGCAATAATATGCACTTAAATACATATTAAATACTTATAAATTGATTAATAACATATGTGACTCCCCTTAAACTTAAGTGTTACAATGCAAACAATGTTTCCGTAACTCGTACGTCACTAATGCACATTGAAATTAAAATAAATGGACGGAATTTCACGTATTTGCAAAAAATATATGCAAATTAGGCAATAATATGCACTTAAATTCATATTAAATACTTATAAATTGATTAATAACATATGTGACTCCCCTTAAACTTAAGTGTTACAATGCAAACAATGTTTCCGTAACTCGTATGTCACTAATGCACATTGAAATACTGTTTTTGACGCTTACGTGTGGTTGCACTTTTATTTCAATTTGTTCTTTGGTCGGTCATTTTAACATAAATGCTTAAAATAGCGACACATTCACAAACTTCAAATTAGAATAAATAAAACTGCATTTTATTAACTAACTAAATTATTTATATTTCTCATTGACATACAATATCAATATAATATAGCAGATATGCCACTCTGTGTAAAGTACACTAAACACACTAAATACACTTCAAATCATCAAATTAATTGAAGATTTATCACACAAAAACTTTTTTGACTGATTTCATTCTGACGTTTGATTCGTTTTTGTCTATTTCAAAGCAGACTGAGCCTTCAGAAGAGTAGTGGTTTTATTTCAGTATAAACTATTTGATTATTTTTTATAACATTATTAGTAGTCGCCATGGCGCAGTGGTTAAGTCTCGCTATTCACCCAGGAGGTCGTGAGTTCGATCCCCGCCTATACTTTTTTTTTTAACAAAAAAAGCGTTCTACACACACTCACATACATACATTTCTGGGTAATTATATTAATGATGATAGATTTTGTACACTAGTGCAATAGATTATACTTAAGCGATATATATGTTTTGGAACGAATATATTTTAATTTGGGATCAGAAAACATTAGGAGCGGGATTCCCCTTCTTAGCGCTTCATCAAATCTAATCCTTCCATTTCCTCTATATGCGCGCGTACGCATTTGCACCTTTAAATGTTGTTTTTTGTTTCAACAAACTATCACAAAACGCGAATAAGGTTTCTCTCCAGTGTGCGTACGCATGTGCACCTCTAAATGTTGCTATTGTCTATACGAATTACCACAAACTGTACACGAATATGGCTTCTCTCCGTATGCCGCATATGAATCTTTAAATGATACGTTCATCCATCGCTCCGGTACCTTCAGAGGAGTAGTGGGCACACATTTGATCTTACAAGCGACGACTAACATCCAAGTACACTCGTGCTTCGCCTAGTGCACGGCATTAAATTCAGAAATCCCCACGAAAGAAATACTCGGAATACCGTTTGTAACATTGCGCGCGACACTACGGTCGGAGTGGGGGAACTCGGAGGGGTGACGTGACGCCGGTGTACTAGGCGAGGATTAGCTCGTGTTCTAGGCGGGGGTGCACTAGGCGAGGTACCAGTGTATTTGAGTTTTATACATTTTTTGTTTCAGGGAGACGAGACAAGGACAGTTTTAATTTGTATTAAATGTTTATTAAAATAATAGATTGTATAACTAGAATAGTACTAACAAAAAGTAATAAGTTTACTATAATAGTAATTATTACTAAGTCAATTAGGTACTAATTTATATAAATCAAATATTAGATATATTTGGTTCTTCTGCATTAAAATGAATCGCCAAACTGTGATTACTCAAATAAGAGAGTAATAACCGTAACCGGTTAACCGTTATACAATAATCGTATGAATATGGTTTCTCTCTGCAGTTATGCATTCATCTCTGTATGTTTCCTCATATGGTTCTTTAAATGATGCTTATGTTTAAACGAACTGTCGCAAACTGTACACGGATACGGTTTTTCTCCTGTATGCGTCCGCATGTGAAACTTCAAGCTTTGCGGTTGAACAAACGAATGTTTACACACTGTACACGGATATGGTGTCTCTCCAGTATGTTTTCGCATATGATACGTTAAATGTTGCTTTTGCTTAAACGAACTGTTGCATACTGTACACGAAAACGGCTTCTCGTCCGTGTGAATTCGCATGTGTACGACTAAATTGTGCTTTTGCCGGAATGAATTACTACAAAGCGTACAGGAATATGGTCTTTCTTCTGTATGCGTGCGCAAATGTATTTTCAAATGTTGCTTTGTCCTGAACGAACTGTCGCAAACTGTGCATGGATAAGGTTTCTCTCCGGTATGCGTCAACAAGTGAATTTGTAATGTTTGATTTTGTCTATATGTATTGGTACATTCTGTACACGAATATGGTTTCTCTTTTTTGGTCGCATTGTTAATAGCGTCGTCCTTTTCAATCTTAATATCCACATTTAGTTCATGCTTTATGAGGTCTAGTTTTTGATTTAAGTCCTTGTGTATTTCGGCAAAGGTTAATGGCTCTTTTAAGGACTTTGTTGTTATAGTATTTTGTTGAATATCCTGGGAATGTAACCGAATGTTCGGGTTGTTTTTTTATTTTCGTATATTATACTAATGTATATCTCACTTATGATGCAGCTAAAAAATGTATGTACAGCGATTCAATTAGTAATAACGAATAAAAATTGCAATTAGTTATAAATCAAAATTGGCGCTAGCGCCAGTGCTACCAGGTAGGCCGTTCCGGCCCAATACTAAAAGCGATAGCAATTCATTATTGGAACATATTCAAATGATTGTTTTATACAATAATGTATGAATATACGACGAGTCTTTAAAATTTGGTTTATGTTTGTGTTTTGAATGTTTGATGACATTTTCTGCATTTTATATGAAATAAATGGATTTCTGCCTTTACCTATATAATCCTAAACCATCGACATTATACTCACAGAGCCGACTGAACCAATCCAACTAATTATGACCCCCAGATTTATTTATTCCTGCAGTATTAATGTCCATAATCCCACATTTAAAATTGCACACATGCGATTTAATATCGTTCGTTTCGTGATTAGTCGAAGGATATTGACAATTATTTGATGAACATTTCCTAATTGTATTCATTAAATCACAGAAGCAGTATATATAATGGAAAATATAACACATAACTTCCTCGTTTCACTTATAGATGGCGTTCAATGTCTGATATACTTCAAAATATGTTTATATTATTTTTTTAAGCCTATGGGCTCACAATTTGAAAAAACTTTACAGACATAAAATATCTTAGAATTTTTAGTAGAAAATTCTAAAATTTTAAAAGTTGACTTAGGCCAGTATTTAGGAGGGTTTTAAATTTTGGGGCTCTATAACTCTGGCCCTATACTGACGATTGGATTTAAAATGCAGGAACTTCGGTTTCTAATTATTATGGCCTTTTGGTTAACAATTTGAAAAACTGTTATAGGTATAAAAGTTGTACAATTTACTGTAGAGTATTTTGATATAATAAACAAGCTTAGGTACAACGCACTTATGCGTCTAGCTCGCTTTATAAGTAACATATGCGATGCGAACAGCGGTTTTTAATTATTATGGCCTTTTGGTTAACAATTTGAGCAAAATGTTATAGATATAAAAAGTTGTACAATTTCCTGTAGATTATTTTGATATAATAAACAAGCTTAGGTACAACGCACCTATGCGTCTAGCTCGCCTTATAAGTAATATATGCGATGCGAGCACCGGTTTTTAATTATTATGTCCTTTTGGTTAACAATTTGAGCAAAATGTTATAGATATAAAAAGTTGTACAATTTTCTGTAGATTATTTTGATATAATTAACAAGCTTAGGTACAACGCACCTATGCGTCTAGCTCGCCTTATAAGTAATATATGCGATGCGTGCACTGGTTTTTAATTATTATGGCCTTTTGGTTAACAATTTGAGCAAAATGTTATAGATTGAAAAAGTTGTACAATTTTCGGTAGATTATTTTGATATAATAAACAAGCTTAGGTACAACGCACCTATGCGTCCAGCTCGCCTTATAAGTAATTTATGCGAAGCGAACAGCGGTTTTTAATTATTATGGCCTTTTGGTTAACAATTTGAGCAAAATGTTATAGATATAAAAAGTTGTACAATTTTCTGTAGATTATTTTGATATAATAAACAAGCTTAGGTATAACGCACCTATGCGTCTAGCTCGCTTTTATTAATGACGTAAACTGCATCATAAGTGAGAAGTAATTTCTAGACTTACGGAATATTCACATTTTACCGAAACCTCTTCAAAAATACGATTATCCTTAGATTTGTTCACTATCTCGTCTGTTTTGACATCTTTGTCTAAGTAATTCCGTAATGTCGTATCGGATTCTAGACATTTCAGTCGAAATGCATTAAATCGATTTAATTCCCCAATACAATTGGAGCAAATATTTGTTGGGAAGCCATCGGTTCGAAAACACTAAACACATTTATTTACTAAATTAATATTGGGGTTTAAATAATTTAAATTGTAATCATGAAAATTTTCGAACTCGAGATTTCAACGGATATACACGTTTTGAGCTACCCCTGAATCGAATGTGACTATTTTCGGAATGACGTCTGTGTGTGTGTATGTGAACGCTCTAGAGCCAAAACTGTCGAACGAAAAATTATGAAACTTCAAACTTAAGACTTGTATATACCCTAGATGTGCACCTACTATTTTTGAAAAGAATATTCAAACCGGAAGTGCGCATGTTTACTCTATACATTTTTTGTTCTATCTCCAATATCACTAGAACGGCTACACTTACAGCAAAAATAGTTATGTTCATAATGAAAGATATTAATATTTTGCACAACTTTTGTTTGAAAAGTTTCTTCATAAATTGTACCAGTTATGAGAAAACTGCTACGAAAAAACTCAAATATCTTATTTACGTTGCCATAGTTATACCTACACTTGTGACAAATTTTATTATTTTTAAATCGGATCAACCATGAGTTACATCATTTGTTTCTTGTTTATTGAAAACAAACAAGCATTACTTTGACAGTTATCTGTATGAATTAATATTTAAAATATTGATTTCTTATTAGAATAAATTGTATCAGGTAAATTATTCAATAGAATCAATTTATATTATATATTTGCTGACATAATTAAATAACAATTTCAGAGTTTTACTGTGAAATTTGACTGTTTAAGAGTGAATACGATAAGTACTTCAAATTCAGATCCATTATAAATTGGTATAAATATCCAGTTATTTTCATTATATTATATATATATATATATATATATATATATATATATATATATATATGTATATTAATATCTATCTATTGAAAAGTACGTAAAAGAAAGTTGAGTGCAGGCCACTCCAGATATTTTTTAAATCGTATCAACCATGAGTTACATTATTTGTTTCTTGTTTATTGAAAACAAACAAGCATTACATTGACAGTTATCTGTATGAATTATTATTTAAAATATTGATTTCTTTTTAGAATAAATTGTATCAGGTAAATTATTCAATAGAATCAATTTATATTATATATTTGCTGACCCAATTAACTAACAATTTCAGAGTTTTACTGTGAAATTTGACTGTTTAAGAGTGAATACGATAAGTACTTCAAATTCAGATCCATTATAAATTTTTATAATTGTCCAGTTATTTTCATTATATTATATATATATATATATATATATATATATATGTATCTATTGAAAACTACGTAAAAGAAAGTTGAGTGCAGGCCACTCCAGATATTTTTTAAATCAGATCAACCATGAGTTACATCATTTGTTTCTTGTTTATTGAAAACAAACAAGCATTACATTGACAGTTATCTGTATGAATTATTATTTAAAATATTGATTTCTTATTAGAATAAATTGTATCAGGTAAATTATTCAATAGAATCAATTTATATTATATATTTGCTGACCCAATTAACTAACAATTTCAGAGTTTTACTGTGTAATTTGACTGTTTAAGAGTGAATACGATAAGTACTTCAAATTCAGATCCATTATAAATTGGTATAATTATCCAGTTATTATATAATAAATAACACAGCGACAACTAACATCCAAGTATATGAGATACAATTTTTGGATTCAGTAAACAAAATAGAATATAAATAAAAACAACTAACTATTAAGGGCGTGAAAGTCGATAACATTTCCGCGCAAGAAGTTAGCGTCGAAGATGCACACGTCTCATATAAAGATTGCAGGTTTTCAGCCGTTGATAAACACGTACGACACAATTTATTTAATTCCATTGCAATAAAATAACAATTTGTTATATTACGACAACAGTAGACACATTTGTATATAACCTTGTTTATGACATGTACACTGCTTAACCAAGACCACTTACATTCAGGGATGACCAAATAAACATGGTACGTATCACAAAAGTAATGGACTACAAAAGTGTTGACGCGAAATGGCGGCCGAGTTGAAATTTGTTTCTTATGGGATTTAACATTGAGGTGTTGAATAATGTTGATAGATATGGTTAAAAACCATGTTTTAATTATTTATATAAATTAAAATGAACCAGTTAAAGGCAGCCAATCACAAGGCCGGATAAGGGTTTCACGCGTGCCATCTATCGCCAATATGCAAGCACTTTTCGGCAACACTAAATGCTATTTTCCCATAATGTCGCTATTCTTTAATTACAAACTAATTAGTTATGGTCGCCCTAGTTTAAATACATGAATCTATAGTTGAAGCTTGAGCCTATTTTTAAAAAAATAACTCATACCCACCAGCACGGTACAAACATGCAAACTTCACCTCTATGTTAAATCCCATAACTCGGCCGCAATTGAATTATGCCGCCATTTCCGTGTCATCACTTTTGTAGTCCAATAGCCGTATTCTTTTTAAACACAATCTCAGCTTGTTTCGGTTAAAACTCATCTTCTAGCTCTGTCTACACATGGAGCAGACAGAGCAAAAACATAATATTTAATTGAGCTTAGCTGAGATTTTGTATAAAAAGAATACAGCTATTAAATGTCATGTTTTTGCTCTGTTTGCCCCATGTGTAGACAGAGCGAGAAGATGAATTTTAACCAAAACAAACAAGAACAAATAAGAATACGACTATTATGGGTTAATATTTCGGTGTTGACACGCTAGATGGCACTAATAGTTCATAAATGGCACAATTTTTATATAAATACGTATTTTAGCCATATTTATAAACAGTATGCAATATATATATATTAATTGTACATATAATGGAAAGTCTCAAAGGGTTTTTAATGATTTCTTATTGCATTTAGTGTAATTATGTCAAATATTATGATTATTGACTTCATTTTGGACACGATTTTTCTGAATTAAAT
Source organism: Leistus spinibarbis (assembly GCA_933228885.1). Lineage (NCBI taxonomy): Eukaryota > Metazoa > Arthropoda > Insecta > Coleoptera > Carabidae > Leistus > Leistus spinibarbis. The sequence continues at coordinate 2,070,135 of OW121813.1, forward strand.
AAAATATAGATTGTTTCTTTAATATTAACGCATAATATAGTATAAATAAAAATCATTTAGTTGAATTTATCCAAATCACGTATTTAATTTTAATAAATAATAAATAATGGCTATCAACTTTACAATGTATAATAATTATATTGTATACAAAAATCCATTATCCATACAAACTTATAATATAATAAAATTTGGTTGCAACTAAAACATCTAAACAAATACAAACAATTCCTAAAAATATAAAAACAATTCGGTTTAGTCGACGTTTATTTTCCGAAAGGTTCCTTCGGTTCCAAATACTTCTATGTCCAGCGGACTTCCAATACGGAGTTTCTCATTCGATTTCATTTCAGCCCTTTTTAGCATCCACTCATTTTTGCTTTCCATAAATTGCACCCAATTCTCTATAAAAACAATCATAGCTACAACAATGCCATCAGCTCGCTATATAAAACATATAACACGTTAGAGCACAAAAGTTACATGTCCAAATTGTCTTAAAATATATATTGTGTTAAAAATGCTCAATACTTTACAAAAACAAGCATAAATACAAGCGCGAATGCCTTCAGCTTTACAAAAATATTTGCATAAGTACATTTTGTCATAGCCTTTAATATGCTCTTCGTACAGTACAGAGCTGCTGTGTTCAATTGTCTCTATTCTCGGAATGAAACACGCATAGGTGCAAGCACTAATGCCTACAGCCGTACAACGAGTTAATCAGTGGGAAAAACAATTATATTTTATAAAACTACTCTAAGATTTAATATAGAAGGATGTATTTAAGTATTTGTATTATTAAAATGTACATATATATCAGTGTGGAGCTGACTGTATTCTGTGTATGATATGGGCACATAGTGCCTACAAGTGTAGTTAGTTATAAAATACTTACTATGTAATTCAATGAGCGTGGGTTCATTGCCACCATAGTCTTTTGGTAAAAGCTCTTTTGGTACATGTTCGTGTAAAGATGCTAAAGTCGTGTGGACATGAAGCTGCAATTCATTCGATTATTTTAGGGCCTTATTAAATGATTATTCAATATATCGCCTCATTAACAATACAATGATTTAACTTGCAATTATTAATTTATTTAAAAATCTATGTTAAGTATTTAATGGCAATAAAATAAATTCAATGAGAATTATCGTTTTTATGCATAAAACTATTTAAAGTAATGATTAAATTGTAATCGTTAATAGAGTTGCACATTAGAATATAAAAAATGTAAGTAATTCAGTTGTAGTTTGAATGAGGCGATTTTTGATTAAGGGATTTACCCTATTGCCCATTTTATCTGTTAGCAAACGTTTGACTAATTTTATTAGTCCCATCGCATATGTTGGCGCATTTAAGAAATGGATTCCTCCGATTCTTGCCGAAAAAGCTTTCTATAAACCATTTATAGAAAAGTTAATCGAATATTTAATAAAGAAATATAATTTTGCATAATATTCAGATATAGAGATTAGTAAGACATGTAACTAGTGTTAAAAGTGTCATTAGGTTCTGTTCGTACCTCACACACAAAATAAAATAAGTTTTAACCCTATACTTACATACACGATTAAGTCAGTGTATTCACAGTGAACCAATTAGTAATTTAGATTAGAAATTACTAATAATAATCCAGTTTGTTTTGTGGCAAATAATGCAATCATATAATAACTTACAATTAATATAGTATAACATTTGCTGATGTCAATTGGGTTAAATGACATTGTATTTGCGAAATTTAAGTTTTTCATATCGATGATTAATATATCATGTGTTTGATTGTCAAATTTGCCTCGAATTTCGCTATGCAGTAAAATACCCTTTAAAAATGCAGTACTTGAAAAATCTGGACATTCCTCGAAACATGGATTAGTGATTACAATTCGGCCAAAGTCCGGGCTTAGTTTTGGTATTGGTACGAAGCACCTTAAATAATAATAATAATAATAATAATAATAATAGTCCTACTGTGTGTCTGTATGTAGAAGACAGTTTTACTTACGCATAGCTAAAAACTTTCTGCATACTTGGATGTAACGGATGAATATTTTGGAAATACTCTGGTGCAAAGTTTTTGGCCGCATAATAATAATCTACTTTTTGTTTTGTTCGTTCAACACTGAACTTATTAAATTTTAATAGACGTTCTAGCAGAAACACATCTAAAATACACATTTCGCATAAAATCCAGCACTAAACAGTTTATGCTAACTGGTATATATCACCATTGCGCTCCAAAAGGCATAATATGGTAAAACATATTACAATATATTTAATCCATAAAGTCTCTTCAGATTATAGGCCTAAAGGCCATAATTTTGATATTTAAAGTATACAATTAAATTATAGTTAAGGAGTCTTTTAGTTGAAAAAGTTTCAGACAATCAAATAATTTTTACTTTCTTTTACAGAGTAATAAGTAAGTATTGTAATCATGAAAAATTTCGAACTCGAGATTTCAACGGATATACACGTTTTGATGTTTTCTGAATCGAATGTGACTATTTTCGGAATGACGTCTGTCTGTCTGTGTGTCTGTGAACGCTCTAGAGCCAAAACTGTCCAACCAAAAATTATGAAACTTCAAACTTAAGACTTATATATGCCCTAAATGTGCACCTCCTATTTTGAAAAGATTATTCAAACCGGTAGTGCATGTTTACTCTATGCATTTTTTGTTCTATCTCCAGTAACACTTGAACGGCTGCACTTATGGCAAAAATAGTAATGTTCATAATGAAAGATATTAATATTTCACACAACTTTTGTTTGAAAAGTTTCTTCATAATTTGTACCAGTTATGAGATAACTGCTACGAAAAAACTCAAAAATCTTATTTACGTTGCCATAGTTATACCTACACTTGTGACAAATTTTATTATTATTAAATTGGATCAACCATGAGTTACATCATTTGTTTCTTGTTTATTGAAAACAAACAAGCATTACATTGACAGTTAACTGTATGAATTAATATTTAAAATATTGTATTCTTATTAGAATAAATTGTATCAGGTAAATTATTCAATAGAATCAATTTATATTATATATTTGCTAATATAATTAAATAACAATTTCAGAGTTTTACTGTGGAGTTTGACGGTTTAAGAGTGAATACGATAAGTACTTCAAATACAGATCCATTATAAATTGGTATAATTATCCAGTTATTATTAAGTTATAGTCATTTAATTTGCATTTTCATTTTATATTGGTTAGCAAAGATTTTGTTATCACTTAATAATAATAATTATTATCTGCGTCCGTTTTTGCCAGGAAAACAAAATAGACATTTCATAGTATTCCTGTAGAGTATTGGTTAGTTTGACCCTTTTTTGAGATTATATATATATATATATATATATATATATATATATATATATATATATATATATATATATTTATATATGTAGACAGTTTGGGATATATATGTATATTAATATCTATCTATTGAAAACTACGTAAAAGAAAGTTGAGTGCAGGGCACTCCAGATATTTTTTTATTAATGTTAGGAAAAGGGTAAAAAATATCTAAAAGTATCTGGAGTGCCCTGCACTCAATTTGAAAAAATGTTATAGATATATAAAAAGTGCATATTTTTACATTTTTTTCGGGCTTTGAGTTAACAATATGAAAAAATGGGTTGTGGCCAACGCGGGACTTTCTTTTACGTAGTTTTCATCAATATTTATTGATTATAAAAATATAATATAAAGAAATAATAATCCAACAGAAACAATATAAAAAACCAAGCTTACTTTATATAAATGAATGGGTTGAAAATTATACCAATACCAATTTGTAATGGTTTTGAACTAACTAACTATCAAAACTAAACAATTCTCTACAGAAATATTCTGAAATGTCATTTATCTAATTCAGACCATTTTGTTTTCTTGTCGAAATATTGACAGGCGCAGATGATCCGATTTATTAAGCTACATTCGAATCCATGACAACGTAAACAAGATTCTCATCATTTTCGGTAGCAGTTTTCTCGTAACTGGTACATTTATTGAAGAAACTTTTCAAACAAAAGTTGTGCGAAATATTAATATCTTTCATTATGAACATAACTATTTTTGCCGTAAGTGCAGCCGTTCTAGTGATATTGGAGATAGAACAAAAAATGCATAGAGTAAACATGCACTGCCGGTTTGAATATTCTTTTCAAAAATAGGAGGTGCACAACTAGACCATATACAAGTCTTAAGTTTGAAGTCTCATAATGTTACGTTGGACAGTTTCGGCTCTAGAGCATTCACATACACACACACACACACACACAGACGTCACTCCGAAAATAGTCACATTCGATTCAGGGAAGCTCAAAACGTGTATATCCGTTGAAATCTCGAGTTCGATTTTTTTGGTTTTTTATTACTTCGTAAAAGAAAGTAAAAATCTTGTAGACATAAAATATCTTTTTTTTTATTTTTAGTAGAATTCTTGAGTGTATTAATTATTTTTATATGGGCAGTATTAAGGGGGGCTATAAATTTTGGAGCCCTATAACTCGGGAAGTATACGAGCGATTGTATTTAAACTGCGGATTCAAATGGGTTGCTAAATAATATGGGTAAGAAATTTGGTGTAAATCGCTCCGGTACCTTCAGGGGAGTAGAAAGCACAAATTTGATCCATGTATTTAAGTTATATATATATATTGGATTCAGGACGACTTTTTATTAATGAAATTATTGACCCGAGAATGCTACAGACACACGACCGAATGCTTTAGCTTCTTCGGTACTTCGTACGACGAGCTACAAATTAAAATACGGCTTTATTTTACTCAATCTCAACTAAATGACCCTTTAATCTATCGAACAAATTGAAACGAACACTATAGCTCTTTTGTACTACAACGAACGAATTATTATGTTAATTGTGACACGTTAGAGCGTAATGGTTACATTGCACATTAATTTAAACAGCTTAGAGTACAAAAGTGAAGTATTTGTATAGTTAACTTGCCTTGGTTACGCGGTAAATGTGGTTGTTTTTGAATCCAATCTTGTAACAGTTGAACATCTTCAGCAATTTCGTCTTTTGTTCTTCCGTATGATTTATTAATCTGTTCTAATTGAGCAGGAGTCACATTAAGTACAGATTCTACCGACATTTTTTGATTTTTAAATCAACAAATATTTGTGGAAACGATTTGACTTTATTAAAAATATAATCAAGACTGAGACTATTTATAATTTACTAGTTGAATAAATATGCTTGAAGCCAATGTTTTTACCATCGTTTTAAATAACCTTCCCAAAAACAACTTTTACGTTTTTACGAACCTAATCTATTACAGATACCAATAAAATAATAGGTGCAGGTATATTGAAATAAAAAAAAAAACTGGGAGTGTCCTTCAATCAACTTTTTATATGTTTACATTATGTAATCATTAATATAATAACCCAGAAATGTTTGTATGTGAGTGAGTGTGTATGTGTGGAACGCTTTTTTGTAAAAATGCAGATTGGCATAGACGGGGATCGAACTCACGACCTCCAGGGTGAAAGGCATGACACTTAGCCACTGCACCATGGCGACTGTTAATAATGTTATAAAAAATAATCAAATAGTTTATACTGAAATAAAACAATCACTACTCTACTGAAGGCTCAGTCTACTTTGAAATAGACAAAAACGAATCAAACGTCAGAATGAAATCAGTCAAAATTGGTTTTTGTGTGATAAATCTTCAATTCAAAATTTAATCTTAAGTTTAAGGGGAGTAGCATGTTATAATTTCAATTTTTAAGTATATAATATGAAATAAGTGCATATTATTGCCTAATTAGCATATATTTTTAGCAAATACGTGAAATTCCGTACATTTATTTTAATTCATAGTTAATATTTTCACTTCAAAATGGCTAAAAAGCAGTGATTTTTGAAAATATGAGTTGCGGTAAGATTCTATAGTTGGTCAAATTATAACAACTGCAAGGAAGTAAATTTATAATTCTGATTATTAGAGAAATAAAATGTTGAAGAGATAATTCAAAAATATTTAGAAACATGATTGGTTGGCAATTTTATTTAATTTATTTTTGATGGCACAATTCATTGTAATTTAGCATATAACTAATTATCATCAGTTTTAAAACTGCCGTTGTGACACTGCAGCAGTTTAATACTGCAACATTCAGAATCTAGCCTGATTATTTAATTCAAAAACAATCATGAATCAAATGTCAATGCATTAAAAATGTTGTGTAAATACGGTTTGTAATACATATTATTTGAATAATCGATTCAAATAATAAACAGCAATCGTAAGTAAATTTATAATCCTGTTATTTTTATATACAATCATAGAAACTGTCTAAATGATACAACACATATGCACCATACAAGGTTAAAATAAAAGTTAAACAAAATTTAGTTTAAATTTATCGGATGTTACACAGTGCATGATAAGCGATCGATTAGTTAATCTCAGCATTGTGATCTAAGAACAAAATAGCGTTCAAAGAAAGAACTCGATTTTTTCTTTCTTATTATTTGCGATGTGGACATTTGTATTACTATTATAGTCAAACGATACAAATTGAAGAAAAACCGTGTTATTATTATTAAATTACATGAAAATTCGCCATCAGTCAAAACTGACCTATGTTCTGTATACTATATGGGCACATGGTGCCCACGGGTGACCCTAGTTCATATAATACTACTTTATTCTACTTATAAATGAAACCTGCGATTATACTATAAGAAAATTTAATTATTATGTAACTAAAGAAACGTAAATGTCAAAAGCGATTTTTTGGTATATGGTAGATTCTTTTTTAAAATGTCCTGAAATGTACATTTCAGGAAAATGTTTAAAACAAAAGTTGTAGATTATAAATAAATGAACAATTATTCCTAATTAACAAGATTTGGTACGCGTAAAACGCACCAACGCGCAGAACTCGCCCTTAGGTAAAATATGAGTTGCGAGCAGTGGTTTTTAATTATTATGGCCTTTTGGTTAACAATTTGAGCAAAATGTTATAGGTGTAAAAAGTCTTGCATTTAATTTTAGATTATATTGATAAAAAAAGTTTTAGTTCATACTTTAAAATTCAAAATTATAATATTTAATAATTTTTTTCGGGCTTTGGATTAACAAAATGAAAAAATCTTATAGATATAAAGTATCTTAGAATTTTTAGTAGAATTTTTAAGTGTAATAATTATTTTTATAAGGGTAGTATTAAGGGGGGCTCTAAATTTTGGGGCCCTATAACTCGAGAAGTATACGGGCGATTGGATTTATACTGCGAGTGGATTCAAATGGGATGCCAAATAATATGTGTACCAAATTTAGATTATATTGATAAAAAACAAATTTAGTGCATATTTTAAAATTCAAAATTATAATATTTAATAATTTTTTTCGGGCTTTGGGTTAACAAAATGAAAAAATCTTGTAGACAAAAAATATCTTAGAATTTCTAGTAGAATTTTTAAGTGTTTCAATTATTTTTATAAGGGCAGTATTAAAGGAGGCTCCAAATTTTGGGGCCCTATAACTCGGGAAGTATACAGGCGATTGGATTTAAACTGCGAGCGGATTCAAATGGGATGCCAAATAATATGTGTACCAAATTTGGAGTGAATCGCTCCGGTACCTTCAGAGGAGTAGAGGGCACAAATTTGGTCTTACGAGCGACCGAGCGAGAAATTGATTGTTGGATGATTGCAACAAAAAATGTTGTACTTACAAGTATTGCAATCGTTTTCATTTACACCTATAACATTTTGCTCAAATTGTTAACCAAAAGGCCATAATAATTAAAAAGCACTGCTCGCAACGCATATTTTACCTAAGGGCGAGCTTTGCGCGTTGGTGCGTTTTACGCGTACCAAATCTTGTTTATTATTAATAATTATTTTTTCACCTTTAAGTTCACAACCTGTAAAAACATTATAAATTTAAAATGTGTTATAATTGCTTGAACATTATTTTGATATAATAAAATAATTATAATTTTTGCTCGCATTGCATATAATACTTATAAGGAGAGCTAAACGCATAGGTGCGTTGGACCTAAGCTTGTTTTATCAATATATTCAAAACGTATAAAAAAGAGTAAATAAAAATCGATGTAACTTCCTATTCCTCATTGTTGAGTTGGCTCAAGAAAGTAAACATTTTATTATTTTACATATAATTATAAATAAATACAAATTTGTCTTAACAATTGAGTTAAAATAATCCAAATCACGTATACTTTACTTTAGTAAACAACAAATAATGGATATCAACTTTACAGTGTATAATAATTATATTGTATACAAAAATCCATTATCCATAAAAACTTATAATATAATAAAATTTGGTTGCAACTAAAACACCTAAACATATACAAACAATTCCTTAAAATATAAAAACAATTCGGTTTAGTCGACGTTTATTTTCCGAAAGGTTCCTTCGCTTCCAAATACTTCTATGTCCAGCGGACTTCCAATACGGAGTTTCTCATTCGATTTCATTTCAGCCCTTTTTAGCATCCACTCATTTTTGCTTTCCATAAATTGCACCCAATTCTCTATAAAAACAAACATAGCTACAACAATGCCATCAGCTCGCTATATAAAACATATAACACGTTGAAGCACAAATGTTACATGTCCAAATTGTCTTAAAATATATATAGTGTTAAAAATACTCAATACTTTAGAAAAACAAGCATAAATACAAGCACGAATGCCTTCAGCTTTACAAAAATATTTGCATAAGTACATTTTGTCATAGCCTTTAATATGCTCTTCGTACAGGACAGAGCTGCTGTGTTCAATTGTCTCTATTCTCGGAATGAAACACGCATAGGTGCAAGCACTAATGCCTACAGCCGTACAACGAGTTAATCAGTGGGAAAAACAATTATATTTTATAAAACTACTCTAAGATTTAATATAGAAGGATAGATTTAAGTATTTATATTATTAAAATGTACATATATATCAGTGTGTAGCTGACTGTATTCTGTGTATGATATGGGCACATAGTGCCTACAAGTGTAGTTAGTTATAAAATACTTACTATGTAATTCAATGAGCGTGGGTTCATTGCCACCATAGTCTTTTGGTAATAGCTCTTTTGGTACATATTCGTGTAAAGATGCTAAAGTCGTGTGGACATAAAGCTGCAATTCATTCGATTATTTTAGGGCCTAATTAAATGATTAGTCAATATATCGCCTCATTAACAATACAATGATTTAACTTGCAATTATTAATTTATTTAAAAATGTATGTTAAGTATTTAAAGGGCAATAAAACGAATTCAATGAGAATTATCGTTTTTATGCATAAAACTATTTAAAGAAATGATTAAATTGTAAACGTGAATAGATTTGCACATTTGGATATAAAAAATGTAAGTAATTCAGTTGTAGTTTGAATGAGGCGATATTTGATAAAGGGATTTACCCTATTTGCCATTTTATCTGTTAGTAAACGTTTGACTAATTGTATTAGTCCCTTCGCATATGTTGGCGCATTTAAGAAATGGATTCCTCCGATTCTTGCCGAAAAAGCTTTCTATAAACCATTTATAGAAAAGTTAATCGAATATTTAATAAAGAAATATAACTATTACTTAAAATTATAATTAATTGTATTAGTTTTGGGGCTGTTATATTATTGCGTGTTATAATTCAAACTCAATTAATATTTGTAATTTCTACCCTCAATTACTAAATAGTTCGCAGTGAATAAAGCTATAGAACGCATGGTTTAGTATAAATAGGTCAGTGCATTCACAGCGACCCAATTAGTAATTCAGATTAGCAATTACTAATAATAATTCGGTTTGCTTTATGACAAATAATGTAATAGTGTTTAATAACTTACTATAAGTATATTAAAGCATTTGGTGAGGTCAATTGGGCTAAATGACATTGTATTTGCGAAATTTAAGTTTTTCATATCGATGATTATTATATCATGTGTTTGATTGTCAAATTTGCTTCGAATTTCGCTATGCAGTAAAATACTCTTCAAAATATCAGTACTTGAAAAATCTGGGCATTCCTCGAAACATGGATTAGAGACTATAATTCGGCCAAAGTCCGGGCATAGTTTTGGCATTGGTACGAAGCACCTTAAATAATAATAATAATAGTGTCACTGTGTGTCTGTATGTAGAAGACAGTTTTACTTACGTATAGCTAAAAACTTTCTGCATACTTGGATGTAACGGATGAATATTTTGGAAATACTCCGGTGCTAAGTGCTTGACCGCATAATAATATTCAAATTTTTGTTTTGCTCGTTCAACACTGAACTTATTATATTTTAAATTACGTTCTATAATAACCACATCTAAAATACACATTTCGATTAAAATCCAGCACTAAACAGTTTGTGATAACTGGGATATATCACCATTGCGCTCCAAAAGGCGTAATACGATAAATAATATTACAAAATATTTGATCCATAAAGTCTCTTTAGATTATAGACCCAAAGGTTCATAAAATAATAATAATTATTACATTTAAAGTATTTAATTAAATTCGATTTAATCTATTGAACACATTTAAATAATATAGTAGATGGCTGAACACTATAGCTCTTTTGTACAACAACGAACGAATTATAATGTTAATTTTGGCACGTTAGAGCGCAATGGTTACATGATAATAATAGTTTAATTTCATTTTTAAATGATTATTGTAGGATATGTCACTTTTATGTCTTAATTAGTTAATTATTACAAATATTTTAAAGTTTAACAATATTTTAAAATTTGATTTACGTCGTTTTGTTAAGTTTAGTTCACATTGCCGTGTGAATTAATCTTAAAATAACGATATTTAAAATGATTGCGCTTAAATAATTAGAAACGCGTGAGCGATATTTGTTATTTATAAAATAACTAACGACAAATAAACCATTTTAAAACTTGCCTTCTTTAAGTTGTAAATGAGGTTGTTTTTCAGCCCAATCTTTCATCAGTTGCACATCTTCAGCAATTACGTCTTTTGTTCTTCCGTATAGTTTATGAATCTGTTCTAATTCAGCTGGAGTCACATTAAGCACAGATTCAAGTGACATATTTCGATTTTTAATTCAATAAATATTTACGAAAACGATTTTACTTTGTTCAAAATATAATCAAGACTGAGACTATTTATAATTTCTAGTTCAATAAATATGCTTGAAGCTAATGTTTTTACCATTATTTTAAATAACCTTCCCAAAAACAACTTTTAATAATTACGTTTTTACTAACTTAATCAACTGCAGGTACCAAAAAAATAATAGATGCAGGTATATTGAAATTAAAAAAAACTTGGAGTGTCCTTGAATCAACTTTTTATATAATTGCACTATGTATTTAATATAATACTGCTTTATTCTACTTATAAATTAAACCTGCGATTATACTATAAGAACATTTAATTATTATGTAACTAAAGAAACGTAAATGAAACGTATTTTGAAATCCAAATTGTTGACTGTCAAATCCGATTGTATTTTGAATAAAATTATAAACTCGTGTTTTTATTCCTTTTACAAATAATTTAGAGAAATTGGTTTATAATTGACAGGATCTTTTTGTTTCCCGATTTAAAAATAGGTTTAATTCAACTGGATTTATGGCATTGCGGGAATACACCATCTTTTAAGTAATTATTATAAATGTTAGGTAAGGCTAAAATGTTTAGATCTAACGAACTAATTGTGTCAGGTTCAGGACTGCTATAAGTTTTCATAGCGCTTATTAGTTTATAGATTTCAGTTTTATCGGTAGGGTTCATGAAAAGTGATTTTATGCTAATTTTTCACCAATTGTTCCAAAATAATTATTCATTAGGTTAGCAATTTTTTAGAATCAGTTCCATTAGAAATGATTACTTCTATATTAGATTTATTATAATTTTGCGAAAATTTATTCTTTATTATACTATTAATATTTTGCCAGAGTTTTTACTTTCTTTTACAGAGTAATAAGTAAGTATAGGGATCACCAAAAAAATCGAACTCGAGATTTCAACGGATATACACGTTTTGACCTTTTCTGAATCGAATGTGACTATTTTCGGAATGACGTCTGTCTGTCTGTGTGTGTGTGTGTCTGTGAACGCTCTAGGGCCAAAACTGTCGAACGAAAAATTATGAAACTTCAAACTTAAGACTTGTATATACCCTAGATGTGCACCTCCTATTTTTGAAAAGAATATTCAAACCGGTAGTGCGCATGTTTACTCTATACATTATTTGTTCTATCTCCAATATCACTAGAACGGCTACACTTACGGCAAAAATAGTTATGTTCATAATGAAAGATAATTATATTTCGCACAACTTTTGTTTGAAAAGTTTCTTCATAAATTGTACCAGTTATGAGAAAACTGCTACGAAAAAACTCAAATATCTTATTTACGTTGCCATAGTTATACCTACACTTGTGACAAATTTTATTATTTTTAAATTGGATCAACCATGAGTTACATCATTTGTTTCTTGTTTATTGAAAACAAACAAGCATTACTTTGACAGTTATCTGTATGAATTAATATTTAAAATATTGATTTCTTATTAGAATAAATTGTATCAGGTTAATTATTATAGAATCAATTTATATTATATATTTGCTGACATAATTTATTAACAATTTCAGAGTTTTACTGTGAAATTTGACTGTTTAAGAGTGAATACGATAACTACTTCAAATTCAGATCCATTGGTATAATTATCCAGTTATTTTCATTATATAATATATATATATGTATATTAATATCTATCTATTGAAAACTACGTAAAAGAAAGTTGAGTGCAGGCCACTCCAGATATGTTTTTCTATGTTAATAGTAAAATTTTGAAGCTGTAAGTAATCTCCATTTCAAAATTAAATCTATTACAATTAGATATTACAAGATCTATAATACTTCCACTCGTATCTGTGTTTCTAGTGGAATGCTGATTATCTATTTTATTAAATATTGTATAGCCATTTATTTCAATAGTCTTTAAAAAATTTGGAAATTATAGAGTATTTGTATCACTAATAACAATGAAATTTCTCGATTTAGCCAAAATATTATCCAAAAACTCAATAAAATCATATTCATTCAACCAGGAGCTTTGTACAGCGCACATATTTTGATAGTATTTATAGTAAAGCAAATTGAATTATATGGATTATTTTCATATTGAAAATCATTTGAAAATACTAAATCATCTCTTATAAAAATAGCAACACTTTTGTTCAAAGTTATAAATCTTAATTACATAAAACTACTCAAAACTTATCATGATTAAACAAACCTCGATTACGCAAAAACCTACCTACTTTTTTTTATAAAAAAAAATATCAGTGAATTTGTAATTGCATAAATAATGCCTGGTAAAAATGCTAATTTTTTTGTATTTACAGTTTTGGAGATAAAAAATGACCTATTTTGGAGGTTTTTATTTTTTATCTCTGAAACTGTAAATACAAAAAATATATATCATTTTTAAAAAACATTATTTATGCAATTACGAATGCACTGATATTTTTTTTATAAATAATATCTGGAGTGGCCTGCACTCAACTTTCTTTTACGTAGTTTTCAATAGATAGATATTAATATACATATATATATAATATAATGAAAATAACTGGATAATTATACCAATTTATAATGGATCTGAATTTGAAGTACTTATCGTATTCACTCTTAAACAGTCAAATTTCACAGTAAAACTCTGAAATTGTTAATTAATTATGTCAGCAAATATATAATATAAATTGATTCTATTGAATAATTTACCTGATACAATGTATTCTAATAAGAAATCAATATTTTAAATATTAATTCATACAGATAACTGTCAAAGTAATGCTTGTTTGTTTTCAATAAACAAGAAACAAATGATGTAACTCATGGTTGATCCGATTTAAAAATAATAAAATTTGTCACAAGTGTAAGTATAACTATGGCAACGTAAATAAGATATTTGAGTGTTTTCGTAGCAGTTTTCTCATAACTGGTACAATTTATGAAGAAACTACGTATTAAAAATTATATTTACATTAATAAGGTGAATATTAAAAATAAAATCCATGTTTTTTATTGAAGAAACATTATTTGAAAACGTATAAAATAATAAGCTAAATTTAATAAAATTTACTTTCCCAATTATTGTAATTCTCTGCTAAATATTTATTAAAATAACCGATCAAAAAACAAATATTAGCATATTTTGAATTGTACGAAAAGAAAACAACAGATTCTAAAGCGTTTATGATAAGTATAGCTCGGATCGATATGTAAATATTCGTAATATTGATTGCGCTGACATTGACAATACAGAATTGAATGTAATCAATGAATGGAAACTGTTTTAATGAATGCGTACGAAATATTTTTAATATTGTTTGTATTATTTAGTTTTATAAAGTAGTACATTATTATAACAATGAAAAATGGACTGTACATGATATGGGCACATGGTTGAATCTAGTATTTTATTATTATAAATATAATCAAAAAATTAATGTAAACAAACGAAACTGGCTATGAAGTTTTTAGCTCGCCGTACAGAATATACAAAAGAGCTTAGTGATCGGTCGTGTGTCTGTAACATGCTCGGATCGAAATAAATATTAACAATAAGTTCTTGTATTTTCGCCCTGAATCCAAAATTATATATAACTCATATACTTGGATGTATCTCGGTCGGTCGTAAGACCTGAGTTTGTGACCGCAACTCCTCTGAAGGTACCGGGCCGATTTTAATGAAATTTGATTTACATATAATTTGCACGTTCTTGAAGTTCCCATCGCATTTTGAATCCAATTGTCTGTACAGGTCCGGAGTTATAGGGCCCCAAAATTTGAAACCCTCGTAAATACTGCCCCTAGTCGATTTTCTACTAAAAATTCTAAGATATTTTATGTTGACAAAGTTTTATAAAATTGTGAAATTTTAAAATGATTTTAAATCAGGTTAACTTTGATTTTTGTTCGGTATGTTTTCGCTTATGAATCGTTAAATGTTGTTTAGTTTTGAACGAACTGTTACAATTTGTGCAGGGATAAGGTTTCTCTCTTGTATGCGTCTGCATGTGAATCTGTAATGTTCGATTTGTTGCGAACGAACTATCGCATACTGTACAGGGATAAGGTTTCTCTCCTGTATGCGTCCGCATGTGCATTGTTAAATTACGCGGTTGTGTAAATGAACGGTCACAAACTGTACACGAATATGGTTTCTCTCTCGTATGCATCCGCATATGCATTGTTAAATTATAGTTTTCTGTAAAACAAGTGCCACAAACTGTACACGAATAAGGTTTCTTCCCTGTATGCGTCCACCTGTGCGACTTTAATTTTCTCTTTGAAATGAACGAACTGTCGCATACTGTACACGAATAAGGTTTCTCTCCTGTGTGCGTCCGCATGTGAACTGTTAAATGGCTTTTTGTATTAAACGACCTGTTGCATTCTGTACAAGAATAAGGTTTCTCTCCTGTATGCGACCACATATGAATCGTTAAACTTTGCTTTTGTTTATATGAATTATTACACACTGGACACGGATATGGCTTCTTCTTTTCTTGTTCATTAACTGGTGCATTATTTACTTCAAAGTTTATATCTTCGTCCTCTTCAATCTCAATGATTTCATGCTTTATGTCTAACACTTGATTCAAGTCCTCTTGCATTTCGGCAATTGATAATGGATCTTTTAAAGATGTTGCTGATATTTCTTTTTTGGATGAAGTCTAGAAGGAAATATTGTGATTATGAACATTTCCGAACTCGAGATTTTTACGGATATACACATTTTGCCTCTCCCTGAATCGAATATCACTTCAAGCAAATTGAAGTCACTACGCGGTAATATCAAAAAAATCGACATGTTTTTGATTATATTCAAAGTCGTTACGCTTTATTTTATAAAAATTATGTGCCACTCTAAGAATGTTTTTTATTTATTAAAAATATCTGGAGTGACCTGCACTCAACTCCCTTTTACGTAGTTTTCACTGATTTTAAAAATATAAAATAATAATCCAACAGAAACAATATGAAAACGAAGCTTACCTTATATAAATGAATGGGTGGAAAATGATACCAATACCAATTTGTAATGGTTTTAAAGTACTAGCTATCCAAACTAACCAATACCCTACAGAAATATCCTGAAATGTCATTTATCTAATTGAGTCTATTTTGTTTTCCTGTCAAAATAGCAGATGATCCGATTTTATAAGCTACATGCGAATCCATGGCAACGTAAGCCAAATATTTATAATGTTTTGTAGCTTTTTTCTCGCAACTGATACATTTTTTGAAGAAATGTTTCAAACATAAATTGTGCGAAATATTAATATCTTTCATTATGAACATAACTATATTTGCCGTAAGTGTAGCCGTTCTAGTGATATTGGAGATAGAACAAAAAATGTATAGAGTAAACATGCGCACTATCGGTTTGAATATTCTTTTCAAAAATAGGAGGTGCACATCTAGGGCATATACAAGTCTTAAGGGGGTAGTCCTCTAAATCCGGTGCTCGAAAGCTCTTTGTACAATTACTAAATGGATATACCCAAAGTTGTCATTGTCAAAAATCCGGAAACACCTATTTTTCAGCCGGATTTAGAAGACTACCCCCAGTTTGAAGTTTCACAATTTTTTGTTCGACAGTTTTGGCCCTAGAGCGTTCGCAGACACACACACACACACAGATAGCTGGATTTGGTTACATATATATATATATATATATATATATATATCATTAATATAATAACCCAGAAATGTTTGTATGTGAGTGTGTATGTGTAGAACGCTTTTTTTGTAAAAATGCAAATTGGCATAGACGAGGATCGAACTCACGACCTCCAGGGTGAAAGGCATGACACTTAGCCACTGCACCATGGCGACTGTTAATAATGTTATAAAAAATAATCAAATAGTTTATACTGAAATAAAACAATCACTACTCTTCTGAAAGCTCAGTCTGCTTTGAAATAGACAAAAACGAATCAAACGTCAGAATGAAATCAGTCAAAATTGGTTTTTGTGTGATAAATCTTCAATTCAAAGTTTAATCTTAAGTTTAAGGGGAGTAGCATGCTATAATTTCAATTTTTAATTATATAATATGAAATAAGTGCATATTATTGCCTAATTAGCATATATTTTTAGCAAATACGTGAAATTCCGTACATTTATTTTAATTCATAGTTAATATTTTCACTTCAAACTGGCCAAGAAGCAGTGATTTTTGAAAATATGAGTTGCGGTAAGATTTTATAGTTCGTCAAATTATAATAACTGCAAGTAAGTACATTTATAATTCTGATTATTAGAGAAATAAAATGTTGAAGAGATAATTCAAACATATTTAGAAACATGATTGGTTGGCAATTTTATTTAATTTATTTTTGATGGCACAATTCATTGTAATTTAGCATATAACTAATTATCATCAGTTTTAAAACTGCCGTTGTGACACTGCAGCAGTTTAATACTGCAACATTCAGAATCTAGCCTGATTATTTAATTCAAAAACAATCATGAATCAAGTGTCAATGCATTAAAAATGTTGTGTAAATACGGTTTGTAATACATATGATTTGAATAATCGATTCAAATAATAAACAGCAATCGTAAGTAAATTTATAATCCTGTTATTTTTATATACAATCATAGAAACTGTCTAAATGATACAACACATATGCACCATACAAGGTTAAAATAAAAGTTAAACAAAATTTAGTTTAAATGTATCGGATGTTACACAGTGCATGATAAGCGATCGATTAGTTAATCTCAGCATTGTGATCTAAGAACAAAATAGCGTTCAAAAACGGACTCGATTTTTACTTTCTTATTATTTGCGATGTGGACATTTGTATTACTATTATAGTCAAACGATACAAAATGAAGAAAAACTGTGTTATTATTATTAAATCAGTCAAAACTGACCTATGTTCTGTGTACCATATGGGCACATGGTGCCCACGGGTGACCCTAGTATATATATATATCTAGTGAAAACTGTGTAAAAGAAAGTCGAGTACAGGCTACTCCAGATATTTTAAAATAGTGAAGCCAGTGGCTATATAAAAAAATATTGTTGACATTTTAAAACGATTTTCTATCAGGTTAACTGTGTACGACTATGATTTTTGTTCGTATGTTTTCGCTTATGAATAGTTAAACATCGTTGAGTTTTGAACGAACTGTTACAATTTGTGCAGGGATAAGGTTGATCTCTTGTATGCGTCTGCATGTGAATCTTTAATGATTGGCTTGATTTGTACGAACTATCGCATACTGTACAGGAATAAGGTTTCTCTTCTGTATGCGACCGCATATGCATAATTAAATTAGAGTGTTGTGTAAACGAACTGTCACAAACTGTACACGAATAAGGTTTCTCTCCTGTATGCGTGCGCATATGAATTGCTAAATTTTGCTTTTGTTTATATGAATTATTACACACTGGACACTGATATGTCTTCTTCTTTTCTTGTTCATTAACTGGTGCATTATTTACTTCAAAGTTTCTATCTTCGTCCTCTTCAATCTTAATATCAACATCGATTTCATGCTTTACAATGTCTAACGTTTGATTCAAGTCCTCTTGCATTTCGGTAATTGATAATGGATCATTTAAAGATGTTGCTGATGTAACTTTCTTGGATGACGTCTAGAAGGAAATATTGTAATTATGAACATTTTCGAACTCGTGATTTTCACGGATATACACATTTTGATTCTCCCTGAATCGAATATTTGGGATCGCGCATGTATGCAAGAATTGCAATCCTGACTAAACGGCGCGTTACCCTCGCAATGCGGAACTAAATGCACGTTTTTAGATTTTATAAGTATGCGTTGCAATTTGTTTTTGTTTTAGAGTTTGTTGATTGTAGAGTTTGAGACTGTCTAAGTACTTTTCCCGTTAATCCCGATTATCTTTTCGCTCTAGTTATACCGTTTTAAATCTAATTATAATTATTGTCCCGTTTATTTGTTTGTATACTTTAGTTTTCCAAATCATTAATATAATTACCCAGAAATGTATGTGAGTGTGTGTAGAACACTTTTTTGTAAAAATGCAAATTGGCATAGACGAACTCACCGACTTCCAGGGTGAAAGGCAAGACTCTTAACTACTACGCCATGGCAACTGTTAATATTGTTATACAAAATAATCAAATAGTTTATACTGAAATAAAACCACTACGATTCAGAAGGCTCAGTCTGCTTTGAAATAGACAAAAACGAATCAAACGTCAGAATGAAATCAGTCAAAAAAGTTTTTGTGTGATAAATCTTCAATTAATTTGATGTATTGAAGTGTATTTAGTGTGTTTAGTGTACATTACACAGAGTGGCTGATCTGCTATATTATATTGATATTGTATGTCAATGAGAAATATAAATAATTTAGTTAGTTAATAAAATGCAGTTTTATTTATTCTAATTTGAAGTTTGTGAATGTGTCGCTATTTTAAGCATTTATGTTAAAATGACCGACCAAAGAACAAATTGAAATAAAAGTGCAACCACACGTAAGCGTCAAAAACAGTATTTCAATGTGCATTAGTGACGTACGAGTTACGGAAACATTGTTTGCATTGTAACACTTAAGTTTAAGGGGAGTCACATATGTTATTAATCAATTTATAAGTATTTAATATGAATTTAAGTGCATATTATTGCCTAATTAGCATATATTTTTAGCAAATACGTGAAATTCCGTCTATTTATTTTAATTTCAATGTGCATTAGTGACGTACGAGTTACGGAAACATTGTTTGCATTGTAACACTTAAGTTTAAGGGGAGTCACATATGTTATTATTCAATTTTTAAGTATTTAATATGCAATAAGTGCATATTATTGCCTAATTAGCATATATTTTTAGCAAATACGTGAAGTTCCGTCCATTTATTTTAATTTCAATGTGCATTAGTGACGTACGAGTTACGGAAACATTGTTTGCATTGTAACACTTAAGTTTAAGGGGAGTCACATATGTTATTATTCAATTTTTAAGTATTTAATATGCAATAAGTGCATATTATTGCCTAATTAGCATATATTTTTAGCAAATACGTGAAATTCCGTCCATTTATTTTAATTTCAATGTGCATTAGTGACGTACGAGTTACGGAAACATTGTTTGAATTGTAACACTTAAGTTTAAGGGGAGTCACATATGTTATTAATCAATTTATAAGTATTTAATATGAATTTAAGTGCATATTATTGCCTAATTTGCATATATTTTTAGCAAATACGTGAAATTCGGTACATTTATTTTAATTTCAATGTGCATTAGTGACGTACGAGTTACGGAAACATTGTTTGAATTGTAACACTTAAGTTTAAGGGGAGTCACATATGTTATTAATCAATTTATAAGTATTTAATATGAATTTAAGTGCATATTATTGCCTAATTTGCATATATTTTTAGCAAATACGTGAAATTCGGTACATTTATTTTAATTTCAATGTGCATTAGTGACGTACGAGTTACGGAAACATTGTTTGAATTGTAACACTTAAGTTTAAGGGGAGTCACATATGTTGTTATTCAATTTTTAAGTATTTAATATGCAATAAATGCATATTATTGCCTAATTTGCATATATTTTTAGCAAATACGTGAAATTCGGTACATTTATTTTAATTTCAATGTGCATTAGTGACGTACGAGTTACGGAAACATTGTTTGAATTGTAACACTTAAGTTTAAGGGGAGTCACATATGTTATTAATCAATTTATAAGTATTTAATATGAATTTAAGTGCATATTATTGCCTAATTTGCATATATTTTTAGCAAATACGTGAAATTCCGTCCATTTATTTTAATTTCAATGTGCATTAGTGACATACGAGTTACGGAAACATTGTTTGAATTGTAACACTTAAGTTTAAGGGGAGTCACATATGTTATTATTCAATTTATAAGTATTTAATATGAATTTAAGTGCATATTATTGCCTAATTTGCATATATTTTTAGCAAATACGTGAAATTCCGTCCATTTATTTTAATTCATAGTTAATATTTTCACTTCAAAATGGCCAAAAAGTAATGATTTTTGAAAATATGAGTTGCGGTAAGACGTTACTTAGGAGATAGTTCTGTTTTGTTTTTATGTTGTTGATGAAAAAAAAAATTTTGTTTTCACATCATTGTTCGGCGGAAGTAAAATCATATCAAAATAAAAGGAAATTCAAATCTGTGCAGCATTTAATTTAACATCGCACAAACCAATATGTATATTTGTTAAATTCGTAACAAACAAAATGTTTTAAATTAAGAAAATTCAAATTAAATTTTCTTTAAAGTCGGCCTTAGTTGAATAATATTCTGGAGGTGTAACCTCACCATTTTCAGCTTATTATTTACGTCGGATATTATACTAATTCCTAGACTTACGGGAAATTTATCATTTTCCGACGCCTCTTCAAAATCGCAACTATCTTCATCCATATTTTCTTCAAGCTTAATCGCATTTTGGTTGCATGATTCTGTTGGTTGATTCGTCACAGTAATATTTGTTCCCGCAACTTTAGTAACTCCTTTTACTTGTTTCCTTAAAACTCCGTCAGATTGAAGACATTTCAATCGGAATGAATGACACCGGTTTACTTCTCTAATGCAATTGTGGCAGATCATTGTGGGAAGGCCATCGTCTTTACAACACTAGAACACGCCTTCAATTAACACTGTTTGCTAAACACTTTATAACACTTTTGTTACAACTAAATGGCATTAGTTTCATTATAACTAACAATAAAAACAACTAACAATTAATGGTGTGAAAGTCGATAAGATTTCAGCACAACAAATTTGCGTGGAAGTTGCACACGTCTCATATAATGATTGCATGTCTTCAGCCGCTGACAAACAAGTGCGGCACAATTTATTTAATTCCATTTTAATCAAATAACCATTTATTAAATTACAATGACAATAAACACCGAAAACTATAACCAATAAATTGAAAACAACAACAAATGCTAATTACTTAACCAAGACCACTTATATCCATTTGTTCATGGGTCAATGTTGCCAGCGGGTCGAAGTAAAAAGTCGCTACGCGGTAATATCAAAAATATCTGGAGTGGCCTGCACTCAACTTTCTTTTACGTAGTTTTCAATAGATTGATATTAATATACATATATATATAATATATTGAAAATAACTGGATAATTATACCAATTTATAATGGATCTGTATTTGAAGTACTTATCGTATTCACTCTTAAACAGTCAAATTTCACAGTAAAACTCTGAAATTGTTAATTAATTATGTCAGCAAATATATAATATAAATTGATTCTATTGAATAATTTACCTGATACAATGTATTCTAATAAGAAATCAATATTTTAAATATTAATTCATACAGATAACTGTCAAAGTAATGCTTGTTTGTTTTCAATAAACAAGAAACAAATGATGTAACTCATGGTTGATTCGTTTTAAAAATAATAAAATTTGTCACAATTGTAGGTATCACCATGGCAACGTAAATAAGATATTTGAGTTTTTTCGTAGCAGTTTTCTCATAACTGGTACAATTTATGAGAAAACTTTTCAAACAAAAGTTGTGCGCCGTTGTAGCCGTTCTAGTGATATTTTCGGCATGACGTCTGTGTGTGTGTGTCTGTGAACGCTCTAGAGCCAAAACTGTCGAACGAAAAATTATGAAACTTCAAACTTAAGACTTGTATATACCCTAGATGTGCACCTCCTATTTTTGAAAAGAATATTCAAACCGGAAGTGCGCATGTTTACTCTATACATTTTTTGTTCTATCTCCAATATCACTAGAACGGCTACACTTACGGCAAAAATAGTTATGTTCATAATGAAAGATAATAATATTTCGCACAACTTTTGTTTGAAAAGTTTCTTCATAATTTGTACCAGTTATGAGAAAACTGCTACGAAAAAACTCAAATATCTTATTTACGTTGCCATAGTTATACCTACACTAGTGACAAATTTTATTATTTTTAAAACGAATCAACCATGAGTTACATCATTTGTTTCTTGTTTATTAAAAACAAACAAGCATTACTTTGACAGTTATCTGTATGAATTAATATTTAAAATATTGATTTCTTATTAGAATAAATTGTATCAGGTAAATTATTCAATAGAATCAATTTATATTATATATTTGCTAACATAATGAAATAACAATTTCAGAGTTTTACTGTGGAGTTTGACAGTTTAAGAGTGAATACGATAAGTACTTCAAATTCAGATCCATTATAAATTGGTATAATTATCCAGTTATTATTAAGTTATAGTCATTTAATTTGCATTTTCATTTTATATTGGTCAGCAAAAGATTTTGTCATCACTTAATAATAATTATTATTATCTGCGCCTGTTTTTGCCAGGAAAACCAAATAATAATTTCAGAGTATTCCTGTAGAGTATTGGTTAGTTTGACCCTTTGTTTGAGATTATATATATATATATGTAGACAGTTTGGGATATATATGTATATTAATATCTATCTATTGAAAACTACGTAAAAGAAAGTTGAGTGCAGGCCACTCCAGATATTTTATTTTACTTAATGTACCAATAATATGGTAATAAACCTGTTTTCTTAATATCTGTTATCATATTTTCGTCGGTAATACACAATAATAATAATATTTCCGGGATAATTTCATACACACATACACGCATACTGGTATATAATTTTTATTTATTCGGCTAGTGATATATATATATATATATATATATATATATATATATATATATATATATATATATATATATATATATATATATATATATATATATATGTATATATATATATATATATATGTATATATATATATATATATATATATATATATATATATATATATATATATATATATATATATATATATTATATTAGCACAATTACAATAAATTCATCGCAAAGAAAATACAAATAAACTGAAACGCTGAACTAATTTTACATTGGCTCTTATGGAGAAATCTAATTTGTTGTGTTTTTTCAAAATGGCGTGATTTTTACTTTCTTTTACAGAGTAATAAGTAAGTATAGGGATCACCAAAAAAATCGAACTCGAGATTTCAACGGATATACACGTTTTGAGCTTCTCTGAATCGAATGTGACTATTTTCGGAGTGACGTCTGTGTGTGTGTGTATGTGAACGCTCTAGAGCCGAAACAGTCCAACGTAAAATTATGAGATTTCAAACTTAAGACTTGTATATGGTCTAGTTGTGCACCTTCTATTTTTGAAAAGAATATTCAAACCGGCAGTGCATGTTTACTCTATGCATTTTTTGTTCTATCTCCAATATCACTAGAACGGCTGCACTTACGGCAAAAATAGTTATGTTCATAATGAAAGATATTAATATTTCGCACAACTTTTGTTTGAAAAGTTTCTTCAATAAATGTACCAGTTACGAGAAAACTGCTACCGAAAATTATGAGAATCTTGTTTACGTTGTCATGGATTCGAATGTAGCTTAATAAATCGGATCATCTGCGCCTGTCAATATTTCGACAAGAAAACAAAATGGTCTGAATTAGATAAATGACATTTCAGAATATTTCTGTAGAGAATTGTTTAGTTTTGATAGTTAGTTCAAAACCATTACAAATTGGTATTGGAATAATTTTCAACCCATTAATGTATATAAGGTAAGCGTGGTTTTCACATTGTTTCTGTTGGATTAATATTTCCTAATATTATATTTTTATAATCAATAAACATTGATGAAAACTACGTAAAAGAAAGTCCCGCGTTGGCCACAACCCATTTTTTATTTTAATTTTTAAATGTGCATTTACTAATTTATTTTGTCGGGGATGAGTATATTTTTTTGTTATTTTTGAGTACATTATAAAAAGGTACCCCCCGTAACTATTCTATTTATTTAAATAAAAAAATTATTTGCTACTCATCTCCGACATATTTGTATATGACTTTATAATTTTGAAAATTACTTAAATCCGCCGAATAGTTTTCGAAAAACACAAGAATTACACAATTTACCAATTTGTCGGCGACCTTAATCAAATTTTAAAAAATTTCTACTGAAAATTCTAAGTCGACAAAGTTTTTTAAATTGTGAAGCCAGTGGCTATATAAAAAAACTTATTGTTTAAATTTTAAAATGATTTTCTATCAAGTTAACTGTGTACGACTATGATTTTTGTTCGTATGTTTTCGCTTATGAATCGTTAAACATTGTTTAGTTTTGAACGAACTGTTACAAATTGTGCAGGGATAAGGTTCATCTCTTGTATGCGTCTGCATGTGATTCTTTAATGATGAGCTAGATTTGTATGCACTATCGCATACTGTACAGGGATAAGGTTTCTCTTCTGAATGCGACCGCATATGTATTGTTAAATTACATGGATCTGTAAATGAACGGTCACAAACTGTACACGAATATGGTTTTTCACCTGTATGCGTCCGCATATGAATGGTTAACTTAGAGTTTTCTGTAAAAAAACGGTCACAAACTGTACACGAATAAGGTTTCTTCCCTGTATGCGTCCACCTGTGCGACTTTAATTTTCTCTTTGAAATGAACGAACTGTCGCATACTGTACACGAGTAAGGTTTCTCTCCTGTATGCGTCCGTATATGTATTGTTAATTTATACGGTTGATTAAACGAACTGTCGCATACTGTACAAGGATAAGGTTTCTCTCCTGTATGCGTCCGCATATGCATAATTAAATTACAGTGTTGTGTAAACGAACAGTCACAAACTGTACACGAATAAGGTTTCTCTCCTGTATGCGTGCGCATGTGTATTTTTAAATGGTTTGTCGTTTTGAACGACTTGTCGCATACTGTACAGGAATAAGGCTTCTCTCCTGTATGCGTTCGCATATGAATTGTTAAATTGTGCTTTTCTTTGAATGAAATATTACACACTGAACACGGATATGTACTCGTATGCATCCGCATGTGATTCGTTAAATTTGCCCGTTGTGTATATGATTTGTTGCAAACTGTACACGTATATGGATTCTCTCCTGTATGCGTCCACATATGAGACGTTAATTGTTTTCTTGATGTGAACGAACTGGCGCATACTGTACAAGGATAAGGTTTCTCTCCTGTATGCGACCGCATATGAATCGTTAAACTTTGCTTTTGTTTATAAGAATGATTACACACTGGACACGGATATGGCTTCTTCTTTTCTTGTTCCTTAGTTGGTGCATTATTTACTGCATTGTTTACATCTTCGACCTTTTCAATCTTAATATCAACATCGATTTCATGCTTTACGATGTCTAACACTTGATTCAAGTCCTCTTGCATTTCGGCAATTGATAATGGATCTTTTAATGAATTTGGTGATATTTCTTTCTTGGATGACGTCTAGAAGGAAATATTGTAATTATGAACATTTTCGAACTCGAGATTTTTACGGATATACACATTTTGGATGTTAGTCGTCGCTCGTAAGACCAAATTTGTGCCCTCTACTCCTCTGAAGGTACCGGAGCGATTCACTCCAAATTTGGTACACATATTATTTGGCATCCCATTTGAATCCGCTCGCAGGCTTAAATCCAATCGCCCGTATACTTCCCGAGTTATAGGGCCCCAAAATTTGGAGCCCCCCTTAATACTGCCCTTATAAAAATAATTGAAACCCTCAAAAATTTTACTAAAAATTCTAAGATATTTTTTGTCTACAAGATTTTTTCATTTTGTTAACCCAAAGCCCGAAAAAAATTATTAAATATTATAATTTTGAATTTTAAAATATGCACTAAATTATTCTTTTATCAATATAATCTAAATTTGGTACACATATTATTTGGCATCCCATTTGAATCAGCTCGCAGTTTAAATCCAATCGCCCGTATACTTCCCGAGTTATAGGGCCCCAAAATTTAGAGCCCCCCTTAATACTGCCCTTATACAAATAATTAATACACTTAAAAATTCTACTAAGAATTCTAAGATATTTTATATCTATAAGATTTTTTCATTTTGTTAATCCAAAGCCCGAAAAAAATTATTAAATATTATAATTTTGAATTTTAAAGTATGAACTAAAACTTTTTTTTATCAATATAATCTAAAATTAAATGTAAGACTTTTTACACCTATAACATTTTGCTCAAATTGTTAACCAAAAGGCCATAATAATTAAAAAGCACTGCTCGCAACGCATATTTTACCTAAGGGCGAGCTCTGCGCGTTGGTGCGTTCTACGCGTACCAAATCTTGTTTTATTATATATATATATATATATATATATATATATATATATATATATATATATATATATATATATATATATATATATATATATATATATATATATATATATATATATATATATATATATATATATATATATATATATATATATATATATATATATATATATATATATATATATATATATATATATATATATATATATATATATATATATATATATATATATATATATATATATATATATATATATATATATATATATATATATATATATATATATATATATATATATATATATATATATATATATATATATATATATATATATATATATATATATATATATATATATATATATATATATATATATATATATATATATATATATATATATATATATATATATATATATATATATATATATATATATATATATATATATATATATATATATATATATATATATATATATATATATATATATATATATATATATATATATATATATATATATATATATATATATATATATATATATATATATATATATATATATATATATATATATATATATATATATATATATATATATATATATATATATATATATATATATATATATATATATATATATATATATATATATATATATATATATATATATATATATATATATATATATATATATATATATATATATATATATATGTTAAATTCGTATCAAACAAAATGTTCAAAATTGAAAAAATTCTGAAAAATTAAATTAAAATGAAATTTTCTTTAAAGTAAAATGCTCACAATTTCCGAAATGCATGAAAATAATAATTTTTCTTCAGCTTTACTTAGAATTGTCGGATTTGGGAAATTTATAATTTCAAAATAGATAATATTATTTAAAGATAGAAAGAGTTTCAACTACCCATTCCATTAAAAAAAAAAGTTATTAACATTTTAAATCGAGCGTGAGCAAAATGCTCATCACGTGAGTGCTGACGGGTTAAATTCGGCCTTAGTTGAATAATATTCTGGAGGTGTAACCTCACCATTTTCAGCTTATTATTTACGTCGGATATTATACTAATTCCTAGACTTACGGGAAATTTATCATTTTCCGACGCCTCTTCAAAAACACAACTTTCCTCATCCATATTTTCTTCAAGCTTAATCGCATTTTGGTTGCATGATTCTGTTGGTTGATTCGTCACAGTAATATTTGTTCCCGCAACTTTAGTAACTTCTTCTACGTGTTTCCGTAAAACTCCGTCAGATTGAAGACATTTCAATCGGAATGAATGAAACCTGTTTATTTCTCTAATGCAATTGTGGCAGATCATTGTGGGAAGGCCATCGTCTTTACAACACTAGAACACGCCTTCAATTAACACTGTTTGCTAAACACTTTATAACACTTTTGTTACAACTAAATGGCATTAGTTTCATTATAACTAACAATTAAAACAACTAACAATTAATGGTGTGAAAGTCGATAAGATTTCAGCACAACAAATTTGCGTGGAAGTTGCACACGTCTCATATAACGATTTCATATCTTCAGTCGCTGATAAACAAGTGCGGCACAATTTATTTAATTCCATTTTAATCAAATAACTATTTATTAAATTACAATGACAATAAACAACGAAAACTTGAACCAATAAATTGAAAACAACAAATAAATGCTCATTGCTTAACCAAGACCACTTATATCCATTTGTTTAAAAGTCAGTGTTGCCAGCGGGTGGAAGTAAAAAGTCACTTCAAGCAAATTGAAGACGCGGTAATATCAAAAAAATCGTAGTATTCTAGTTACCGATGCATAAGTGTTTTGTTATATGTATATTGTTGTTTGTTGATTCTGATTTGTATCATTAAAATGCGTGTAAATAAAAGCATTAAAACCAATACTGTGTAAATACTATAGTGTTGATTCTATATGTGTAATGAATGTTCTTTACGAATAAAGCTAACATTTACGAAGGGAACGCTTAGTTTTCCTTTAAATTAAGAAGATATAGCCAATTCCATTTTAAAATGTTATTTTTTTAATGCATGCACTAAGTAAATTCATATGTTTTATACATTTTCTGAAAGGTGTTAGTGTGTAGAATACAAAAACAGTTCTCAATTGTTTCTTAGACATTTAGATTTTTTGTAAATCAGGGAAACGTAGGACGACGTGCTGTTTGTTCGTATGAGCCGGGGGTTTTTTAATAATTCATAATTCCTGAACATATTTCTACAGTTTTTGATTATATATAGCTAATTATTGATATTCTACACAAAATGTAACACAATTGAGGTCTTAATACCACGTATTAAGCGAAATAAAAATCTAGGGGATTTTTTGTATTTTAGGTTGGCAACACATAGTGTATGCTGTAGAAAACTGTGGATAACTTTACCGACATAAAAAAATCGCCATGTTCAAAGTCGCTACACACATATTTTATAAAAATTAATGTCAGTAAAGTTATCCATTGTTTTCTTCGGTCACTACAAGGATATCGATATCCTCCTACTTTAAAGGTGGTATCACATTACGAGGATATCGATTCTGCGATGTTTTTTCAGTTTTCCGGTGTCATTTCTAATGTGATAGGGAGCAAATAATAGGCGTTTAACTATGAAACGTGTTCGTGTATTCCTTGGCTTATCGATGTCTTGTGTTGTGCGCATGCGCAACTTAAAGAAATGTCCCTGTTTTTGTTGTTAGCTGTTACAGTTGTGTTGTTTGCATTCATTGTACATTTTGTATACTGGTCGTGTGTTTGTTGATAATTATATTTATTTTAAAATGGCGAATGCAAGAAAGAAAATTAAAATATTTCGTGCTTGTTTACATATCATTTTTAAAACCAAATTGAATACACCACCACCAAGTAAAGAAATTTACTAAATTGCTGATGTCAATTTGCTAATGTGATAGAAACAGATATCGATATCCTCGTAATGTGATACCGCCTTTAGGAGATCCGATGATCGATATCTGTTTCTATCACATTAGCAAATTGACATCAGAAATGTAGTAAATTTCTTTACTTGGTGGTGGTGTATTCAATTTGGTTTTAAAAATGATATTTAAACAAGCAAGTGATATTTTAATTTTCTTTCTTGCATTCGCCATTTTAAAATAAATATAATTATCAACAAACACACGACCAGTATACAAAATGTACAATGAATGCAAAC
The DNA here is from genome assembly GCA_933228885.1 of Leistus spinibarbis. Lineage (NCBI taxonomy): Eukaryota > Metazoa > Arthropoda > Insecta > Coleoptera > Carabidae > Leistus > Leistus spinibarbis. Next base: position 2,100,559 of record OW121813.1, read on the forward strand.
AACACAACTGTGACAGCTAACAACAAAAACAGGGACATTTCTTTAAGTTGCGCATGCGCACAACACATAAGCCAAGGAATACACGAACACGTTTCATATTTAAACGCCTATTATTTGCTCCCTATCACATTAGAAATGACACCGGAAAACTGAAAAAACATCGCAAAATCGGTGTCAAACTATCGTTATCCTCGTAATGTGATATCGCCGCGACAAGAATGGAACGACTTTTAAAGAAAAACTGTTTACCCTAAAAATATAAACGTTTTAGGGAAGATTATTAGCATTTGGTCCAATAAGATTTTTTTATATATAAACTCCCATACATTCTCAATAGGGCAAAGATCTGGAAATTATGTTGCCCATTTCAATAAATTAATTTTATGTTTGTTTAAACACTGTTTTACAAATGTTGAGATATGTTTCGGGTCGTTATCAATAAAAAGATTTATATGCATATTTATGCTTTATTGAAATATTTAAAGATGTATTTAAAATTAAAATAATCATTTAGATTTAATCATAAAATTATTTTTATTTTTTGATACAATTTATTTGTTTCAAATGGATTTTATTGTAAATCTAAAACTATATATCCCCTTATAAATTTATGAAAGAAAATTTGAACTTTATTTAGCTATATAAAAAAAATATTGTTTAAATTTTAAAATGATTTTCTATCAAGTTAACTGTGTACGACTATGATTTCTGTTCGGTATGTTTTCGCTTATGAATCGTTAAATGTTGTTTACTTTTGAACGAACTGTTACAAATTGTACAGGGATAAGGTAGATCTCTTGTATGCGTCTGCATGTGAATAGTTAATTGGCTTCTTGTATTAAACGACCTATTGCATACTGTACAGGAATAAGGCTTCTCCCCTGTATGCGACCGCATATGTATTGTTAAATTACGTGATTGTGTAAATGACCGGTCACAAACTGTACACGAATAAAGATTCTCTCCTGTATGCGTCCGCATATGCATTGTTAATTTACAGTTTTCTGTAAAAAAACTGTCACAAACTGTACACGAATAAGGTTTCTTCCCTGTATGCGTCCACTTGTGCGACTTTAATTGTTTTCTTGATTTGAACGAACTGTCGCACACTGTACACGAGTAAGGTTTCTCTCCTGTATGCGTCCGCATATGTAATGTTAAACTATAGGGTTGATTAAACGAACTGTCACAAACTGTACACGAATAAGGTTTCTCGCCTGTATGCGTCCGCATGTGAATAGTTAATTGGCTTTTTGTATTGAACGACCTGTTGCATACTGTACAGGGATAAGGCTTCTCTCCTGTATGCGACCGCATATGTATTGTTAGATTACGTGGTTGTGTAAATGAACCGTTACAAATTGTACATGAATAAGGTTTCTCTCCTGTATGCGTCCGCATGTGAATGGTTAATTGGCTTTTTGTATTGAACGACATGATGCATACTGTACAGGAATAAGGCTTCTCTCCTGTATGCGACCGCATATGAATAGTTAAACTTTGATTTTGTTTATATGAATTATTACACATTGAACACGAATATGGCTTCTTCTTTTCTTGTTCCTTAGTTGGTGCATTATTTACATTAAAGTTAATATCCTCGTCTGTTTCAATCTTAATATCAACATCGATTTCATGCTTTACGATGTCTAATACTTGATTCACGTCCTCTTGCATTTCGGTAATTGATAATGGATCTTTTAAAGATGTGGCTGATATTTCTTTCTCGGATGAGGTCTATAAGGACATATTGTGATTATGAACATTTTCGAACTAGAGATTTACACGGAAATACACAATTTAACCCTCCTTGAATCGAATATTGTCGGATCAATAAATTTCATTAACAAAAAGTGTTAGTCTCGTCGTCCTGAATCCAAAAATGTATATAACTTATATACTTGGATGTTAGTCGTCGCTCGTAAGACCAAATTTGTGCCCTCTACTCCTCTGAAGGTACCGGAGCGATTCACACCAAATTTGGTACACATATTATTTGGCACCCCATTTGAATCCGCTCGCAGTTTATATCTAATCCCCGTGTACTTTTCGAGTTATAAGGCCCCAAAATTTATAGCCCCCCTTAATACTGCTCTTATAATAATAATTAAAACACTCAAAAATAGATAATTTACGTCTAGAAGATTTTTACTTTCTTTTACAGAGTAATAAGTAAGTATTGTAATCATGAAAAATTTCGAACTCGAGATTTCAACGGATATACACGTTTTGACCTTTTCTGAATCGAATGTGACTATTTTCGGAATGACGTCTGTGTGTGTGTCTGTGAACGCTCTAGAGCCAAAACTGTCGAACGAAAAATTAGGAAACTTCAAACTTAAGCTTTGTATATGCCCTAGATGTGCACCTCCTATTTTTGAAAAGAATATTCAAACCGGAAGTGCGCATGTTTACTCTATACATTTTTTGTTCTATCTCCAATATCACTAGAACGGCTACACTTACGGCAAAAATAGTAATATTCATAATGAAAGATAATAATATTTCGCACAACTTTTGTTTGAAAAGTTTCTTCATAAATTGTACCAGTTATGAGAAAACTGCTACGAAAAAACTCAAATATCTTATTTACGTTGCCATAGTGATACTTACACTTGTGACAAATTTTATTATTTTTAAATCGGATCAACCATGAGTTACATCATTTGTTTCTTGTTTATTGAAAACAAACAAGCATTACTTTGACAGTTATCTGTATGAATTAATATTTAAAATATTGATTTCTTATTAGAATAAATTGTATCAGGTAAATTATTATAGAATCAATTTATATTATATATTTGCTGACATAATTAATTAACAATTTCAGAGTTTTACTGTGAAATTTGACTGTTTAAGAGTGAATACGATAAGTACTTATACTTATACTATATATATATATATATATATATATATATATATATATATATATATATATATATATATATATATATATATATATATATGTATATTAATATCTATCTATTGAAAACTACGTAAAAGAAAGTTGAGTGCAGGCCACTCCAGATTTTTTCATATTGTTAACCCAAAGCCCGAAAAAATTCTTGAATATCAAAATTTTGAATTTAAAAATATGCACTAAAATTTTCTGTATCAATATAATCTACAAAAATTTAGAAGACATTTTATATGTTATCTACATGCTTAATTTTACCTGTGAAAGGTAGGGAATCGTGGAACATAATTATTTGTTAATTGCTAATATTAGATGAGAGGGGGGAGGGGTTCTCTGTGTCTTTACGGTGTATATGTATTCATCCGAATACTGGAGTACTCTGTATTCGGATAAGTATTCGATTCTTGAAAGTACTCGAATATATATATATATATATATATATATATATATATATATATATATATATATATATATATATATATCCCGTCAGAACTCACGTGAACTTTTCGGTGATCTTTACTCTCGTGATGAGAGATTTGCTCACGCTCTGTGCGCATGCGTCAAATATCTCGCGCGCTTAGTTTTTATTTAAATTTATAAATCAAAACCTCAACATATTTTTAGATAGTTTTTTTTAATGTATGATTAACAAATACAAAATATTATACTTATCTGATTATGTGATCTTCAAAAGGTAAAATATTGTAGAAGGCAATAATTAAAATTTCTTTTAATCATAACCCAGATTATTAATTGGTGTCCAGTATATTTGTATTTAAAATTTTATTCATTTTAAATATTAAAATTAAATGTAATTTTTATAAAATAATTTAACACATAAAGCTAGTTGAATTGACAATCCTCGTCGTGTTGTTTTAGTTTAGTTTCACTTGTAACAGATGAGTTTTAAAACTAATGCGCTATAGCGAATGTAGAACATCCGGAGGCAAACGAAGATGCACGATCAAGCCCGACCGCTACCGAAAGTAAATTTTTCATGCATACTCGTTTACTCTCGTGATGAGAGAAATGCTCACAATTGCCGAAATGCATGAAAATAATACATTTTTCTTCAGCTTTACTTAGAATTGTCGGATTTGGGAAATTTATAATTTCAAAATAGATATTATTTGAAGATAGAAAGAGTTTCAACTACCCATTCCATTTAAAAAACAAAAGTTATTAACATTTTAAATCGAGCGTGAGCAAAATGCTCATCACGTGAGTGCTGACGGGTTAAATTCGGCCTTAGTTGAATCATATTCTGGAGGTGTAACCTCATAATTTTCAGTTTATTATTTACGTCGGATATTATACTGTATTCTAGACTTACGGGAAATTCATTTTTAATCGACACCTCTTCAAAAACACAACTATCCTCATCCATATTTTCTTCAAGTTTAATCGAATCTTGGTTGAGTGATTCTGTTTGTTGATTCGTCACAGTAATATTTGTTCCCGCAACTTTAGTAACTCCTTTTACTTGTTTCCTTAAAACTCCGTCAGATTGAAGACATTTCAATCGGAATGAATGAAACCTGTTTATTTCTCTAATGCAATTGTGGCAGATCATTGTGGGAAGGCCATCGTCTTTACAACACTAGAACACGCCTTCAATTAACACTGTTTGCTAAACACTTTATAACACTTTTGTTACAACTAAATGGCATTAGTTTCATTATAACTAACAATAAAAACAACTAACAATTAATGGTGTGAAAGTCGATAAGATTTCAGCACAACAAATTTGCGTGGAAGTTGCACACGTCTCATACAATGATTTCATGTCTTCAGTCGCTGATAAACAAGTGCGGCACAATTTATTTAATTCCATTTTAATTAAATAACTATTTATGAAATTACAATGACAATAAACACCGAAAACTTTAACCAATAAATTGAAAACATCAAATAAATGCTCATTGCTTAACCAAGACCACTTATATCCATTTGTTCAAGGGTCAGTGTTGCCAGCTTGTTGAAGTTAGCTTGGGATAGGGATTCGTTTTTCCCACTACAATCCCAATATATAACTGGATTGGATCCCTGAGATCATTTTTGTTGTTATGCTTAAAACCTTGTTTATACATAAATAGCGATGTTCTAATTAGTGTATTTATGTTTATAAACTACTATGTGATCTATACTATAATAAAAAATAATAAAATCTACTATAAATTAGTAATTACAGCAAATATTCCGTGCAGAACCAGTACGATAAACCTTGCGATCCTACGTTTTATTTATTTCCGACCATACTAAAATAGGATTCACCCCAAATATTTTATATATTATAGATTAGGGTGTGTTTAATCAAATGCAATCATACAAATTAAATTAAAAAATATATATTTGGAGAAAATCGACATTGAAGTCCAAATTACGCATGCCGAGGGTCATTTCACGGAATTTTTTTAACATTAAATTTTTATCAAACTTTGCGATTTTTTTCCGACCAAACCATAAAAGATAGAGAGTTGAAATTTGGACAGTCAAACAACCTATATTTGGTGTATATTGTCACATTTTTTCAACTTAATTGGAATAATATTACGACCGCCACAGCAAACCGCGAGAAAAAACAGTGAAAATCGTCGATTTTCGCAAAAACGGTAAGGGGTACCCCTTGCCATTTTTTCGGAAAAAAAATCGCATAAATATTTTTGAGTTTGACATATATTTAGATTAATTTGACTACGCTGATTCCAAAAATGCTAATTAAAGTGGTGAAAGACTGTTAGAAATTGCTGTTAGCGCGCTTTGAAGTTGATAAAATGCATATAACTCGAAAACGGCTTGAAAAGAAAAAAATTTTTGGACCCATTTCACGGAATTTTTTTAACTTAAGTAAGTAAGTCCTGTCACCATATCAAAGTTAATTAAATTTAATGCACTGCATATTGTAAAAATACTGAAGATTTGGCTGCAAGGGGCGAAGTATATTCCTAATTTAGTTTAAAAATAGCTAGCGAATGAGCCTATTTATATATTATATGTAAAGTGATTAGCAATTTTGCTTGTTTTACCCTACGTTTTAAACATTTGTGTCGTTCGGTTTGACACACGTAAATAAATATGTATATCTACATATATATATTTCAATACGATATATTAATTGCATATATGCAGTGCAAACTGCGAAAACTTTAAAAGAGCGGATGCCCAGCAACCAGAACTGGGACACCCTAACCATTTAAGTGTCCTGTAAATAAGTACAGTTATCAGGGGTCCACCTCCGTCCTCGGGTGGACCCACCGTGACGCTACGACCCCACGGCAGGGTCAATCAACCAACGCACCCACCCGGTCTCGATGCCAAGTTCGGTAACACCTTGCTTCTCCACTGCACTCTGGCCGTACAGCGAATAGACACGGGGCCGTCCCTGACACCGAGCGCACCTACTGCCAACAACAACCATCATACTTTTGTGCCCCTAACGGAGCTTACTAGGTATATCAGACACGTTGAGATAGATAGGCTTCTTAGGAGATGCGATTGGTCAATTTGACAAAACGTGCCAATACTAAACATTGTTAGTAATCTCATTTGGACCAAAAAAAGAAAATATGGCAACATTGGCGTGTGTAATAACTCTCCAGCTATATAACACCAGCCCATCACTAGCTTTGTACGTTTCTACACCGCAGCCTGGAACTTCCAGCCCCTTACCCTGGCCGTCGTCTATCGGTATATCCAACCAAGAGCCCAACTGATACCGCTGAGTCATTTGCCAAACGGACTCGCAAATACTCACGATTAAACAGTTGGAACAAATGGAAGCTACGATAGGCGACAGGGCCCAGAACACAAAGCCCAAACTGAGGGTGCATACTAAGTACCCCGACACCCGTAATGCCGGTCGAGGCGATGGGAGCGCACAAGCCGTAAGTATACTTGAATTAGCCAACTTGTTGATTAAAAACGCTGAATAATGTCAGCTTGACTTTAAATTAAATAACAATCAAAATTCGCGAACCGACCACCCCAAAACACCCGTGATCATTCATTTCCCTCCCACAAGAAATATATACAGGATCTGAGATATACAAACGACTCAGTCCAACATTTATTTAACCCATTTTACGCCCCGGGGCCAGTTAGGTTGAGGTGTTGTGTTGCAGGCGCCCCTACTTGTAGCAGAGGGGCCTGTTGATGATGTTGTTGTTGTTGCACCAAGGTGGCGTTTATGCTTGTTTGCCCATTCCCTAACCTAACCTAACCTACCTACTTTCATTTCTATTACGACCTATTTTATTATGGGCAACACAAACATGGCCCCTAGGTGTCCGTTGTCCGCTGCGAAGCGTTGTTAATAATAAAATAATTAATTTGCAATAATTTATGATGCGCGAAGTTATGTTGAAGTGAGGATGTACGAATAAATATATAAATGGGGGGAGAGAGTCGTGCCATTTTTCAAAATCACTTATACCTTTAAATATTTGAATTAAATTTCGAATTATTTAAAGAATAAGGCAAAAGGGTAAAATAGTGATTATGCTTTATATTTCCCAGCTGTGGAAGGCGTAAGTCGTTCTTAAGTCATGCAACTTCAGAAAGACTTACTTGAAAAGAACTTACTTAAGTAACACCCGCACGACTGTCAATTCTTTTAGAATTAGAATTGCAGTCGATTTTGATTTTCGTTCGCTGATATTAGGATTGAAAAACGACTCACCGCTTAAATCCAAATTTGTTCCTCTCCTATACCAACCAGGGCAATGTGGGCCCAAGTCACAAGAACCTACCCAAAAAATACCCAAACAATATTGGCATCAATGTATGCAATTTTGCTTAAACATTTTTTTTTTCTGGCAGACTTCTAGACAACTTGGCAACATTGAGCTGGTTGGGTACACCACAGCCGAAGTTCTAGTTGTCCTTTTTGACTGGCGATAATGTCACTTTTTAGAGTCCCGCGAATTATGACTTTAAAACACTCACTTCACATATTTTAAACGATCGTTTCATTATTTTTACAACACTGACTCTACACTAACTATTCACTGACTTTTCACTGACTTTTCTCACTGACTATTCACTGACTTTTCACCGACTTTTCACTGATTAATCACCGACTTTGGCAATTTACTATTGCATTTGAAAATAAACATTCGCGTAACACCACCGAATGGTCAAAATAGCGTACGGTACATACATAAATAAATAAATATAGAAATATAGAAATCAGGTGGGAAATATAAAGATGGCACGTGGGGCTGATAAAAAATCACTTACCCCATTTTCATTTCATTTCGGATGAGGCGTCTTGTTTGTTAACGAGAATGTTCCCTCTTCAGCGTGTTGTATGGTGTCAGTGTTGTTGTCATTTTGTCCCTCGGTGTTAGTTGTGTTGGAAGAACGCGCTGACCGGAGATTTGTACTCACATGGAGAAACCTAGTCTGCCACCGTGTTGTTTAGTGTAGTTAGGCAGCAAGGGAACCGGAGTACCGTTGAAACAACCGTTGACTGAGTCGGTCTGCTTTAACTCTGTCTGATCTGTAACAAGGTAAAGTAGACATTTAGTACAGTTGTATATTTTGAATATTGTTGTGGAATAAGTGTGCATGCTAGCTGTTCACAAACTGGTAGATAACAATTTAAATTTGAATTCTCTGGTTGGTTTATTGTGTGATTATGTATAGTGATTTTAATTTTATTTTTATTGTAGTGATGTATTTAAAGGATCGAAATAATAATGACTTCCTCATAGGCTTTCTCTTCTTACAGCAGCCGGAACTTCTGAATATTTGTATATTTATATTTTGTTGTGTTGTATCTAACAAATAAACGAAATATAGACTGAATTAGATTACGGCTTGTAGAATGTCCTTGAATGATAAAGGCATTTTCTTTAATTAATAATGTTTCATTAGTTTATTTATTATTATATTTAAACTTTTAACAATTTGTCCGTGTCAATTTGGTTCTGCTAAAATAACATATTTAATTTTGAATTTACTTTCTTTTTTGTTGCAAAATTTCTCAAATAATAATAAATATAATAAAAATCACTAAACTAGATATATACACGACGACCTATTGCACGGAAAGATAAACTAGAAATGTTTATACATACATGTTTTCAAATAAAGATTTAACGAAGACCTGTACTAATAATATCCTAATTAATAAACGGATGTTACTACTTTAATTAGAATGCATCGTCATCTATAAGTTTCGAAATAAAATGGTATTGTTCGAACTTGTATTTACGTATGATGTAAGAAGTAAACCAAATTTATTTATATCCACATTTAAAATAGCTATACCTGAGTATTCGAATCACAACCCACACAGTAAATAACAATTAACAAAAGTTAAACATTATTTAATAAATAATTATATGTACAAATGGATTGAATTGTTATTTTAAATAATTAGCGAGATGTGTGAGCTTCACCACGTCACGTCAAGATCTACTCTACTTCGGGGGATACATATCATCTAAATGCTAACTAAATATAAGCATATTTGTCAAATAATTGTACTTTAAAAGTGAAAAGCAGTGCAAAAACCATGAAATTCATCGAATTCCCCTGTAAGAAAGTCACCAATTCTGGAATCAGCGTAGTCAAATTCATCTAAATATATGTTAAACTCGAAAGATTTTATGCGATTTTGTTGTCATTTTATTTACAATATTATTTAAAAAGCAAAGAAAGCAAACACTTACTACCGCGCTATAACAAAACAAACAAATTCGGTACCCATTTAAATATTAAAGTTAAAATTTCCAACATATTATCAAATCAACTTACCATTTTGTTGAGAAGCAATAAAAACAAACACTCAAACACACACGACAATATCTCACTACTGATTTGAATATACAATAATAAAACTAACAAACAAATTATAATCCCTGCATAGTTTCGATGAGACTTGTTTAGACAATCCAATTAACTTGGCGTGTAAACACCGGCCTTGAGTTGCATTTTGTCCAGGAAAACGATATTCACATTTAGTGTATATATATAAAGAGTAGCTTGTACAAGTTGGTGTGCAAACATGAATACTTACAATTGAAAAGATTTCACAATATAAACATAATTTAGTCTGTTTGATATTAATGGTTTGGTAGGAAATAAATCCTAAATTCTAAATTGTATTAAGCATTTTCAAATATCTGACAAGTAACGGACATATATACCGAGCGTCGCCAGGCGTGCGCAGAGACCGCAAAATCGTAGAACGTTTACTGGTTGAAAGTTGAAACACCAGTCCGACCGAACACAAGTCGACCGACGGCGACGTTGTGTTACGAAAGACAAGCTGTTATATTTTAGTGTAAATCGTTAATAAAACTATTGCAATCGCGAAGTAACTGTAGCATATCGGTTAATAATCGTTCGCGTAAACTGTTAAACTTAAAATGTGTGCATCAATCGCGAAATTGAAGTTAAAATGATGATATATAAAAAAGATCAGCCTGTGAACCACCATGGCATCATGCATCAATGGCGAATTGTGTTTCTTGGTAAATTTTCTCTCAATTATTATTCATTTCATTTCATTTGAACAGTGTTGTTTTTGTAGATTTATTTGTTTTTATATAATATTGCATTCATATTTAATGTGTTCCCTTCCCCTCTGTGTCTATGTTTTTATTCTGTGTACATACAAATATATAAATATGTATTGCATTGCATTCGGTTTGGCGGGAACTGATACCACGTTCGCGGGTGAAATAACCATTGCGGCGGCGCGGCGCTGCTTGCCTTTTACCACCGGTTCTAAATTGTTGGTTTTACTTATTATCAAGATTTGATATAAATAAACAATTATTATTTTTGATTAGTTATGATATAATAAAATATTAGAAACGAAAATATAGGAGTTTTATATTATTTTCAGTGGATTTAAATAGTGGAAACTTATTTTATTTATGTTAGTAAATATACTTTACTTTTTAAATTTAACATCTGGACTAGACCCAATCATTTATTACCAGTGCTTCTAAATAGTAGGGTTTTTTTTTTCACTATTTCAGATAATATATATTATAATTTACATTATATTATATATACAGAATAGTGTAGAAAAATTTTTGAATTTTTAATATGTGTGCCTTAGAGCAAATAGGTGACATGTACTAGATAATTTTGAATATTTACGATTTTTATTCTATGAAATATTTAAAAATATGTTTGTATTGGGTTCAGTCTTCCTCGTTCGCGAGTAAAATATTTTACCTGTTTATAGTGCTAATGAAATATATACCAGTTGTTCTAAATAGTTCAAGATAAGATTTGATATAATTTAGCTTTTTTTTTAATTAGTTATGAAATATAGGAGTTGTAAAATTATTTTCAGTGGATTTAAATAGTGGAATCTTTTTATTGTTAATTTTATTTATGTTAGTGGATTTATTTAATTATTTAAATTTAATCTTAAATTAAATAAATATGCAGTTTGCCTGCTATTTCATACATATTTGCAAGGCGCTTAAGTAATCGGTTTTAAAGCGAAACGTTATATAATGAATTTTCGACAAATTAAATATTTCATTTACAATTTTCATATATTTAAAAAATAGCTAATAGGTTTTGAAATAAGAGTAATTTTTCTGTTAAGTTAGTTTTGCATAGTTTTTTCATGTAATTTGAGGAGAAATTCGAATTTTTATCGGTGTTTTTCGGTTAGATCAGAGTAAGCTTTGGAATACGTTATCAGACGTGTCGACCAATCAGCGTGCGGCATCATCAGGTGATCATTTCATTCCTCATGGTGCAGTCGTATCGTGAAACTCTCCCACATTTTGATTGAAAATCGTTAATAAATCTATTAGAATCGCTAAATAACTATCGCAAATCGATGAATAATGTTACACGTAAACTTTTGAGCATAAAATTAGGGCGCCAGCCGCGAAATTAATGTTAAAATATTGATATGAAACTTTCAACCTTTGTGTAAAAAAAAAACATGAATGGCGACTTGCATTTTTCGGTATGCGTCCATTTTCATATACAAATTTCGCGTAATTTTAAACAGTTTTCTTCTTGTTTAACTAACAATATATATATATATATATATATATATATATATATATATATATATATATATATATATATATATATATATATATATATATATATGTTTTTTATACAATAACTAATCGATTTTTATTTTTATTGTTGCAGGATTCATCTAGAGTGGCCTACGCGTTGCTGCGGAGACTTTCCTGGAATTCAAAAATCTGGTAAGTGGTTTTTCTCTCAATTATTATGAATTTAATTTTCTTTGAACTGTGTTGTTGAATATTTATTAATTTCTATATAATGTTGCATTTATATTTGATGTGTTCCTCTCCCCCACTGCCCCCCTCCCCTATGTTAATATATGTGTGTATGAATTTTGGGGACTTTACGTTCGGGCTTGGCGCGAACTGATGCATCGTTCGCGGCTAAAATTACTGAATGTTCCCGCTCGAATATAGTTATAGGTTTATAGGGTTATTTACATATATGTATTTATAAGCGGTTCTCAACAGTTGGTTTTGTTTTATGTTAATTTAGATAAGATTTCATTTATTTAAAACTTTTCTTTTATTAATTACGTTCCTGAAGCGGAAGTTTAAATTATTTTCAGTGGATTTTATTCTGCATTTTATTTATGTTAGTGAATTTATTTGATATATTTAATTTTTTCCTTTCAATTTTAAATTAAATTAATTTAATTCCAGTGATTCTAAATAGTGGGATATTTTTTTGTACCACTTTAGTTTATATATATATTTACAAGGTGCTTAAGTAATCGGTTTAAATTTAGCGAAGCAGTATTTATATTTATTTAAGCAATATTTCGGTTGTTTGAATATTGGTTCTGTAGAGCAAAATGGTGACATGTCCTGGATAATTTTGAATATTTTCGATATTTTAATATATGAGATATTTACAAATTTGTTTCTTAATTATTTCACAATAATAAATTACTTTTACATTTTAAATTATATTTTGATTATATTTACGATCGATTTATTACATACTAACTTGAAATAATAATTTACAACAGTAGTACCCAATAAATGGTTCTATACTACTAACTTAAATTAATAATAAATTTTAAATTTTCTTTTATTATAAATAATAATAATTTACGATCGATATTATTTCATGTATAAATTAAATTTAAATTCTAATTTGATATAATAATATTAGAGCAGAGCTACTAAATAAATGGTTCAAAACTACTAACTTAAATTAATAATAAATAAAAATTTCAAGTTAAAAAAATTTCAAACAGGCTGTAGTTTATTTTATCGCATTGTATTAAATATAGTCGCAAAAAACTTGATTCGAATACTCAGAACGTTTGGATTGATCATATCTGACACTTTGTAACGAAAAATATAGGTATTAAATGTGGATATAAATAAATTTTGTTTACTTCTTACATCATACGTAAATATACAAGTTCGAACAATACCTTTTTATTTCGAAACTCATAGATGACGATGCATTCTAATTATACTAGTAACATCCGTTTATTAATTAGGATATTATTAGTACAGGTCTTCGTTAAATCTTTATTTCAAATCATGTATTCACATTTCTAGTTTATCTTTCGTGTATCTAGTAGAGTGATTTTGCTGCATGTATATTATTATTATTTGGGAAATTTTGCAACAAAAAAGAAACAAAACACGGACAAATTGTTAACAGATTAAATATAATAATAAATAAACTAACCCAACATTACTAATTAAAGAAAATGCCGTTATCATTCAAGGGCATTCTATAACCCGTAATATAATTCAGTTTATATTTCGTTTATTTGTTAGATACAACACAACAAAATATAAATATACAAATTGAATAAAGTTATTATTAACATAATTTAATATAATAAATAAACTCATTTGATTAACAATTCTTTTTTAAAACAATACGGAAAAGAAACAGTAAATAATACTTATACAATATTTTAAATTGTCTACACTGGATTCAAATCTCATCCAATATCCAAAAAAATATAAAATATAATATCCATACATTGTGAAATATATAAAAATCAATAAATAAATCAATGTCTCATTAATTCTATTAAAATTCTTAAACAACTGGGCTTGTTGTAAAGTCGATTTAACATAGCCCTTTAGACAGCGAATGACCTTCAGTTCTTCTAGGACAAAAATGTGCTACAAATGTTTAAATGAACTTTGTAAGACTCTGTGAATTTGCTAAAAAAATTCATTAATTACACTACGATTCGAAAATATAATTTTCTAGTTCAGGTGCAAATAAAATACAATACTAAATGTCTACTTTACGTTGTTACTGATCAGTGAGTGTTAAAGCAGACAGATGCCTCATCTCCCGACTCACTCAACGGATGTTTCAACGGTGGACAAGCCAGATAACAAACAAGACGCCTCATCCGAAATGAAATTAAAATGGGGTAAGTGATTTTTTATTAGCCCCACGTGCCATCTTTATATTTCCCACCTGATTTCTATATTTCTATATTTATTTATTTATGTATGTACCGTACGCTATTTTGACCATTCGGTGGTGTTACGCGAATGTTTATTTTCAAATGCAATAGTAAATTGCCAAAGTCGGTGATTAATCAGTGAAAAGTCAGTGAATAGTTAGTGTAGAGTCAGTGTTATAAAAATAATGAAACGATCGTTTAAAATATGTAAAGTGAGTGTTTTAAAGTCATAATTCTCGGGACTCTAAAAAGTGACATTGTCGCCAGTCAAAAAGGACAACTAGAACTTCGGCTGTGGTGTACCCAACCAGCTCAATGTTGCCAAGTTGTCTAGAAGTCTGCCAGAAAAAAAAATGTTTAAGCAAAATTGCATACATTGATGCCAATATTGTTTGGGTATTTTTAGGGCAGGTTCTTGTGACTTGGGCCCACATTGCCCTGGTTGGTATAGGAGAGGAACAAATTTGGATTTAAGCGGTGAGTCGTTTTTCAATCCTAATATCAGCGAACGAAAATCAAAATCGACTGCAATTCGAATTCAAAACATTTTTGTTGTTATAACAAAAGAATTGACAGTCGTGCGGGTGTTACTTAAGTAAGTTCTTTTCAAGTAAGTCTTTCTGAAGTTGCATGACTTAAGAACGACTTACGCCTTCCACAGCTGGGAATTATAAAGCATAATCACTATTTTACCCTTTTGCTTTATTCTTTAAATAATTCGAAATTTAATTCAAATATTTAAGGGTATAAGTGATTTTGTAAAATGGCACGACTCTCTCCCCCCATTTATATATTTATTCGTACATCCTAACTTCAACATAACTTCGCGCATCATAAAATATTGCAAATTATTTATTTTATTATTAACAACGCTTCGCAGCGGACAACGGACACCTGGGGGCCATGTTTGTGTTGCCCATAATAAAATAGGTCGTAATAGAAATGAAAGTAGGTAGGTTAGGTTAGGTTAGGGAATGGGCAAACAAGCATAAACGCCACCTGGGTGCAACGACAACAACATCATCAACAGGCCCCTCTGCTACAAGTAGGGGCGCCTGCAACACAACACCTCATCCTAACTGGCCCCGGGGCGTAAAATGGGTTAAATAAATGTTGGACTGAGTCGTTTGTATATCTCAGATCCTGTATATATTTCTTGTGGGAGGGAAATGAATGATCACGGGTGTATTGGGGTCAGGTCGGTTCGCGAATTTTGATTGTTATTTAATTTAAAGTCGAGCTGACATTATTCAGCGTTTTTAATCAACAAGTTGGCTAATTCAAGTATACTTATGGCTTGTGCGCTCCCATCGCCTCGACCGGCATTACGGGTGTCGGGGTACTTAGTATGCACCCTCAGTTTGGGCTTTGTGTTCTGGGCCCTGTCGCCTATCGTAGCTTCCATTTGTTCCAACTGTTTAATCGTGAGTATTTGCGAGTCCGTTTGGCAAATGACTCAGCGGTATCAGTTGGGCTCTTGGTTGGATATACCGATAGGCGACGGCCAGGGTAAGGGGCTGGAAGTTCCAGGCTGCGGTGTAGAAACGTACAAAGCTAGTGATGGGCTGGTGTTATATAGCTGGAGAGTTATTTACACACCAATTTTGCCATATTTTCTTTTTTTGGTCCAAATGAGATTACTAACAATGTTTAGTATTGGCACGTTTTGTCAAATTGACTAATCGCATCTCTTAAGAAGCCTATCTGTCACTACGTGTCTGATATACCTAGTAAGCTCCGTTAGGGGCACAAAAGTTTGAAGGTTTGTGTTGGCAGTAGGTGCGCTCGGTGTCAGGGACGGCCCCGTGCCTATTTGCTGTACGGCCAGAGTGCAGTGGAGAAGCAAGGTGTTACCGAACTTGGCATCGAGACCGGGTGGGTGCGTTGGTTGATTGACCCTGCCGTGGGGTCGTAGCGTCACGATGGGTCCACCCGAGGACGGAGGTGGACCCCTGATAACTTACTTGTTTACAGGACACTAAAGTTAGTAAGGGTGTCCTAGTTCTGGTTGCTGGGCATCCTCTCTTTTAAAGTTTTCGCAGTGTGCAAGTCCGGACCTGTACACTGCCCCTTTGGCAGATCGCCTTCTAATCATAACATTTCCTTTCAGAAATATCAAAACTACGACAAATATGAATGTTGCACTCATTCATATATATGCAATTAATATATTGTATAGAAATATATGTATGTACAGAATTATTTACGTGTGTCGAAAAGAACGACACAAATGTTTGAAACGTAGGGTAAAACTAGCAATATTGCTAATCACATTACGTATAATATATGAATAGGCTCTTTTCGCTAGGTATCTCCAAAATAAATTAGGGATTTAGGTAGCACTTTCCAGCCAAATCTTCAACTCTCTATCATTTATGGATTGGTATCGATGATTTTCACTGTTTTTTCACGCGGTTTGCTGTGGAGGTCGTAATATTATTCCAATTAAGTTGAAAAAATTTGACAATATACACCAAATATAGGTTGTTTGACTGTCCAAATTCTATCTTTTATGGTTTAGTCGGAAAAAATTCGCAAAGTTTGATAAAAATTTCAAGAAAAAAAATCGCATAATTATTTTTGAGTTTGACATATATTTAGATTATTTTGACTACGCTTATTCCAAAAATGCTAAAAATGCCCAAACATGATCTATACATTTCTACTTGTACGTTCTCTCTTAGGTATATATCTAATTCTCTCGGCAAAACTAGTTGCAAGGAATATCTGTAGCAGATTGCGCTTTTGTATTTCTTTAACGGGAGAATTATGAATAGTAATAACGCTTATTTTGCAATAAAAATAAATAAATTCCAATTATACGATATAAACTCATTGTAATATTTAAATGTTCTTGCAATTTTATAAAAGAATTGGATTATTATTTTATACTTACAATCTTAAATATGTTCTAATATTTGTAATTTTCGTTTTTTTTTTGGCATTTGAAATTGCTGAGATTCCCCTTTTAAAGTCATATTGATTGAACAGTAATTTGATGATTAATTAAAAATAGTCTATGCACATAACAATTGTTTGCTTTTGACAGCCACTCCGGATATATTTTATTGATAGCCGAATGCATAAATTCACGTAACTTTAATTTAACTGAACGCTTGGACTTAATATCTTCAAAATATTGATGAAATACAAATAATTGAATATTTACTATATTGTTAAATTGATCACTGCACGTTTTTAAATATTAAGGAGTATTACTTATCGTATCGTAATCTCTAAATATGGTGTTAGTAAGTGAGTTTGATTGTTTCATATTTCATTTGATGATATGACTTCTTCGCAAATCTTAGTAAGTAAGCCGCGAAATAAGATATTGCTTCTAAAGTTGGTGGTGACGTGATACATTTTTCATTTCATTTTTAATATATCTTTATTGTTTTGTATAGTTTTTACATTTTGTTGGAACACATGACTGGTTTTTTCAGAGATCCTACTCACAGGGGGAGTGTATATCTGAGTTTGATTTTTGTTGCGTGTGTGTGGCGTGAGGTATTTGTGAGTGAGTTGTGTTAGTTTTTATTTATTTGTTGTTTTTTGTTGGTCGGGTATTGTGCATGGGAAAGGAGGAGACATGAAAACCCATTTTCAATAATGAAAATTATTTTACATAAAACTTATAGACTAATATAACTAGGTTTAAAATCTTACTTACTAACATTTTTATTGGTGATGGATGAAACATATTGTGTGGTGAGTGATAATGTTCTGTGTTGTTGTAGACTTTAGTGACGTGTTGTGTGGTCAGTGTTATTGGGTGCTTTAATGTTACGTGTGGCGCTCTGGAAGGCTTTCTTGGAATATTGGAAGCGTTTGGTAGGGGAGCTTGTGTTTTAACATGATTGGGGTGTTATCATGTCTGTGTATTGTGATTTTACGTGTGAGTGGGTTTGAGTTTAGTTGCGTTTTATAAAATTTTTGTGATATTTTGTCAATGTAGGCTCGTATGTACGGTATGTTGGTTTTTCGGTGGAGGTGCGTTATTCTAGTGTATCTGTCGGCGTTTGTAGCTAGTCTGAGACACTTGTTTTGGAGTCTCTGAAGGGGTAGTAAAGCGGAGTTTGATGCGTTGCACCAGACTGGGGCTGCATAGGTCATGATTGGGCGTATGATGGATGTGTAGATGAGGATTTTGTTTTTGGTGGTGACAGGACTGTTTTTAACTAGGAGGGGGTAGAGGTTTCTGATGGCAAGCTGAGTTTTTGTGATTGTGTGCTTGATGTGTTGTCCGTGTTTTAGCGTGTGGTTTAGGTGTACACCTAAGTATTTCACACTTTTTGTCGGTTCTATTTTTTTGTCGTATATGGTGAGTGGTGTCAGTATGCGTCGTTGTGTGAATTTACGTGAGAAAACAATGGCTTCAGTTTTAGTCGCGTTGATTTTGATTTTCCACTTGTCCCAGTATTTTTGTAGTTTGTTTATGTGTGTTTGTATATGTTTGCTTGCGGTCTGTGCACTGAAGGAGTGGGAGTATAAGGCTGTGTCGTCTGCAAATAATGAAATGTTGGTCCTTTGGTAGGTTGGTATGTCGCTAAGGTAGAGGATGAAGAGTTTAGGGCCTAGGACACTGCCTTGTGGGATGCCTGCCACTATGGGTTTTAGGTGGGATAGATTATTATTTATTTTTACTTGGAAGTTACGAAGTGTTAGGTAGGAGTGTATGAGTTTGACAAGGGTTGGAGGATAGTTGAAGTTAATTAGTTTGTGAATGAGTCCTATTATCCATACCTTGTCAAAAGCTTTTTCTATGTCTAATAGGGTCATCACAGTGACTTTTTGTTTGTTGAAATTAAGTGTTGCGTCAGTCACAATTCTACTTACCTGCTGCACAGTGTTGTGTTTCGATCTGAAACCGAACTGGCAGTCAGGGGTAGTTTTTAGTCTTTGGTCTATTTCATTTAGTCGGGATAGGATGACTTTCTCCGTGAGTTTTGCCAGGGTGTTAAGGAGGCTTATGGGACGGTAGCTGGTTGGCAGTTTGCGGTCTTTGTTTGGCTTGGCGATGGGATGTACGGTGGCAGTTTTCCAGACAGTGGGGAAATGTTGGAGTTTTATGATTGAGTTTATTAGATATGTGAATTGGACTATTGCTTTGGTTGAAAGGTTTTTTATGATAAGGTTTTCAATTTGGTCTGGACCTGGGGATTTTCGGTTTGGGAGGGTTTTTATTATTTGGGATAGTTCTAGGGGTGAGGTGAGAAGTTTGGCTAGTTCTTTGGGGTGGGTTTTGTGTGTATGGTTTAGGTATGTGTATGTCTGTTGTATGATGTTCGTCTGTTCGTTAGTGTCGGTAGTGTCTGTCTTGTGCACATTTTCAAATATGCACGCGATTGTCTCAGATTTCTCTTCGTCAGTGATAAGTGTCATATTGTTATGTATGAGTGTGGGGATGGCGATGTAAGGTTTTTTGAATGTCCTGGTCATTTTCCAAAGAGAATTGTCAAAGGGATTTAGCGTAGATAATTTTTGAGTCCATATGTTGTTTCTGTGGGTTCGGATTAGTGTTTTGATTTGGGTGTTCAAAGTGTTGATGCGTTGTTTTAGCTGGGGGTCGTAGTTCCGTTGCCATTGTTTTCTGGTATGGTTGCGGTCGCTGATTGTGTCCAATATGTTTTGTGGTAGTTTGTCTTTGTGCGAATGTATGATTATGGTTTCTGAGTGCTTACGTTTGGCTGACGTAATTGCGTCAGTGAAAGTCTTTATTTGTTTGTCCAGTTCGTTTGTTGTGTTTATGTTGTTGTTTATGATTATGTGTTGGTCTAGTGTTTTTCGGAATGCTTGCCAGTTTGTATTTCTGTATGAGGTGATTCGTTTTATATGATGTTCTAGTCGTTGGTTGTTAATTGTAAAAATGATGGGATTGTGATCAGAGTTAAGCTCGGGTATGGATTCGGGCTGGGTTATGTTGGGGACGCTTTTGTTTATGATTATGTCTATTGTAGAGGGAGTATTGCCGTTGCATGGGAAGTGTGTGTGCGTGTATGGGTGCATAATAATGGCTATATGAGTGTTGGTGTATGTATTCAGTGTATTGCCATTTGTGTTATTTCTATTGCAGTCCCAGTTTGTGTGCTTCGCATTCAAATCTCCGATCACTAGTGTTTTGTTCGTTCGGAGTAATGTCGAGATGTCGGGTAGTGTGAAGTTATTTTGCGGTCTGTTGTATGCTGTTGTGATTATTGTTTTGTCTAAGAGTTTTATGCTGAGTGTCTCAAGTGAAGTGTTAGGGGTCTGCATTAGTGTATGCGGGATGTTGTTTTTAATAATTATTGCAACACCACCCGCCGGCATTGCTCCTTGTATGTCTCTGTCGTGTCTGTGTACCGTGTATTGTCTAATTTTAAGCTTTGTTGTGGGTTTTAGTCTAGTTTCATTTAGTAACATAATGTCAATTTTGTGAGTGTGCATGTAATGTATGAGTTCCCCTACCTTGCCCAATATTCCGTTAGCGTTCCAGGAGCTGATGTTTAGTTGTCTTTGTATTCTAGATGTTGTATGTGTGTACATTGTTTGTGAAATTTAAAAATACAATAAAATATTCTTTTTTATTTGCTTTGCTAAGGGCTATATTAAGGTCCTTTATTGCCCTTAGCATATTTGTTAGGTTGAGTAGATTGTTTAGTTTTTCCATTTCGGAGAATAATTCAGTTAGTTCATTGACTTCGTTGTTGTTGTTGTTTGATGCCTGTTGGTATGTGTCAGTGGTGCGCTGGGTGGGGAGAGGGGGGAAGTTGTCTTTGGGTTGAGAGTGTTGCTGTGAGTTGATTGTAGGTGGGGTTTGTCGTGTGGGTTCGGTGCGATTGGTTGTTGTGTTTTGGGTCCAGTAGTTTTTTACTGGAGGGGGTGCTGGCTTGTACCTCGGCGGAGCAGTGGGTCTGTGGCTGTTCTGCTCTCTGTCCGTCTTCAGTCGTTGGTATACCGGGCAAGCGATATTATTAGCCGTGTGTGCGCCACTGCAGTTCGCACATGTGGCCGGGGTGTCTGGTGTCTTTGTACATGTCTTTGTCATGTGGTTTTGCGCGCATTTCAAACACTTGGGAGCTAGTCGACAGTTGGCTGTTGCATGGCCCCACTGTTGGCAACGATGACACTGAATTATGATCTTTTTATTGTAGTGTCTCTCCCACGAGATCTTGGTGTGGAAGAGTACACTACAATTTTGGTTTAGGTCTGGTAACTTTGCAGCGTTGTCCATGGTGATGAGGAAAAGTGGGCGTCGTGTGTTTTTCATCTTATATACTTGATGTATTTGATTGCTTAGTTTGTCGACTAGCTCTTGTTTTAGTTCCTCCTCTGTCGGCTCGCTGTCTAACCCTCTCAACACGAAGGCGTGCGTCTTGTCTTGTTTGTCTGTATATGTGTAGTACTGGAATTTTTCGTCAGTGTTCATTTCGTTTAGGAGGGTTTCCCTTTCTTGTCTGTCTTGTATGTATAAGTTTGTGTTGTTATTTGTGTATTTTAAATGGAACCCCTTTTTTACAAATTTTTCAATGTAGGTTGTCACCATCTTTGCGTTTTTGCTTGTACCTGGGATTATTATTGGTGGGGGTGGTCTCAGTTTTCGTGTCTGTGTAGTAGGGGTCGTTCGTTCAGTGTCTTGTTTGTCTGTTTCATCCTCTGTGTCAAGGTCTGAGAGAGGGTTATATTTGTTCTGGGTGATTGTTTTGCGAGTGCTTTGTACCGGTGGGGGTTTGGCGGTTCTTCTGGGGTGTTTGAAGTCCCGGTGTTCTTCGTCGTCGGTGCTTCGTTGTCTCGTTTGTCTTATTTGTCTGGGTTTGTCGTTGTTGTTGAACATATCGCTTACCCGGGTTGATGATGTTGTTGGTGTGTTGTTGGGTGGTTGATTTTGTTGGTCTGGGTCTGGTTGGTCCTGCTCCATTGTGTGTTGGTTGCTTGCGGCTGCTATGGTCCAAGCAGCCGCGTTGATTTTTTTCAGTGTAAACTTTATGTTTTTGTTTTTTTGTTGTGTTTGTTTGTGGGGTAGTTTAGCACCCTGTCCGGTGCTCTTTTTGTTTGTCGTAGTCTTCCTTCGTTTGGTTTTTACTTCAGTCTTAGTCACTATTTTTTTCACTTTTTTTTGTGTTTCTATGTGGCGTATACGCATGTACGGCTTTGTTTAGGTTAGTAATCGCACGTCTACTCGTTATCACTGCCTCACATAGAGTGGTGACGTGATACAAATATTTATTACATTACTATCGTCTTGAGATAGATATTCATCCTGGGTCAAATCTGATGTATTACTACTTTCTACAAACTCGCTGCCTTTTTACTTTCTTTTACAGAGTAATAAGTAAGTATTGTAATCATGAAAAATTTCGAACTCGAAATTTCAACGGATATACACGTTTTGACCTTCCCTGAATCGAATGTGACTATTTTCGGAATGACGTCTGTCTGTCTGTCTGTCTCTGTCTGTCTGTCTGTCTGTCTCTGTCTGTCTGTCTGTGTGTCTGTCTGTGTGTCTGTGTGTGTGTGTGTGTGTGTCCATTGTAACAATGGAAATTTGGAGTGGCAGATGGGTTTACTTATTTAGGCGTGTTGTAATATATTGATTGTGTAATAAAATTGAATTTTGCCCTTAAACCATATGTTATTTGAATTATACAAGAAATATTATAGTAAATACATTAAAATTTAAAAAAGGATCATGTTTCAGTGATATAATTTAGGTACACGCAGAGTATCATTAATATACGTCGCCAAGTGGTCTGTTTCTAAGATAGTGAAGTGATTCCCTTTGATTATTTCCACTTGGATTTGTTTGCGACCCTGAAACAGAAAAACAAAACATTCGATCTCTTCGGGACACACCAAAATTACCATACATACGTTTGTTAAACTGTTACTGTAATCCTGACTTGAATCTTGGGGCCTGACCAACATTATGTTTCCAGTAATGGTCTTTTCAGATGGCTTATAATTTAAAACTTGCTTTAGTTTATTTTTGATTATATTTAAACCTGCGGTGATCTTTATCAAATTCTTGTTAGTGTGGTTCCCAAATTGTAAAGCATGTTGAACCCGTGCATCCCAGTTTGATACATTCCTTAAAGAACTTATGTGCTGAAATAGAAATTTACAATATTAGAAAGCATTAACTAACATTAAAAATAATAGAATGATAGAATCGTGGTTGGCATAATGAATTAGCACAACAGATTTTAGTATTATGGTAAAAAATTGAAATAATTAGATTAACAGAGACTTTGATTGCAGAAAAAGAATAAACAATAATAAAAGACAATTAACCAGACGATTTTTAAAAAGTGATGTGTATATGCAAAGAGGTTTCCCAAAATAAGTAGAGCCCTAGAGGAAGAAAAACTGGCGTAAGCATAGAAATAGTGGAGGCAGAAGAATAACATGCATATAAAAACAAATATACACAGAAGAGAAGAATAATTATAATAAATGTTTAGAGGATTATAACAGTTAGTTTGCCACAATAGTATAGTGCCAGGAGGACTAATGTAGCTGATAGGAAATATAGATGAGAAAAAAGAAGAGAGTATTATTTTATTGCAGACTACGCGAAATTTTAAATTTAGATGCAAATATATAAATGAAGAAACTAATAAGAAAGAAAATGCAAAATAATAAATAAGATGTAGGAAAGAAATCAATGGTGGGGCAAAGTATACAGAATACTATATAGGACAGGAAAATCAACGAGGGAGAGAAATCTAAATTCAAGTATAGAATACAAGAAAACATGTGAAAAGAAAAGTAAAAGGAGAACAATGAGAAGAGAAGAGAGGCCGAAGAGGAGTTGTAAATAAATATAAAAAGTATCATAAAAAGAAGAACAAACAGATACATCCAGATGGCGTAATGGAAGGAGAATTGTATACAACAAATTGAAGAAAAAGAAGAATTCAGCAGAAACAATCAAAAGTTGGAACATAAAATGAGATAATAGCTACAAGATGGTTTATGTAGAATGAATGCTCAATATAACATAAACAAGAAATATTTACAATGCAGATATAAAAGCACAATGACATCAAATAAATGTGTTGCCGCTACCAAATTGAAAAGTGATATTGAGTTAACAGTTTAATTACCTCTATGGCGTTAATTTGTAATAAAGAGCTTAATAGAGATGTTTCTAGCCACTCTATCTTGTCATTCTCGTTTATTAAGTTCTGAATAGTTTCTGGTACAGCATCGATTAAATACAATTGCGTTTCTTCCCCTTGCTCTTCGAGAAGTTTAACAATTTCCAGGGCGAGTGCTCCTCCAAACGATATCCCAATTATATTATAAGAACCACAAGGTTTTTGTTTTATTTGCTGCAAGTTAAAACGATTATTTGTAAAAAATATATTCACTTGCGTAATAACTCCTAAACCGAACCTTAACAGCAGCTTCAGCAACAGACTCTAAACTGTCGGCTGACCCATTATTAATCATATAAATTGGGCACAGTAGCTTTCGGAGTAAACTCTTGAAATATTTGCATTTTTGACCCAGTAATCCAGGAACTATAAACGATGGGGGCAATTCTTTTGCCTCTGAAGTACCGTTCGTTTGTAATTTTATTAGTTCTGTCTTAGTTGAGGCAGAATCGATTGTAGAAATGATTGAATCTTGTGAACTGGATAAAAGTGCGTAGAAATCTATTACAAATATAAATACGTGTTAATAATAATTGAAGAGTACAGTTTTTGAAATAATTCAATGATCATCATCGCGACTCTCTGTTTGAGAGACATCTTACTTTTCAACGAGAAATTATTTGAAGTGTCGAGAAACAGTTCATCGTTTCGTAAAACGATTTCCGCAGGCTTGTCCAAAATGTTGGCCAAAATGCGTACAACACTAGCAAACTCATAGTTGTTGACCCATTTCACGTTGCTCACAGGCAACAAGTCTGGCCTTGTGTAAGTCATGTCAATCTGGTTCCCCCAGAAGCAAATCAAATGCGCCGTTAAAGTGACCGTCATCAATTGAGCATCGACTAGTTTCACGTATTTTATAGTATCCGCTAGTGATTGTCTGTTCAATATTAAAACAGCGCCAATTTTTCTCTCCCCGTGAATTTCATGTAACACCTTTGTTGTTGGGACTTCGTTTACTATTAGTTTAATGTCACTGTTGTATTGGCATTTCAGCGAATTTAGATGTCGCTTTACAAAAGTGAAGTTGGATTTAATGTTGCAGAAGACTGTTATTGATTTCGCTCCATTCCCCGCTAGCCAGCGGATTGTATATATGAACATATCTGTATCATCTCCTGAAAGTTTAGATTATGTTACAATTTTGGAAAATATAAAGGATGAAATACAGAAACGTCTTAAAACCACAACGTTCAAATTTCATTTCGTAAGAGACTTAATAACCCGAACGGCTTAGACCAATAACTTGGTTATCTCCAAGGAATACCAAAGGTGACTACAAAATTGGTATACAATAAGTTCACATATTTTCGCATTTACTATAAAAATCAATCTCTAAAACGAAGTATTGATGTAAACATACAAAATTTCGCATTTGAGATTTTACAAGAAATACACGATTTGTGCATTTCTCAATTAATATGTTTTTTCTTATAGATTTGATTTGAAGACTTACCACACACAATGTATGATACATCTCTCTTGCATATATGATTTGAGAATGTTCTTGATTTATTATTCGGTGGCTTTTCTTGTACCAAATCGTCGATTGGCAGCACTGCCGTCCTTGCAACTCTGCCACTATTCAGGTATCTAAAAACATGAATTCAATTCGAAAAACTGAAAAGCTGCTAATCACTAAATTTGTTACATAAATCATTTAAATATTCACACACATTTCGCCCGCACATGAAGATATCGTAAGTTTATTAGTATAATTTTATATGAATTAATAATAAATATATTTAAATCCTACCTAAGAACCCGATTCATATTCAAGGGAGTAACCACAGGTGTCCTTAACGGTTGAACAACATTGTTCTTAATTCCATCCGAAAGCATTGCATATATTTTGGATTTAATATCCTGAGGTTTATCCAAGATGGATTTCGACACAAATACTTGCATGGTCAGGCACAACAAGAACCTATTCAGGCCAACACTATTGGTAGAATCAGATTCACTTAAATCCACTTGCACCATTACTCTCCCTATTAAACTGGACAGACAACGCAAAGAAGCCTGCAGGCCTTCGCCTGACAAAGTGTTAATGACCACATTCACACCTTCGCCGTTTGTGCGATCTAAGACTTGGGTTTGAAATGTGGTGTACGACATTATTTGGCTTGGAGATAACTGAAACAATACAACATGTAACTTGTTATTTATAGCAAGAGTGTAATCATCCACATAAATATGTTTAGTCCAATACGTACCATCTTCATGTCATTCAACAAAATAGCTCGTTCAACACCGGAACCAACTGTTGTATAAATTTTGCAGTGATGCCCATGCGCGACTTGTATAACAGCTTGCCCGAAACTGCTGCATCCGTTATGGATCAGGATAGATTCCCCAGGTTGCAATGCAGCCAGTTCAAATAGTACATAGTAAGCCTAACATAACAACAATTTATCATTTTGTTCATCAAAAATATTTATATAAATACTGTAATTATTCATTTGAATCAAACTTACGCAAGCATAAGCGTATGGTACAGTTGCTGCTTCAGCCAATGTCCAATTGTCTGGAACGGACCACACGAAATCTGGGTCGGGAACGATTTCGCAGTTATCCAAATTCGCCCGGGCGATGCCCATTATTAGTTGTCCAGATATATCGTAGCCCGAGAATTCCACTGGTCCCAAATCAGTTGCTTCTACACTTTCATTTGGGACTGTATGCTCGACATTTAAGCCCAAATATTTTACATCATAATTGTGGAACATATTTCTATAAAATCCCATTAAAATTATGCCATTATAAGTATTCATTTAAGAATTGTCTTACTTTAAATCGTGACTTGAAATACTGGTATTATTTTCATCGTTCAATTTGATGTATGGTGATTTGAAATAACTGCCCCAACTGCCATTTTTAAACACGGTCACCTGCAAATCTTTTTGAAACATTTCTTGGTAAAATGCAGCACCAAAATGACATTCTGGTAAATCTTCGTCTAGCAAAAATACCAATCTAAAATAGAATTAATTTTCAAATTATACCTAACACATTCACATTTACAATATCCATATTTTAATATAATTGCAATTACCGAATATTAGAACTATCTCCTAAGTTTTTAACGTCATTCAAAAACAATTCGATTCCATTTTCGGGTAAAATTGTCGAAACTAAATAAATCCTTTTTTCACTTATATCAGCAGAATTTAATGTTTGATGTAATTGTTTTGCCCATGGTAAAGATGTGTTTCGTAAATCGGAACCATTCAAACTTTTCGATTTTATATTAATTATTACTGGAAGACTCTTCTTAGTCTTGAAAAAATACAAAGTTATTATTGAATCATTCAACTATTATTAGTCGTTAAATGTGTTTTGTTCTTTGAAATACTCTCACCTCTTTCAATAGATGGTACTGAACGTCACCCACATGGAATGAACGAATTATAGAAATGTTTGAGTCTATAGTTAGCTTTTGAATACTGGGTAAACGTACTAATATAAATTCGGTTGTTTCTTTAAATAGCAAATGTATATTTTGTAATTGCTGTTCATCGATTATAGTTAGTGATGATATCGGAATATTGACACTCAAATTGTTTAAAATATTTAGTTGAATCTAGAAGAAGAAGCCAATTTGCACGATATTAAAAATAGTGTTTGATTTCCTGATTTAACTGTACCTTTGATGCGAAGTGATGATCGGAATAATTATATATATAATTGTTCAATGAATACATTTCATTATGATTAATTTCTGTGATTATGTATAATGGATTATCCGAGTTTAAAGTTTTTTGTACGATTTGTAGACACATATTGATTTCGGTCTGAATGTCCTACAAAATTAAAGACAAATTTGTATTGTCATGACAGTGTATTATTCAGTATATTATTACTTGTGAATCTTGGGCATATTTCATAAAAGTATACGTGTCAGCTATGAGTGGTTTGTCTTCTTGTAAATAAGGAGCAAACTGAACATCTTTCACTTGTACCATTGGAGAAGTCAATATACTTGTTTTGTAATGGTAACTTATATCAACATCTAAAATACAAAAAATGGGTTGAGGCCAACGCAGGACTTTCTTTTACGTAGTTTTCATTTTATATCTATATGTATACATATATATATATTCCAAACAAACTGTTAAAAAATATCTAATGTAAAAAAATCTATAATAATAATAAATATTGTGCATTTAAAATGATTGCTCTAAGTTTTAACGCGCCTTGGAAATATTTAAAAATTTCATCATTTTTTTTCTTTGGATTGATTGGCCAGCAGGTTATTGGCAGCCTCCTCGAGGTTGTCTTGAGTGGAATGATTTGAGATGTACTGTGTTCGAATAGGATTGTATATGGGACAACGGAAAAGGAAATGAAACAAATTATTATCTTCGTGTAGGTTGCATATATCGCAGATTTTATCAGTGTCGAATTTGTGGATAAAGCCTTCTTGGTAAAGGGAAAAGTAATAGTAGTTGGGTGTTGTTCTTTTCCAGGAGAATATACTTTTGAAAAAAATTAGCCATTCCTTTGGCAATGCTACTATATTGTGATGGTCCCCACATTTCGGATCCATATAATAGAGTTGGTACTAATAGTGAAGAATATAATTTAATATTTGCATCCCAACTATAAACTTTAGTTTTTGACAGAGTACTATTTATCGCTTCTGATATTCTGGCTGCTTTACTAAGGAATTCTTTTGTATTTTCGTTAAACGAACCTCCCGTTGTAAATGTAATTCCCAAATACGAGTATTTATTGGCGAATTTAATTTCTTGGTTTTGGCACATATGTTTAATATTACGTTTAGGGGGTCTGCCCTTGTGAAAATGAACAATTTTCGTTTCTTCAGCGTTAATTTTTAACTGAAGATTGTTGTAATATGTCGATAGTGCATCCAATTTTCTTTGTACGTCTGGTGCCGAATGAGCAAATATTACAATATCATCTGCATATTGGAGGGACAGTATATCATTTGATGGAGTGATAAAATAGCCTTCAAGGTGATTTTCTCTGATGTGAGCTTCTAAGTCAGCTATGTACAGAGCAAATAAAAGTGGGCTGGTACACTCACCTTGTAAGACTCCTTTTGTAATTGGTATTTTTGCCGAAAGTTCGTTATTAACCATGACGATGAACTGACGCATCTTTATATATGTTACTTAATGTTCTTGATATTTTTCCACTTATGCCTGAATAATTTATTTTACTCCAGAGTATATCATGAGGTATGCTTTTTGGAAGTCAATAAATATAGCGAACCCACCTTTTCTTTCAGTTAAAAAAGAAGTCTGTATAATGGAGTTTAAAGCAAATAAATTATCTATACAAGATCTCTTTTTACGAAAACCAGATTGTGCTTCTGGTAGAATATTTGTACTTTCAACCCAATTTTGCATCCTACAATTTACTATATATGTAAATAATTTTGTAATTGTGTTTATTAGTGCAATTCCTCGGTACTTGTTCATATTCATCTTGTCTCAATTTTTGTGAATTAGGGTTAATTTAATTGTCTTGAGTGACGATGGTAGATCTTCTTGCTTGAAGAAACTGTTTAGTAAATCTTTTAGATAATTTTTCCACTTTGAGGGAAGATTCTTTAATTGTTCGTTTATTAGTCCATTCAATCCTGGGCTTTTATTATTTTTTGCGTTCTTAAGGGCAAAATTCTCCTCCTGTAGTGTAATATCTTCGTCTAGGTAAGGATGAAATGCGTCAAAAAATTGATGTTCGGTGGTTATTCTAGGATTATACCAGTTACGAAAATAATGTTCCCATTCGTTAATTGCAATGGGGTTTGGTGTATAGATAGAATCTAGTCCTTTTAATTTGTAATGGAGGTTTTTTGGGAGTTTTATTATTATTTTCTATATTTTTTATTTTTAGTGAACATATGAGGTGATCAGAGATGTGTATTTTTTCAACAACAGAAAAGTCTACAATGATCTGTAGTGCCGCATTATTAATCCATGTTAAATCAATTGTACTTTTACCGTTTGGTCCAATATACGTATATTCAGCTGGTGTATCACTGCGCGATCTGCCATTTAAGACAGTCAAGTTTTCATCGTCAATGGATAGTAAGAGGTCTTTACCTTTTTTATTTAGTGTATTGTCGTTTACGGTTCTTGATGCGCTGAGGTAGGTACCGGAAAAGGTGATATCATCTACTTGGTTCTTATCCCCTATTCTGGCATTATAATCCCCACATAGAATTAGAGCATAGTCTGGAAATAGTTCAATTATATTTTGAAGTGTTTCAGAGAAGAGTTCAAGTAATGTGGTATACTCGTAGGAAGGGGAGAAATAGGATACACCAAGAATTAAGTTCTGTGTTGTGCTTTTTATTTTCAAAAATAACCAATGAAGTTTTTTGCCTATAATTTCTATTGTTGACAAAGGTTGATCTGAGGTACCTCCGATGGCTTTTTCTGTGCTGGCTGTTTTTTTAGCTGGTTGTTCATATTTGTAATAGTTTTTTAGGAATGCAGGATTTTCTTTCAAATCGTAGTTGAGCCATGTTTCCACAAGGCAAATAATTGCATGTTCTTGAATAAATTGTTCTTCTTTAGTAGTAAGTCAGTGTAAATTTTTAAACCCTTGGACATTCCAAAATAAAATATTACTTGTGTTTGTTAATGCATCTGCTTTTGGTTTTTTGATACTGAATTAGTGCGTTGTCTTGTTTGAATATGGTTATCGAGTGGACCAAATTTTACTGGACTTTTTTTAGCTGGTTTCTTCATTTCTGCATTTGTTTTTGGCGTATGCATCTGATTTTGTTTTTGAGAGTAATTTGTCAGCTTTTTGTGTGAATGAGAACTTGACGCTCTATTAGTATTCATGTTTTGCTCTTCTATTTCTTGGGAAATGTCTTTCAGGTTTTCATACTCAGTTTCTTCATTGACATCTTGTGTTAAAGCATTTAAAGAAATTGAGCGTCTTCTCAGTGTGGGTAATGCCTCTTCGTTAGGTTGGTTGTTTTTTTTTCTATGGGCACTGTTTCTTCCTTAAAGTCTGTAATATCGTATCTAGTTCCATTTATAAAAAGTAAATTTTGTTTTAATACAGCTTTGTATCCATCATTCTTTGCTTGAATTAAATGTGGTTTCAATAATTTTCGTTCCTGTAAAACTTTTTGTGTGTAATCTTCTTCTACGAATATTTTTAAACGTTTTAATTGATTTGCTTCTCGTAAAATTTCGTATTTAAGTCTTGTTGAATTAAGTTCAAGCAATACGGGTCTTGTTTTGTCAATTTTGGGCTTACCTATTCGTCTTAACTGATCAATGTTATTACGCGAGATATGTTTTAAATTTAAACTTTCATTAATTAATTTGATTATTATTGACTCCAACATTTCTCCTTGTTATTCTTCTAAGCCAAAAATTATAAGATTTTTTTCCTTAAACTTTTTCTCTAGAAAATCAATTTTCTTTTCTTGTTCAATGATTTTTTGCTCTAACTGTTCGTATTTGTTTTATTTGGTTGAGTGAGGATTGCACTTTTTCTATATTAAAATTTAATGGTTCTAATAAATTTTTTATATCTTCCAGCGAAGCCATTGTATTAATTTTTGTACTATTCGGCGCTACTATCATATATCTTGACAGTATTACCAGTATTACATATATGTATATATATATATATATATATATATATATATATATATATATATATATATATATATATATATATACATATATGTATATATATATATATATATATATATACATATATGTATATATATATATATATATATATATATATATATATATATATATATATATATATATATTTACATATATATATATATATATATATATATATATATATATATATATATATATATATATATATTTACATATATATATATATATATATATATATATATATATATATATATATATATATATATTTACATATATATATATATATATATATATATATATATATATATATATATATATATATATATATATATAAAATACCTTTATGTTGTTCAGGAAATCGATCCAAATGAATCATAATACGTCCAATAGCCGTTGGCAATATTGGTTTATTTTCATATTCACCAGCATTCAACATGTTCACTTGTAACATCGAATTCAGAAATGTGGGCCAATCATTTTTCCATTCAATTGTCGCAGTTGAACCTAAAATTGAACATTAAATTTGACATATATATATATATATATATATATATATATATATATATATATATATATATATATATATATATATATACATATATATATATATATGTACATATATATATATATATATATGTATATATATATATATATATATATATATATATATATATATATATATATATATATATATATATATATATATTGAAACGTGCCACAAATTAATAATAAATATCACGGTATTAAAATTAAAAATTATTCTTAAATTTCAAATAATATCTAACTATAATTCTGTTTCTGACTGCACAAGGGCTTCTTAGATATGCTAACAATGAGATATATCTGAACTGGCTTTTGGTTTTAAAATCTCAAATTGCAAGTTGTCGACTCTCTCGTTGGAGTCATAAATCCACTTACAATAGCAATTCCGGACCCTTCTTGAAAACAGATGTTGACCTCGGTATTTTGGGCCAACATGGAACTGTTCAAATTTTTACTAGTTAAAACTACAAGTTTTATTAACATAGAATTTAAAAAATAACTACAACAATTAACAGGGATCTTATGTTATTTAGCATAATTTTTTTTTTTTTCATTTTAATATAAATTAATTTTTTTATTGTTATACCCAAAGATGTAACAAGTTAGTTAGTAATAATACATTCCCGAAGGTTCATTTTGGTTTATGTTAGTAATTAAGTAACACAGTATAATGAAGTCGATGGATAATCAGATTTGAGTTTACGACAACATTTATTTTTATTTAATATCAAAAGATCGAGAATAACATTTCAATTAATGTTCGAACATTGCGATGTAAGTTTTTGAAAATGATAAGAATTCTATTTGATCGTGATTGTTATAAACAAATTAGCTAATTATTTAAACTTGGTAGTTTGGTCATCATTGGCGAGGGTGGAGTTACGAATCTGAAGACATTGTGGAACGCATTTGTATTTGGAGATGACTCTCAGATTTTTTCTGTCAATACCTTCAGATGTTTAATATTGCTGCTTAATATTAAAAGTTTCGAATATTAAGTATCTTGAAATTCTAAGCTTTGTTCAGCATCGTATTTGTTTTGTTGTTTGAATTAGAAGTTGCAACTTAATTGTGTGTAAGGTATCGATTTAAATAACTGAATTTGTACTAATTTTGGAATTTAAAGATCTATAAGTATTATATAACTTGGAATCCCAAGTTTTGATCGGAGTTGCACCTTAACTGTGTGTAAGGTATTTAAACAGTTGAACGTGTGCTGTGTCATTGTTTTAGTTTTTCTTGTTGTATAATTCACCCAACGAAGAGAGGAGATATAAGGGTTGCCAACCAATAAGCGAAGACCCCTTAGTTTTCTTGGGCAAGTAATGTTTCTTTATTTATTGTTTTTGGGCTAGTAAAATTGTCAATTATTTATTGTTTTTGAGCTAGTAAAATTGTTAATTATTTATTGTTTCTTTTGGGTTAGTAAAAGTGTCAATTATTTTTTGTTTTTTGTGTTAGTAAACTTGTCATTTATTTATTGCTTTTTGAGTTAATAAAATTATCAATTATTTATTGTTTTATGGGTTCGTAAATTTGTCAATTATCTATTATTACTGAGCTAGTAAAATTGTCATTTATTGATGGTAAATTGAACAAGCAAAATTATCATTTATTCAAAATATATTGAATAAGTAAATTAATGTATAATAACTGAACAAATATAATTTCATTCATTATTGTAAATTTCTCTGTTATGATGCTGTGAGGACGTTATGTGATGAACAGTTTTATGGTATGTGCCGCTGCTTTGCGTTACACAGAACTGAAAGTAAATAACAGTTACAGGGTCGACTAAATAAAGCTGTATTCAAATCTACCGCACTAACAAAGGTTTCTACGCTTTATCTAGTTAATCGTCGGGTGTTGTTCGCTGCAATCGAGAATTTATTCCGTAGACACGAACAATACCAATCAAAATACTGCGTTGAGTTGGGACAAAATCTCCCGGAGTAACACCTAGTGTCCGTCAAATTTTATACGCAGTCATAAAACAGTCAATGTCTGTAATTAGTAGCTAAATTATGCTGTTGTGTTTCGGTGAGCAGTGAAATGTATTGTATAACATATTTGTTTAAGTAACTCACGATTTCATACATTCTACTTTTGTTTGCATCATATAAAAATTATATTCAACAAATTAACTACTATTGTTTTGAAATTTGATAAAATATGTTTATTCAATTGACTGTTACCGAAACTGCTTTTCATGAACTTATGTGCAATAAATTGACTATTATATTAAAGGATTCAAATTCTTTTTATTTCGTTATCCTGTATATTTCCTATTCTGTGCGACTTTAGATAAAAGAATTATGAACTTACAGGGTTACACAACATATGGTTTATTTAATACGATCACGCCAATTAGAAATTTGTTAAATAAATTAGAGTCAAATTTGATATTTGTTAATGCAATTTGATTCAAAATAAATACAGTTAATTTTATTAAAGTTAATTTTATTTAAGTGTTCAATTCCAGTTTTTGTTCTTTTGTTTTAAATTAATTTAAATTCATTAAATTAATTCTCGTTTAACTTAAATTGTTAGTTTATTTTATTAACTTGATTTTGAATTATTTGTTAGTTATTTATCTGACTAAATTTTACGTAATGACGTCACGGGACGTTTTATATTATAGTGGCGTAATGAGTAGGATTTAAGATCCGTATATATGCAAGTAAAAATTGCAGTTTAAAATTGGTCACAAATTTTGTATTTACACTTTGTCTGTAAACTGTACTGGGGAGCAACAACTTGCATATGTTAAAAATTGCATGTAAATTCCTATGTACTCGATATCCATTCACCACCCTGTATATACATAAATTATCCAAACCTTCATTGTACATATTCAGATCTTTAACGTTGTCAAAATCTCCACTGAATTGATAGCCACGATAATGAAACTCGTTCTGGAGATTTGTTTTAGAGAAATTGTAGTACAAGTCTTCAGTTAGAATCGGTGGCGAGTAGATCTCTTCCTTTGAATCATTGTCAGGTACGGAAATGCGACCCAAAACAATAATTCCGTACTGATTACTAATCTCGAAATTTCCTGTGCCTTTTTGAACCAGTATATGTATAGGTGGGATACAATCTAGTTGAACAAGAATATAAATTTATTTATTTATTTTGTGTAATACTGTGGACATTAGTGTCGATGATATACAAAGTATATATGTATTTACTCGCCACCAGAGTTGACTAATGAATGCAATAACAATGCGGATGTTAACAGTGTGCACACTATTAATAGTAAGATATTAAAATTTTAACTTAAGACTTTTATGTAATTACCTTTTTCGGAAATAACAATATGCCGCTTAACAATAATATCCTCGACAAGAATGCGCTCAGCACGTCTGGTACTACACAGAATATTGCAAACTAAATGCTGAAACATAAGATAAAAATTGTTGTTTAAGAAATTAAATTAATTTTTTTCTTTATTCATGGACACTGTAACTGTAGAAGATACATAATATATACATTCTACACTATAATAACGAATACTCAAACACAAAGCAGCAAATAATTGTTAGTAAAATAGTAGTGTCTTATTCCAATTTAAATCTAAAACAATTGCGCGGATTTGAAAGTTTGCACACAACATTTATTATTTGAGCTGCTTTCCTGTTAGAAATAAAATAACCCGAGTTATATTAACCAGGGTCATTTTGAAGCGGTGCTAACGGGGATCATTGTTCAAACATTTTTGTTAGCTCTGCATAAGTGTCACAGAAAAGGTAAAGGATTTATTTTTTACATTTATTTGCACTCACCAAATATGTAGAGATCGGTATGACAATATCATGGCCAACTCTATGGCCAACTAAATTTTGGAATTCATCACAATTTGAATTAACAGGAAAACTCAGCTTGGAATGATGGGAATCTTCATTATCTCTAAGATAACTTGGCCACTTATCATCGTGCATCCAACGTATCAAGGTCGAAAGACTTTTTGTGCCACGAGATACAGGATATTCAACATGAGGATACAATGGTGATATGTCCATGTCTACACCATTTATAAACAATCTGTAAACAAATAGATCTCACACTGCTCTTTTGTAGCACACAAGTACAATATCAGTGCTTATCCACTGAAAAGCTTGAGTAATGCGTGTAATTGAATATCACATTTAAAGTACAACATAGCTAGAGTAACTATACTTAATATACGATTATATATATATATATATATATATATATATATATATATATATATATATAATATTCAAAGTAAAAATGATTTAACACAAACAGATACTTCACAACATATACTTTAAAACTATTCTAAGCTCACAAAGCTTTTATCGTTTAAAATACAGTCAAATGAGTCTAACACAAAAATATGTTGCGAATAATTCTGTTTGCTTTATTCATTTTGACTTTGAGTTGCTTTTATAATTTGTTCAATCTACTTAAAGCTTTAATATGTTTTGTTTTTATTTTATTTTAATTAATATAACTTTGTGATTATTAATTCATATCTGGACGGTTTTAAATAGATGTGCTCTTAATTAAATTATATTTTGTTGATTTCGTGTATTTTATTTCTTTTAGTTCTGATTTTTACAATTAAATACCACCATGGTATATTGTACAGTCCATTAAATTTAATTTATCACAAACATTAAATGTGAAGCTACTAACAGAATTTGGTGTATTCGATACGTATGAAACCCTTTTTTTGCAAGGTAATCATGTTTCCTCTTAACCTAATTTAAATACTCACTGTCCCAGCGCAGTACACAGAAACAGCAGACAATCATCATTTGCTCGGTTTGTTAAGGGAACATTGGTACAATCGGCAGGTAGGGACTTCTTAAGGATGGCCTGTAGTAAGCCATGAGGAGCAATTTCGATCACCACTGAATTATTTGGTATGTGCTTCGAGCCTTCTTCGAAACAAACGGCAGAGATCAGATTGTTGGTCAGATATTCAGCAGAAACAGTCTTTGCCATATCTGTACTCCAAGCGGACTCTACCACCGACGTACTGATCCATTTCGCCGATCGTGCTATCGGCTTTGGAATTATCTAACAAAATAACAAAGATATGTCTCGGTTAACTGAAAGGAAACCAACATAATACTGGATCTATATGGTTTGGCAAACTGATTTCTAGGATTTCAAAGTTCATTTTTTCGAAATGGCGAATGCACCATAATGATCCCCCCTTTAATTAACTTACATCCTTCAAATAGTTTAATAACAATGGCGCGGCTGGTTTGATGTAACGACTGTGGTAGGCGATATTCGAAACGTTCACCAGTCGAGCGAAAATTTTCTGGTATTGCAACTTTTCAACGAATGTTTGCATTTCTTTTTTTGGTCCAGAAACAGTACAACTATTTGGACCATTATGGCATGCTATGTCAATGCTTGGAGGACATTGATCTTTTATTTCCTTTGCACCTTTTCCTAATACAAAACAAATTTCATTTATCTGCTTTATTTTCTTAATAAATTATAGTCGAAAATATTCGACCAGTATGTATTCATATCTGGTCAGTTGTATTTAATTAAATGGTTGAAATTTTATTTACCAATGGCCGCCATCATTCCAGGAATAAGCTCTACTTCTTGAGATGCTCGTCCACGATAATACGCGCTAAGGATCATTTGCTCTATCGTAAGGCATCCATCGGCATAAGCGCAACCCAACTCGCCTACAGAGTGACCTATCATGCCATCCGGAACAATACCGATAGCTCTCAGGAGATCAGTTAATCCAATCTATATACGAGTATATATATATATATATATATATATATATATATATATATATATATATATATATATATATATATATGTGTGTGTGTGTGTGTGTATGTGTGTCTGTGCGTGTGTGTGATTATTTATCTAAATTTATAGTAACAATATGAGCTCAGATTTGTACTGAACATTACGCTGAACACAATAATCGCTTTTTAGCTCGCCGTACGAAGTACCGAAGAAGCAAAAGCATTCGGTCGTGTGTCTGTAGCATTCTCGGATAAAAAAAT
Source organism: Leistus spinibarbis (assembly GCA_933228885.1). Lineage (NCBI taxonomy): Eukaryota > Metazoa > Arthropoda > Insecta > Coleoptera > Carabidae > Leistus > Leistus spinibarbis. Next base: position 2,139,243 of record OW121813.1, read on the forward strand.
GTCATTAACAAAAAGTGTTTGTCTCGTCGCCCTGAATCCAAAAATGTATACAACTTATATACTTGGATGTTAGTCGTCGCTCGCGCGGTATCTCGTAAGACCAAATTTTGTGCCCTCTACTCCTCTGAAGGTACCGAAGCGATTCACACCAAATTTGGTACACATATTATTTAGCATCCCATTTGAATCCGCTCGCAGTTTAAATCCAATCGTCCGTATACTTCCCGAGTTATAGGGCCCCAAAATTTAAAGCCCCCCCCCCGTAATATTCCCCTTATAAACATAATAAAAACACTCAAAAATTTTACAAAAAATTCTAAGATATTTTATTTCTACAGGATTTTTTCATATTGTAAACCCAAAGCCCGAAAAAAATTATTAAGTATTATAATTTTGAATTTTAAAATATGCAGTAAACATTTTCTTTATCAATATAATCTACAAAAAATTGTAAGACTTTTTATATTAATAACATTTTTTCAAATTGTTAGCAAAAGGCCATAATAATTAAAAACAACTGCTCGCTACGCATATTTTATCTAAAGGCGAACTAAACGCGTTGGTGCGTTTTACGCGTACCAAATCTTGTTATATAAATTACTGTTGTGAATTTTATATCTATAATTTGTACCTGAATTGCAGCAATACCAACGAAAGAATGCAAAATATTATCAAACATAGTGTCATCGTCATCAGTAATGATCTGTTTCAAATTAAGCATTTTTGTTTCCAAAACTTTGTGACATTTCTCTATGCTTTGGGCAAAAATGGGTAACTTTAGTAAATCTTTGCCCATTGTCTTCCATTGGCTGCCCATTCCGGAATATACAAACCAAATTGGTCGTTTGTTTCCCATATAACTCTGTCGAAAATGTTTATATGTTATAATAAATAAAAGTGACTGTGCGAAAAAATACCTTCGTATTAATTATCATATTTTCTCCATGAATAACGTATCCTCGGGACAAATGTCCTGGTATTGTTGTAGCAAAAACATCATGTGTTAATCGAGAATATTCAGGGTCTATGATTGGATTCAATTTGATCTATGAACAATAAGAAATGTAAACAATGAACTCGTTGTTTTCCGTATTGATTCATTTTTGAAAATTTGTCGCTTACCTCTTCGATTATTTCTTTCATCCCTTCTTCGGTTCTGGTAGATAATATATGGAGCATTGGTATGTCAAGTTGTACTTCTTTTTTAACACGATTATTCGGCTTTAGTAGCATATGTCCAAATGCACCTGTTAATCCAAGTCCATTGACTGCAGCTAGAGATGGAGTCCATTCTTTATTTTCGGAAACAACTTGAAGCTTGCCGTTGATCAAAGATGGAATCTTTTTATTTGGTGTTTTGTAGTTTATAGTTCCAGGAATGATTCCAGTTTCCATGGCAATAATCACCTTAGCGATACTAACCATGAATGCTGAACTTTCGGCGTGACCTAAGTTAGATTTCACTGAGCCTATTAGTAATGGTTCGTCTCGATGTTTATTGAACACAGAATCGATTGCTTCTAACTCCTTTTCATCTACAATCTGTGAATTCAAATTTAGTTGTATTATTTAATATTCGTTCTCATTCCTTTAAAATAAAACTGTGTGTTTTCATTAATAGGTATGTACCTTTATTCCACAACCGTATGTTTCGACGTACTGTACATCTTTTGGATCGACTTTGGCTTCTTTGTAGAAATCTGTTATGAAGTTGGACAAACAGTGGACGTTTATATCTGAAAAAGATCCGGATCGACTTCCATTGAAGTCCGAGTTGCAGTTTATAATAGTGGCATAAATCCGTTTGGCAATATCGGCTCTTTGCAAATAATACACAACAATTCCGTCACTTCTTGCATATCCGTCAGCTGGAAAATAAAATCACAACATTTCAAGTTGAAATTATAGATATGCAAATAAGTAAAGAAGTATTATATTGTTAGCAACATAGTATTAAGAACACAATTATTTAATTAATCATTATTTTGTAACCTATTAAGATTAATTATATGGTAATATAACATTGCGTTAAGCTTCAGAGGCAGTCTGACGCCGATACTTGAATCACCCGGATGAAATTGCTGTTCGCGATTGTGTGCTTGTGATCAAGTGGAAATACATCTTATTAATTGGTGTAAACCGTTATTTCTATATTGTTTTTACATATTATTAACCTTTTTGCTAATATTATCCACATTTGAATGATTTGTTGATATAATTACCATATTCATCGAACGCTCTGGTTACCCCGTCTTTGCTTGTGACCCCAAGTTGAGTATACAGATACGTTGGATGGATGAGCCTTACTGAGTTACAAGATGCAACGATTGCCGATTCGATCTGTCCACTTCTAATTGCTTCGTATGCGGCCTGGATCACCTGTACACCGTCTAACCATGAGTTGCTATTTACAACACTTGGCCCTACAAATCACCAATAATGAATATTACTTCTAAAATTAAGAGGATACAGTGTGTCAACTATAATCGGTGCAGAAAATTAAACATACCGGTGATGTTTAGCCAGAAAGAGATTCGATTGGCCAACATTGTCTTAGCTAGTCCAGTTATACCGAATCCACTCAATGTATTATTATACATTATATTGTCATTTTCACTGACAGTTACGCCAATGTAGACACCGATTTCTTTGCCACGAACATCCATTGGATTTACACCTATATGGTACATAGATATTATGTAAACAAGATTTGGTACGCGTAAAACGCACCAATGCGTTGAGCTCCTTTCGGTAAGATATACGTTGTGAGCAGTGATTTTTAATTATTATGGCCGTTTGGTTAACAATTTTAAATAATGTTATAGATATACAAAGGCTTGCAATTTTTACTTTCTTTTACGAAGTAATAAGTAAGTCTTGTAATCATGAAAAATTTCGAACTCGAGATTTCAACGGATATACATGTTTTGACCTTCCCTGAATCGAATGTGACTATTTTCGGAATGACGTCTGTCTGTCTCTGTGTGTGTGTCTGTGAACCCTCTAGAGCCAAAACTGTCGAACGAAAAATTATGAAACTTCAAACTTAAGACTTGTATATGCCCTTAATGTGCACATTCTATTTTTGAAAAGAATATTCAAAACGGAAGTGCATATTTACTCTATACATTTTTTGTTCTATCTCCAATATCACTAGAACGGCTACACTTACGGCAAATATAGATATGTTCATAATGAAAGATATTAATATTTTGCACAACTTTTGCTTGAAACATTTCTTCATGAAATGTACCAGTTGCGAGAAAAATGCTACGAAACAATATAAATAACTTGTTTACGTTGCCATGGATTCGCATGTATAGCTTATACAATCGGATCATCTGCCATTTTGATAGGAAAACAAAATAGACTCAATTAGATAAATGACATATCAGAATATTTTTGTAGAGTATTGGTTAGTTTGTTAGCTGCTTTTGGTTATATATAAATAAATAAATATATATATATACATATATCTATATCTAGTGAAAACTGTGTCAAAGAAAGTCGGGTGCAGGCCCATCCAGATATTTTGTAGATAATATTGATAAAAGTGCGTATTTTGAATTTCAAATTTATAATATTTAATAATTTCTTTCGGGCTTTGGATTAACAATATGAGAAAATCTTGTAGACATAAATAATTATTTTTATTATTTAAATTTTGGGGCCCTATAACTCAGGATGTATACTGGCGATTGGATTTAAACTGCGTACCAAATTTGGTGTGAATCGCTCCGAAACCTTCAGAGGAGTACAGGGCACAAATTTGGTCTTACGAGTGACGCCTGACATCCAGTTCCAGTCACAAAATTATTGGGCCACCTATAAAATATGATTAAAATCGCATAAATTTTCAGTGAAATTAGCATAATTTTTTTTTTGAATTTACTACTTTTATGTGATACAATGTCTGCCAAATAAGCCATTACTTATGACTCATAAATGCAAAACAAACAGTTTTTATTGACATATTCATACAAGTTGAACCAAATAGTACGCCACAAATTTATTGGGCCAAGCGTTATTCTTTGAAGTGCGTCAGTTCGAGATAGCCATTATACGTACGTAGTGTAGTAGCGTTGATTGTAGAATATATTTGGCATTTACGATGTTTGCTTTTTGCAGATCGTTTTGCATTCTGCACTGTTGTATTTCTTTTTGTTACTACCTTCTCTATGTTGCTGTCCCAGTCGTCTTTTGGTCTTCCTCGTCCTCTTCTCACTCTTATTTTGGCTGTCCACACATTCTTCACGGGTCTTTTGTCTTTGATTCTTATTAGGTGTCCCAACCAACTGAGCTGTCTCTCCTCTATAAATTGAAGTATCGATTTTGTACCTAGTTCTTCTCTAATATCTACATTTCTTATTTTGTCCATCAGTGTTACGCTCTTGATCAACCTAAGGTACTTCATTTCCAGAGCTTGTATTTTGTTTTGCAGCCTCCTGGATATAACCCAAGTTTCGCAACCATATGTTAATATCGCCCGATATATCGTATTAAATACTGTAATTTTTATTTTTTGTGCTATTTCTTTCTCTCCTATGAAGCTATTTTTAAGCATATAGAATACTTTTGCTGTTTTGTCTATTATGTATCACATAGAAGAAGTAAATTCAAAAAAAAAATACGCTAATTTCACTGAAGATTTATGCGATTTTAAACATATTTTATAGGTGGCCCAATAAATTTGTGACTCACTGTATATTTTTGGATTCAGGGCGACGAGAATGAAATATTTTGTTCCAAGAATACTACAGACACACTATACTTCGTACGGCGAGCGTATAACATTCATCTTAGTTTACGTGTAAAATTTCCGGCATTTATATAAATTGTAAATTACGTTAAATTTCGGTTCATTTAAAATATTTATCTATTATTAAACCAAAAGAAGAAAACATATACGTTGTATTTAGTGCGGTTGTACAAGACAGCTATAGTGTTTGGTCGTGTGTCTGTAATATTAATGGTCCAAAACATGTTTTTATCAAAAAGTTCTTTTTCCGTTGTTTTAAATCTAAGAATATGAACAATTCATATGCCTGGATGTATGTCGCTCGCTCGGTCGTATGACTTGAATTTGTGACGGCTTCTCTGAAGATACCGGGCTGATTTTAATATGAGTGCAAATTTTAAATACAATTGCCATTATACTTCCGGAATAATAGTACCCCCGAATTTAGAGGCCTCCTTAATAGTATCCACATACAAATATTTTGAAAACAGAAAGAAAGTTTATAATATATGTTGTCTACAAAGTTTCCTTATTTAAATTGACTCTATTATACAGTACAAACCTGCATCTATAAGTGCTTCATATGATTTTTCTAATAGTTTCCTTAACATGGGGTCTATAAATTCCACTTGTTTATGATGGATTGCAAAGGCTGATGCATCGAAATAATCGCAGTTGGCAATATTACCAGTTCTATCGCAAACATCTTGTTGTCCTGGTACAGAAACAAAAAGAAAATTAGTGATACTTAAACTGCATCCACAGCTAGTTCATTCGTAATTACTTTCAGCTATTACAATTAATATTTATTTGTTTTATTACGAAATTGTACATCATAATTTGTACAATTAATGTATACCACTTAGTAAGAAGTTGCATTTGAAAATAGCCATCTTACATTTACTTTTCCCTAGTTACAATATTTATTGATATTATTTCAAAGCAATCGTGGGATGAATTTATTACAAAATTAAGCATGACTATAAATATAGATAGTGAACTCTCTTATTACAAAGAATCCAAACAATAATTCTGTAAATGCATTTATAAATGAATGTCGAATGAAAGATTAACAAAAATTATTTATATGGGTGTAAGGGGTTGCCCGGGGTGGTCAATCCTTGGGTTCTTGCCAAATAGACGTGTAGGGTAAGGGATGAGAGTGAATAGACAATGGGCAAGCGCTGGCGTACAAATGGTTATATTAATAAAAAGTAATTTAGTAGTTTCTGATACAGCCCGGTGAAACAATTGCCTATAGTTGTCCACATAGAGTTCTTATATATTCTGTCAAACGGCTGACATAACAATTTGCAACTCTATTGTTATGACGTGCATTGCGGTTAGAAACCTCACTGCTGTGTCAGCAAACTGACATTATGCTTTACATATCTCCCCCTCTAAAAATTGGCTAACCTTGGGAGCACAATTTACAAAACTTCGTAATGCAGTTTTGCTGGACTATATACGAACCCTTTACAATATTTTATACATATATTTCTTATCCTAAATTTCCTACTCTACCCAGAACTGTGCTTAAATCCTCCTTCAACAGCTCCGTTATCTTCTTTGCGAACACATAGTCCTTTGTTAGTGTTCCACTAACACATAACGTCTTCCTTTCATTAACTTTTAGCTTTTTCTACTACGAGGCCCACATTTCCCTCATAAATCCTGTAAGCTTTGCGTTGCTGTCCATACAATATCCATCTACGAATGGCCACCTGACTTCTCCCATCAGACTTATTTCATTTGTTTCTAGTTTTACTGTGGCTGGATGCTGGAAAGTCTCGTAGTGTAGTTTTTACTGATGGCTGGAGGGTGACCATATCCAGGGTTGTTCTGTGACAGGCCCTCTACTTCGGGTATGTATTCTAGAATAAGAGTTGTGTTGTGGAGTGAGCGATAAATTTTTTTCTTCTTCTACTTGTGTGCCAATTGCCTCTAATTATACTGTGGTTGGTAATCTTCTTTTTTTGGACCTGAATTTCGTTTTCCTTTGGTACTTCTCCTTCTTCTTGCACGTTCTCAAAATATGCAGGGTTGTAGAGTCTATTTACATGCAGTACCATTTCCTATTGCCCTGAATCTCCAACAATTTGGTAATTCACTGTACCATTTTTCTTCTTAATTCCAACGTTCCAAGTCCACTACTCAATTTACCTCTTTGATGTTCCGGCTAGTTGTATTTTTGTTGGGTCATGAAAGTATAGCTTGTCTCTTATTTCATAAACTGTTAGCACAGCATTTTTATTAAATTGTTTGTTTCATTGTTCCGTAGTTTCTCTCAGGTTTCTTTTCAATACATTAAACGTGATTCGTAACCTTTCTTTTAGTTTAGCTGCGTAGTTATCGTCATAGTTGTATTTCAGAGTTTTTGGTAGGGATATGTCGTCATATGTTCCTGCCATGTATGATATAAGGTGCTTTCATTTGAAAACTTTTGCGAAGAGAAGATAGCACTACCAAAAGAACGACAAATATAACGTTTATTTTTGACGCTTTATTTCCTTATAACTGTTCGTAACCTAATATAATTATTTATTTAAAAACATGGAAAAAAAGCGTAATTTTTTTTAACGGCAATAATCTTTATTAAAATATTATTAAGAATACGCCATCTTCATAACCAATTAGGTTGTCCCGCATTGTCTGCTGAATTTTAAAACAATATTTTGGATGAATAAAAATTGAAAAGATAAAATACTTTTGTTATTATTTATATTTTACATCTCATTTTAATATAGACAACTGTTATGCACCAATTCCGAAAGTTATGTGGAATCCATAGTACCCAGATTTTCTATATCTACTTTCAAATATCATTTTCGAAAAAGACCATCAACATGTGATAAGTCCAGAGTTATTTAAACGTGACCCTAGTCATGGTGGATGAGATCAAATAAAAACGGATAAAATGTTATTCATAGTAGTGATGGGAAGATTCGAATACTTTTAAGAATAGAATACTCGATATTCGAGTACTTTCAACAATCGAATACTTATCCGAGTACCGAGTACATGAGTACTTGAATGAATACAGATACACGATAAAGACACAGAGAATCCCTCCCCTCCTCACCTAATATTAACAATATAGAATGGTTAATTTGATATCTTAGAAAAATATAGTTAGTTTATGATTTTCTATAGTAATTTAAAAAACCTACAATATTTGTATAGCAAAAGAGAGGAACGATTTTGAATATCTTAGATATGCGTATTATTTATAATTCTGATGAAATAATAATTTTATCTAGCAAATTAAGAAAGATAGAGTCAACGGGTTAACAAATAATTACGTTTCACATTTCACAATTCCCTACTTTTTGCATGCATAATTAAGCATGTAGATAACAGAGATTAAGATAACTACAATAAAAACAAAGGATAGATTGTGTAAGCACGACGAGACGCGTATCAATGTAGTATACGATACAGCTGCTATCGATTCATAACCGAGTACAAAACAATCGGCCAAGGTATGGAACGATAGACTAAGCTCCGTACTACTGAAACTCGGATTTCAAGCAAGTAAAGCTGATACGTGCCTCTTTACCAAAACAATATCAGCTTAGTCTATCGTTCCATACCTTGGCCGATTTCGATTAAGTGTAAGTAATTTTTGGACCCATTTCACGGAATTTTTTTAACTTTAAATTTTTATCAAACTTTGCGAATTTTTTCCGACCAAACCATAAAAGATAGAGAGTTGAAATTTAGACCGTCAAACAACCTATATTTGGTGTATATTGTCAAATTTTTTCAACTTAATTGGAATAATATTACGACCGCCACAGCAAACCGCGAGAAAAAACAGTGAAAATCGTCGATTTTCGCAAAAACGGTAAGGGGTACCCCTTGCCATTTTTTCGGAAAAAAAATCGCATAAATATTTTTGAGTTTGACATATATTTAGATTAATTTGACTACGCTGATTCCAAAAATGCTAATTAAAGTGATGAAAGACCGTTAGAAATTGCTGTTAGCGCGCTTTGAAGTTGATAAAATGCAAAAATGCATATAACTCGAAAACGGTGCATAGTATCGAGCCGCCGTTAACAGATTTGAGTTCCCCGATATTTAATTACTCTAGAAACTTAGTTTCAGCCGGTTTGAAAAGAAAAAAAATTTTGGACCCATTTCACGGAATTTTTTTAACTTTAAATTTTTATCAAACTTTGCGAATTTTTTCCGACCAAACCATAAAAGATAGAGAATTAATATATATATATATATATATATATATATATATATATATATATATATATATATATATATATATATATATATTAAAAACTACGTAAATGTTCTGCGTTGGCCACAACCCATTTCTTTTTAATATTACATCCCTAGAAAAAATGCTACTTGCGCCCATGGGCTCCAAAGATTTGAAAGTCCGTAGTCTTTGGCGGCTTTTCAAATATTTATAAAGGAGCTCACACAGGGGACAACCGTAAGCGTGTAGATTTATTAGGACACGTGCAAATTCAAAATTGGTACGACACCCTTTACTCGGAATTAGGTTACTAACGAGCCTACAAATATTTATACAACAAAACAAATGACCAATATGTATTGTACACACACACAGTCGGCTTCAGTGATGGCGTAGCGGCTCTTTTGACTTTGTGACTGCACGTATAATATTTTCGACCCCCAATGGAGTACACTTGTTGCGTGGCACGTTTTATCCCAAAAAGGGCAGTTCTTAGAATTACAAAAATGAATTATGACGGTGGGGGTGGCGGCATGCTTTTCCTGCACAAAAGCAAAAAGGTGGGAAGTTGTATATAAGCCGAAGCAAAATGTAGCTTTGCATTATTCTAGTTTTGAACACGCGCACGCTCAGTCTTTCCGCTTTCGTATAATCATCGCTCAAGCCGATGCGGAAAATTTTGGAGTTAGTTGTTGACCAGCCGTACATTGTGGTCGAGGCCACAAAATTCGTCACCGAATTCGGAGAAAGTGTTATTGGGGCCTCTCACAATGGTTCTTTTTTACTGCGATATATGGTTGACGTTTTAAAATTAACTCCCGACAATTAGAGGTACAAAAATTATGGCAATGACATTAAAAAACATTCGCTTTTTGGATAGTTTGAACTTTTTGTCATTGAAACTCAGCCAAATGCCGACAGCATTAAACTTATCTGGGTGTGACACGCGCGTCTGCAAGGGTTATTTTCCTTATTTTTTATTAAAGAAGAATAAATGAACACGTTGGAGCGGTACCTGATCGCACCATGTACGGTTACAACCGAATGACCGCCTCTGAGAATGCAAAATTTATGCTTTGGTATACTGAGTTAAAAAATTCCAATTATACATTTAACATGAACAGCGAGATAATAGAATACTGTAGAAATGGTGTGACAATATTGCGAAAAGGTTGTTTAAAATTTTGTGAAATTTTCTTCGCAAACAATGACGATGACGTATTTTTTCGTGCTGTTACCATTGCGAGCGCGTGCCTTTACACATACAGAAAGAACTATTTAAAGGAGAACACAGTGGCCATTGTTCATCCAGATGGATATAGGAATCGAGATTTAACAGTCGTACGAGGCGACGCTGTGGCTGCCATGGGAGGAAAAACAACGCAACGTACATATTGAGCAAGCGTACAGAGGCCGCGAAAAGGTGGTGTTTGGTTTCCGTGTGGATGGATACGTGGAAATTGGAAGTCGTAAAATCGTATTCGATTACAATGGCTGTAGGTTCCATGGGTGCAACAGCTGTAGTACAGCGTTAAACGGGACAAATGGGGACACGGTCAATTACTGCTACCAGTCTACCGAGCGCAAACTTTCGATTTTAAGGAGCTACGCAGATTATGAAATCGTTGAAATGTGGGGTTGTACATTTAAGAATATGTGTGCGGTGCATAGCGACTTGGTAAAATTTTCTAAATCACATGATATGCAAAGCATGAAGCCGCTCGATCCACGAAATGCATTCTACGGGGGACGAACTGAATGCATGAAAGTATTACATAAAGTGGATGACAGTATTCAAAAGAAAATTATGTATTCAGATGTGTGTAGCCTGTGTCCGTACATCAATAAATATGGGCGATATCCGATTGGACATCCGGAAATATTTCTAGGCGATGATTGTCCCCCATTAGAGGCTTCATGAAGTGTAGAGTGTTACCGCCGCGCGACCTATACCATCCGATTTTACCAATAAAAGTTAATCATAAATGCATGTTTGCGCTGTGTCGGACGTGCGCAGAAGAAATGTGTCTCGCGGTATGCGCACACAACGACTCTGAGCGTGCATTCACGTAAACCTGGATACAAAATTTTAAATGTGTTTGAAGTTTAGAAATTTAACACTACTCAGTATGATCGCGTCACAAAGACCGGCGGCTTATTTGCACAATATGTGAATAGATTTTTTAAAATTAAGCAAGAAGCCAGCGGGTAGCCTGAAGCATTTTCAGCAAGTGATGCGTTGAAAGAGCAGTATATTTTAGATTTTGAACACCATGAATGGGTTAGAAAAAAACAATATTGCAGATAATCCAGAGCTACGTTCTATGGCAAAGTTACAGTGGAACAGCTTGTGGGGGAAGTTTGGTATGCGCAGAGATTTAACTCACAAAACAATTCTTTCAAAATACGAAGATTTAATCAAATATATGTCAAGCCCAGGTTACGAAATAATCTCAACAATACCTATAAACGAAGAAATGATGTACATCAATTGGAAAGATCATTCGGACAATGTGACCGCTTCAGCCACAACAAATATATTTGGATAAATTGGGGACGCGTGCCCTTTACTGTGTTACAGATAGTAACCATCTGGTGCAGTTCCCCTATCTTCCTAGCAATGTTGTCGCTGCACTGCATCTTTTCCGTCAGCTTGTCCAATTCCATTAATCTATCGCTGAGTATTTGAACCGCTGCCTTATCAATTCGTGTCACATGCTCCGCGTACGGCGGGGCACTCGCTGTTCGCCGCTTTCGCTTTGGGGTCGTCCACGTTTTGGAAGCCCCAATGCTGGTGTCGAATTCTCTCCGTTTGAGCTCTTCTCCCTTTGGTGTGCTTTGCCTCGCCGGCTTCGCCCGTGGAGTAAATCCCCAGATTTCATCCAGAAGTGTGCATTGCTGTGCCATTGAGGTTTCGGGTGTGTCTCTTACTAGCGCCTCGGAGTCACCACTCCTGCGTAGTTCTTCATCGTCCATGTAGGGCGAAAACCTAGCAGAGAGGGACCGCACGTTGGGATCCAGAGGACGTTTCCACCAGCGAAGGACGGTAACACTTGGAAGCCGGGGACAACAATCGCAGAGACCAACAGATGAAAGAAACTGAAGGCGACACTCAAATATTACCAGACGACCCATGGCGAATCGCTGCCCAAATTCCTAGCGGAGGATACGCTGTTAGAAGCGGCTCGCGCTGCTGAAGTAATCGTTGGTCCACAGTGCCGCTGCACTTGCCGCCAGACGCACGCCGTACTGCCGGTAACCCTCGTCCAATACCTGGGAGCCATCCACGTCGTCACTCATGATTTTTACACTCTAGCTCCACGTAACTTACTACAAACACGTAACTTCCAACCTACATATTTAAAATATGAATTTAACGTCCAGAAATAATATATATTTAACGTCCAGAAATAATATATATTTAATAACTGAACAATTATATAGAACAGCAATGTTAAAATTAACTTCAAAATAATGCATAAAAGTAATATTAAAATTGAATCACTTTACGAAAGAAAGGAGCTTTGTATGCGCATCAGATCCCGATCTCAAAGTTCACTCTCGCTGATAATACAGAATAAATAAATATTACCAAAGTTGACTTATATCGAGTACAACGCAAACATTCTGAGCCAAGATGCTTTCAGCCCCAATCACACATATCTAATTATCGTCGATGTGTTCCAACAAGTAGTATATTTTCTCCCATGGCCGAAACGGGTCGAGATCGTGTACAAAACTTGGACACAAACCCTGGGGTAGTATTATTCAGAGATTAAATGTGATGTTGCTTATTTTTGGTATAGCAAAACCAGTAACTTAAATATCAGAGACAATGTTCTGGGGGAGCGAGCTACCGATGCTATTAAAACTTATCAGACAAATTTACACAATAATCATTGTTGTTAAATGCACCTACATAAATGGGAAGAATATTACATTGAAATATTAAAGCAATTATTAATTCGAGTATTACATCATAAATTACGATCTTTAAAAAGTCACAAAACGTTTCACTACGTACTACTTGTTATTATACATTTCAACAACTGTTTTTCTTATGTGTTCTTCTTATTCCCGTTGATGTCGCCACGCGTGCATGGCATCTCATCAATGTTGTCAACCGTGTTATTTAATTGATCACTGACGACCTGCCTCATAATCCCACATATATATCAAACTTCATTAAAATCGACCCCGTACCTTCGAAGGAGATACGTCCACAACGTTGGTCTTACGAACGACCGACAAAATTCAATGATATAAGTTATGTACATGTTCGTAATCAGGGAGAAGAGACAAACACTTTTCTTTATAATATTTTTTGATGCGCGAATGTTACAGACACATGACCAAACACTATGGCTGTCTATCGTACGACGAGCTATATATATATATATATATATATATATATATATATATATATATATATATATATATATATATATATATGTATACTCGAGTACAAAGAATCGATTAGTACTCGATTCTTGAAAGTAGTCGCTGTACTCGAGTACACGCTGTTTTGTACTCGGTTAAGAATCGATACCAGCTGTATCGTATACTACATTGAGTACGCGTCTCGTCGTGCTTACACAATCTATCCGATTCCGCCATACTTTGTTGTACTATTCTCGACTGTTCTACTTTTTAGCTCGCCGTACAGAATGTACAAAGGAACTATAGTGATTGGTCGTGTGTCTGTAACATACTCGGATCGAAAAAAAATCTTTACAAAAAGTTCTTGTATTTTCGCTCTGAATTCAAAAATATATATAACTCATATACTTGGATGTATGTATCTCGCTCACTCGGTCGGTCCGTCGTAAGACCTGAGTTTGTGACCGCAACTCGTCTGAAGGTACCGGGCCGATTTTAATGAAATTTGGTATACATATAATTTCTATGCCCGTGAAGTTCCCGTCGAATTTTAAATTCAATCGTCAATACAGGGCTGGCGTTATAGGCCCCAAAAAATTTGAAACCCTCCCAAATACTGCCCTTGGTCAAGTTTTAAATTTTTTAGAATTTTCTACTAAAAATACAGGAATAAATAAATCTCGGGATCATAATTGGTTAGTTTGTTGCAGTGGGCACTGTGAGTATAATGTCGATGATTTAGAATTATATGTTAAATGCAGAAGAAATGTCATCAAGCATTCAAGCCAACATATACCAAATATTAAAGACTCGTCGTATATTCATACATTATTGTATAAAACAATAATTAGAATATGTTCCAATAATGAATTGCTATCGCTTTTAGTATTGTATTTATTGCGATTGGGCTCGCTGGATCGGCGAGCGCCACTTCTTGTTTTTTTCGGGCTTTGAGTTAACAATATGGAAAAATCTTGTTGTCATAAAATATTTAAGAATTTTTAGTAAAAATATTAAGTATTTTAATTATTTTTATAAGGGCAGTATTAAGGGGGGCTCTACATTTTGGGGCCCTATAACTCGGGAAGTATACGGGTGATTGGATATAAACTGCGAGCGGATTCAAATGGGATGCCAAATAATATGAGTACCAAATTTGGAGTGAATCGCCCCGGTACCTTCAGAGGAGAGAGAGCACAAATTTGGTCTTACGAGCGAGCGACGACTAACATCCAAGTATATAAGTTATATACATTTTTGGATTCAGGGCGACGAGACGAACACTTTTTAGCTCGCCGTACGTAGTACCGAAGAGGCTAAAGCATTCGGTCGTGTGTCTGTAGCATTCTCGGAACAAAAAATTTCATTAAGAAAAAGTGTTCGTCTCGTCGCCCTGATTCCGAAAATGTATATAACTTATATACTTGGATGTTAGTCATCGCTCGCTCGCTCGGTATCTCGTAAGACCAAATTTTGTGCCCTCTACTCCTCTGAAGGTACCGGAGCGATTCACTCCAAATTTGGTACACATATTATTTGGCATCCCTTTTGAATCCGCTCGCAGTTTAAATCCAATCGCCCGTATACTTCCCGAGTTATAGGGCCCCAAAATTTAGAGCCCCCCTTAATACTGCCCTTATGAAAATAATTAATACACTTAAAAATTCTACTAAAAATTCTAAGATATTTTATATCAACAAGATTTTTTCATTTTGTTAATCCAAAGCCCGAAAAAAATAATTAAATATTATAATTTTGAATTTTAAAGTATGAACTAAATTTTTTTTTTATTAATATAATCTAAAATTAAATGTAAGACTTTTTACACCTATAACATATTTTCAAATTGTTAACCAAAAGGCCATAATAATTAAAAACTACTGCTCGCAACGCATATTTTACCTAAGGGCGAGCTCTACGCGTTGGTGCGTTTTACGCGTACCAAATCTTGTCAATTAGGTGTAAGTATGTATATACACTGAGAAAAAAATAGTTCTATTATTAAACGAATGCCATGGTATGAGTCGGATTTGTTTAAATTTATATGATCCTTTAGGTAGAAAGTATATTTGTTACAAGATAATGAATATATATATATATATATATATATATATATATATATATATATATATATATATATATATATATATTTATATATATATATATATATATATATATATATATATATATATATATATATATATATATATATATATATATATATATTGGTACGATTCCTTTAAACCTATTATTCTTTCAACTGTTGTTAGTTCGCATTGAAATTTATGTATTAAATATTAATGTACTGTACTTTAAGTTCATTCGTAATAAATGGAATACTAAATAGTAAAGATATTGATTTATCAGTAAAATATTTTAATTTTATTCCTAATATAAGATTTATTTCTGACTAAGTGAGAATATTTACATCAAATTATTTATTTAATATTGCTATTTTATTCCAAATACAGGATTTATTTTCAATAAAGTGAAGATTTTTACTTCGTTAACTATTAACTAATCATATCATCATATTTAAATTGTTTTATACTATTGTACATTTTAATATGTATAATTTGTAATATATTTTAAGACGCACTTGTCTGGTCAAGTTCATTCACAGCACAAATGTATAACGCGTCACTGTTCACTGGTTTTCGCATGATTTTAATGTGCTCATTCATATCGTGCAAACCTTTGCTTTTGCTGTTAAAATGTGTAATCAAGAAACAAAATCATTCTGTTGGAGATTTGATTCTTCGGACGTTAACTTTTTCTTAGTTAAATATGAATATCCATGTTCTCATGATTAATTCATTTCGTTTAATTAGAAAATGATATTTCTATTCTAGATATATTTCTATAGAGGAATTAGGAAATTTAGAAGATAAATATTGGGGAGAGAATCATTTTCTAAATTACACATTACAAATAGATTCCGTAATTGGCAAATGTGTTATTATGTGTTGCAGTTAAATTCTGAAAATGTTGTTGGAGAATTGGAATTACAACATTTAACTTCCAATAGTGAATGCGAAATGTCGAGTTCGATTGTTTATACGCTACCCTCAACATCATCCGCAAATTGCATATATTGCAAAAACTAACGCTCATATAATTACTTCAAAGCGAAATATTATTTATACTTTTGCCCTACGACATCAACTAAATAAAACTTTCCCAAAGGATAATGGCAAAACGAAGATTTCAAGATTCTTTTGAAACAGTTTCTGAATTTTTACATATAAATAGCATTTTTAATGAAAGTCAACATTTAAACAGACTTTATTGAATTAAATTTAATGCATATTAAATATCAACCCAATTATTCAATTCAAATTAAATAACATACATTTGGTGACCCCATATTCGGTTTAATACAATAAATTAAATGTACTCCACCAACAACTATTTACTTTATTTATAAAAAAATTAAATTAAATAGGATTATTAAACATATACAAGAGTATATTGTTGACACAAATAATAAACGCGTTATAATTGAATTAGACTGGTAGATTTATATAATAAAATACTTAGTATTGCTCACAGGGGTTGTAATTGACAAAGAGCTATAAATGTTATCAACCAGGACTTATAAAAATTGTTATTTTCAACAATTAATGTTTGTATTTGTAATTCTTATAAGTATCATTTGGGGTAAGTATACATTATATTTATAATTATATTCTTTACTGCCAAGTAAGTAATGAATTATGTTTATATAAATTAATGACCAAAGTATGTGTTCTTATTAATAAGAAATAGCATTAAAGTTTTTTCTGTACATAATTGTTTATATATAGACAAAAAATAAATATAATATATTTACAGTATCTAACAATATAATTGTGTTATATCCCAACCTATCTTAATATCTAATACTAGGGTCACCCGTGGGCACCATGTGCCCATATGGTATACAGAGCATTGGTCAGTTTTGACTGATGGCGAATTTTCATGTAATTTAATAATAATTACACGGTTTTTCTTCATTTTGTATCGTTTGACTATAATAGTAATACAAATTTCCACATCGCAAATAATAATAAAGAAAAAATCGAGTTCTTTCTTTGAACGCTATTTTGTTCTTAGATCACTATGCTGAGATTAACTAATCGATCGCTTATCATGCACTGTGTAACATCCGATACATTTAAACTAAATTTTGTTTAACTTTGATTTAAACCTTGTATGGTGCATATGTGTTGTATCATTTAGACAGTTTCTATGATTGTATATAAAAATAACAGGATTATAAATTTACTTACGATTGCTGTTTATTATTTGAATCGATTATTCAAATCATATGTATTACAAATCCTTATTACACAACATTTTTAATGATTTGACATTTGATTCATTATTGTTTTTGAATTAAATAATCAGGCTAGATTCTGAATGTTGCAGTATTAAACTGCTGCAGTGTCACAACGGCAGTTTTAAAACTGATGATAATTAGTTATATGCTAAAATACAATGGATTGTGCCATTAAAAATAAAAGAATAAAATTGCCAACCAAACATGTTTCTAAATATGTTTGAATTATCTCTTCAACATTTTATTTCTCTAATAATCAGAATTATAAATTTACTTACTTGCAGTTATTATAATTTGACGAACTATAAAATCTTACCGCAACTCATATTTTCAAAAATCACTGCTTCTTGGCCATTTTGAAATGAAAAATATTAACTATGCATTAAAATAAATGTACAGAAACACGTATTTGCTAAAAATATATGCTAATTAGGCAATAATATGCACTTATTTCATATTATATACTTAAAAATTGAAATTATAACATGCTACTCCCCTTAAACTTAAGATTAAACTTTGAATTGAAGCTTTATCACACAAAAACCAATTTTGACTGATTTCATTCTGACGTTTGATTTGTTTTTGTTTATTTCAAAGCAGACTGAGCCTTCAGTAGAGTAGTGATTGTTTTATTTCAGTATAAACTATTTGATTATTTTTTATAACATTATTAACAGTCGCCATGGTGCAGTGGCTAAGTGTCATGCCTTTCACCCTGGAGGTCGTGAGTTCGATTCCCGTCTATACCAATCTGCATTTTTACTTAAAAAAGCGTTCTACACATACACACTCACATACAAACATTTCTGGGTTATTATATTAATGATATTAGTATTACTAAAATTAATCTTTAAACAGGAACAAATGGTTCGTTATCTAATACCAATAAATACATTAAATATTAATGAGTTATTTATACGCATGCAAATATTATAGGTTCAAACGAAAAATGTTGCATTAATTACTAATATAATATAAAAGGAATGTAAATTCATTGTTAAATAACGATTGTACAATGAAAATGATTCATTAATAGTATTTAAGACTACGTTATTCAATTTTAAATATGATGCATTTATTATAAACAGTGCTTAATTATAAGAAGAAGTATCGGTATTCAACTAAAGCACGTTAAATTACATATTAATAAATAACAATTAGAAATGCCAAACTAATGTTAAGTCATTTCTAAAAATACGTTTGTTGGGCTGTATTTAAAATAGTGATTCGTTTATTATTAATAAGTAACATTTAAAGTAAATGATCGTTTCTCTCAGTATATAAACTGAATTACCTGCTTCCCATCGTGCATCCTCAACCATGTCAACTTGTTCCATCAATTTCTTCTTTAGTTCCTCAATGTTGTCTGATTGAGGGAAGCATCCCCCGATGCCAGTGATTGCAACTTCTATTTCATCATCTGCCGCATTTAAATTCACCATATTTACGTATATCGCGCTGGATTTTATCAAGTCAAATGGAACTGATAATGAACATTTTACCTTTCTGCCCATTTATATAAGTGAAATAAAGAGCTTGCCCCCCTCCCCCTTATTACGTAATACAAATTGTTGCTCGGTACAAAAGTTCAATTAAATATTTGATATTCATAATTTCATGGAATAAATAAATAGCTCTTTGTACAACGACACAACGAAGCTACCAAATATGATTAGCATATATTATTTTGATTTTCTAATACGTACATAATGAAGTATTGTTATCATGGGAATGTTCGAAGTCGTGTTTTAAAGGAAACAATACGTGTTAAACAAATATGATTATCATATATTATTTTGATTTTCTAATACGTACGTAATGAAGGAATGTTCGAAGTCGAGTCTTAAAGTAAACTACACGTGTTAGCCATCTCCTTACTAAATCTGACTATTTTCAGAATGTCTAGTGTGTTCGAATATTATGTATAATAATGCGTTCATTTCAGCATTTTCCATTAAATTAAATCATTTCCTTCATTTATTTATTTAAAACACTACCACATTGTTTGATAAGTTGCTGATTGTTCAATCGACAAAATCTGTGTTCTGTTTAAGTAAATAAATTTAATAAATCCTAACAGAAGAATATACGGCGAGCTAATGGCATTGGTGCCAGCCACCTATGCTTGTTTTAATATTCAAGTATTATATTTGTGATAAACAGTTTCTCAATATTTATTTCATGTATAAATTTTATAAATTAATAACAATAACCTGCTTTTATTCCTTGAACCTTATACTATAACTTATAAATAAAATATTTAAATTCCGCGCAATTTATATCTAGTAATCATTAATATAATAACCCAGAAATGTTTGTATGTGTAGAACGCCTTTTTTTGTAAAAATGCAGATTGGCATAAACGGGGATTGAACTCACGACCTCCAGGATGAAAGGCATGACACTTAGCCACTGCACCATGGCGACTGTTAATAATGTTATAAAAAATAATCAAATAGTTTATACTGAAATAAAACCACTACTCTTCTGAAGGCTCAGTCTGCTTTGAAATAGACAAAAACGAATCAAACGTCAGAATGAAATCAGTCAAAATTGGTTTTTGTGTGATAAATCTTCAATTCAAAGTTTAATCTTAAGTTTAAGGGGAGTAGCATGCTATAATTTCAATTTTTAAGTGTATAATATGAAATAAGTGCATATCATTGCCTAATTAGCATATATTTTTAGCAAATACGTGTTTCTGTACATTTATTTTAATGCATAGTTAATATTTTTACTTTCTTTTACAGAGTAATAAGTAAGTATTGTAATCATGAAAATTTTCGAACTCGAGATTTCAACGGATATACACGTTTTGACCTTTTCTGAATCGAATGTGACTATTTTCGGAATGACGTCTGTGTGTCTGTGTGTGTGTGTGTCTGTGTGTGTGTGTGTCTGTGAACGCTCTAGGGCCAAAACTGTCGAACGAAAAATTATGAAACTTCAAACTTAAGACTTGTATATACCCTAGATGTGCACCTCCTATTTTTGAAAAGAATATTCAAACCGGTAGTTCATGTTTACTCTATGCATTTTTTGTTCTATCTCCAATATCACTAGAACGGCTACACTTACGGCAAAAATAGTCATGTTCATAATGAAAGATAATAATATTTCGCACAACTTTTGTTTGAAAAGTTTCTACATAAATTGTACCAGTTATGAGAAATCTGCTACGAAAAAACTCAAATATCTTATTTACGTTGCCATAGTTATACCTACACTTGTGACAAATTTTATTATTTTTAAAACGAATCAACCATGAGTTACATCATTTGTTTCTTGTTTATTGAAAACAAACAAGCATTACATTGACAGTTATCTGTATGAATTAATATTTAAAATATTGATTTCTTATTAGAATAAATTGTATCAGGTAAATTATTATAGAATCAATTTATATTATATATTTGCTGACATAATTAATTAACAATTTCAGAGTTTTACTGTGAAATTTGACTGTTTAAGAGTGAATACGATAAGTACTTCAAATTCAGATCCATTATAAATTGGTATAATTATCCAGTTATTTTCATTATATATATATATATATATATATATATATATATATATATATATATATAATAAATTGGTATAATTATCCAGTTATTTTCATTATATATATATATATATATATATATATATATATATATATATATATATATATATATATATATATATGTATATATATATATATATATATATCTATTGAAAACTACGTAAAAGAAAGTTGAGTGCAGGCCACTCCAGATATTTTTTAAAACGAATCAACAATGAGTTACATCATTTGTTTCTTGTTTATTGAAAACAAACAAGCATTACTTTGACAGTTATCTGTATGAATTAATATTTAAAATATTGATTTCTTATTAGAATAAATTGTATCAGGTAAATTATTATAGAATCAATTTATATTATATATTTGCTGACATAATTAAATAACAATTTCAGAGTTTTACTGTGAAATTTGTCTGTTTAAGAGTGAATTCGATAAGTACTTCAAATTCAGATCCATTATAAATTGGTATAATTATCCAGTTATTTTCATTATATATATATATATATATATATATATATATATATATATATATATATATATATATATATATATATATATATCTATTGAAAACTACGTAAAAGAAAGTTGAGTGCAGGCCACTCCAGATATTACTATCAAACCCATATATGTTAGCAGTCTTTTTAAACTATCCTAGTCTCTGATATAATTAAATACATGCCGATTTTTTTTAATATTACCGCGTCTCTTCAATTTGCTTGAAGTGACTTTTTACTTCGACCCGCTGGCAACACTGACCCTTGAACAAATGGATATAAATGGTCTTGGTTAAGCAATTAGCATTTATTTGTTGTTTTCAATTTATTGGTTATAGTTTTCGGTGTTGATTGTCATTGTAATTTAATAAATAGTTATTTGATTAAAATGGAATTAAATAAATTGTGCCGCACTTGTTTATCAGCGTCGGAAGACATGAAATCATTGTATGAGACGTGTGCAACTTCCACGCAAATTTGTTGTGCTGAAATCTTATCGACTTTCACACCATTAATTGTTAGTTGTTTTTATTGTTAGTTATAATGAAACTAATGCCATTTAGTTGTAACAAAAGTGTTATAAAGTGTTTAGCAAACAGTGTTAATTGAAGGCGTGTTCTAGTGTTGTAAAGACGATGGCCTTCCCACAATGATCTGCCACAATTGCATTAGAGAAATAAACAGGTTTCATTCATTCCGATTGAAATGTCTTGAATCTGATGGAGTTTTACGGAAACAAGTAAAAGGAGTTACTAAAGTTGCGGGAACAAATATTACTGTGACGAATCAACCAACAGAATCATGCAACCAAAATGCGATTAAGCTTGAAGAAAATATGGATGAGGACAGTTGTGTTTTTGAAGAGGCGTCGGAAAATAATAAATTTCCCGTAAGTCTAGAAATCAATATAATATCCGACGTAAATAATAAACTGAAAATTATGAGCGTTACACCTCCAGAATATTATTCAACTAAGGCCGAATTTAACCCGTCAGCACTCACGTGATGAGCATTTTGCTCACGCTCGATTTAAAATGTTAATAACTTTTGTTTTTTAAATGGAATGGGTAATTGAAACTCTTTCTATCTTCAAATAATATCTATTTTGAATCTATAAATTTCCCAAATCCGACAATTCTAAGTAAAGCTGAAGAAATATTATTATTTTCATGCATTTCGGCAATTGTGAGCATTTCTCTCATCACGAGAGTAAACGTGTATG
The DNA here is from genome assembly GCA_933228885.1 of Leistus spinibarbis. Classification (NCBI taxonomy): domain Eukaryota; kingdom Metazoa; phylum Arthropoda; class Insecta; order Coleoptera; family Carabidae; genus Leistus; species Leistus spinibarbis. The sequence goes on from OW121813.1 coordinate 2,162,179, forward strand.
CATGAAAAATTTACTTTTGGTAGCGGTCGGGCTTGATCGTGCATCTTCGTTTGCCTCCGGATGTTCTACATTCGCTATAGCGCATTAGTTTTAAAACTCATCTGTTACAAGTGCAATATACATTGTATGCATTGTGAAACTAAACTAAAACAACACGACGAGGATTGTCAATTCAACTAGCTTTATGTGTTAAATTATTTTATAAAAATTACATTTAATTTTAATATTTAAAATGAATAAAATTTTAAATACAAATATACTGGACACCAATTAATAATCTGGGTTATGATTAAAAGAAATGTTAATTATTGCCTTCTACAATATTTTACCTTTTGAAGATCGGACCCGTAGTTTTGTTTTAAAAAGAACTAACTAGGCCTAACGCCAATGCAAAACTAATATAAATAATAATTTAAATAAAACTTTAGACTAGTTGTTAAGTCTGCGTCAGTTCTCTTGAAAGAACGCTTTTCCGTCTTCTTCGGTAGAGTATCCGCTCCAAACGAAAACTAAAGTATACAAACAAATAAACGGGACAATAATTAAACTTAGATTTAGAACGGTAGAATAACGAATAACTAGAGCGAAAAGATAATCGGGATTAGCGGGAAAAGTACTTTGACCGTCCAAAATTCTACAATCAACAAACTCTAAAACAAAAACAAATTGCAACGCATACATTTAAAATCTAAAAACGTGCATTTAGTTCCGCATTGCGAGGACAACGCGCCGTTTGTCAGAATTGCAATACTTGCATACATACGCGATCCAAAATATTCCATTCAGGGAGAGTCAAAATGTGTATTTCCGTGAAAATCTCGAGTTCGAAAATGTTCATAATTACAATATTTCCTGCTAGATTTCATCCAAGAAAGAAATATCAGCAACATCTTTAAATGATCCATTATCAATTATCAAAATGCAAGAAGACATGAATCAAACGTTAGACATTGTAAAGCATGAAATCGATGTTGATATTAAGATTGAAGAGGACGAAGATGTAAACAATGCAGTAAATAATCTTCCAGCTAAGGAACAAAAAAAGAAGAAGACATATCAGTGTCCAGTGTGTAATAATTCATATAAACAAGCGCAAAATTTAGCAATTCATATGCGGTCGCATACAGGAGAGAAGCCTTATTCCTGTACAGTATGCGACAAGTCGTTCAAATCAAAAAACCAATTAACGATTCACATGCGGACGCATACAGGAGAGAAACCGTATTCGTGTACAGTTTGTGACAGTTCGTTTACACAACCATGTAATTTAACAATACATATGCGGACGCATACAGGAGAAACACCTTATTCGTGTACAGTATGCGACAGTTCGTTCATTTCAAAAAGAAAATTAAAGTCGCACAAGTGGACGCATACAGGGAAGAAACCTTATTCGTGTACAGTTTGTGACAGTTTTTTTACAGAAAACTATAAATTAACGATGCATATGCGGACGCATACAGGAGAGAAACTTAATTCGTGTACAGTTTGTGATTGTTCATTTACAGATCCACGTACTTTAGTAATACATATGCGGTCGCATACAAAAGAGAAACCTTATCCCTGTACAGTATGTGATAGTTCGTACAAATCAAACCAATCATTAAAGATTCACATGCAGACGCATACAAGAGATCTACCTTATCCCTGCACAATTTGTAACAGTTCCTTCACATCTAAACGATGTTTAAAGATTCATAAGCGAAAACATACCGAACAAAAATCATAGTCAACCTGATATAAAATCGTTTTAAAATTTCAACAATATTATTTTTTATATAGCTAATTGTTATCGATGCCTAAAATCCACAGGACGAAAATAACAACTAATTATAATAATAATATCTATTGTTTATTATTCAAATGATATAATAGGTTTATTGGAATATTATATATGATGTTGTAACGTATAGTAGTTAAGTCCAGACTCCTTAACGTAATAAAAGAGCTTTATTTACATTTCGTATAATAATACATTTCAATAATAATAAATATAAGTTTAGAGTGCAGTTATAGGGATACTGCCCTCTGCTGCATAAATCAGTTACAATTTATATTGAGGAGAAAAAAAATATAGAAAAAAATATATATTGTAACGTCCCCGAATAAACCCTCTTTATGCGGCGTGGCATCCCTTCTGGCTTATCGACATAGCGTCCGTGAATGAAGTTCCCCGCTGCGGCGGTGTCGACGAGGGCCAGAAGTTGTGTGTCTCCCAGAGTCACGCGAATCCCCGAAACTGCTGGATCGTGTGTTGTGGCCGGAGACTTGTCCAAGGGATGTCCTCGGACCTGCTCCAGGAGGTCGTCCATACTATTCAATGTCTTGCTACGTAGATGTAGCCGGTATTCCGGCCGTAGCATGCGGATAATGATGGATGGTGTGTTGTGTCTCAGAGATTTCTCCCCAAAGAGCCATCCGCTACACGAAGCTCCGCGCGTCTTCGGTGGGTTGTTGAGTTTCTTCATAGAACGCCCTCCGTAATGCGACAAGACCTCCATAGCGTTCCATGATCATGGCCAGGGAGGTCACCGGGCATGCCATTAAGGACCCCGTGAAGAGTGAGGTCCTTACATTTTGGGCGCCACCGGGTGTTAAAGCTCTCCCGGAAGAATCATAGAAATAGAATGATTCGCAAGGGGAAGGAAACTGTCAGTTTCTGCTCACAAAATGGAAGATTAGGGATAACTAATAACGAACGAAGAAACATGATTCTCATATAAGCATAATTAGCAAAATGGCGACCATCGTACGAAAAGTGTCATTTTTTGCCACTTTTTTTCTCCTTTGGCAGGCCTTAAAAAATATTAATAATTGTCGGACACACTTCGTCGAAGATCAACTCCTAGAGAATTTTATTACCTTTAAGATGCGCTTATTGAGAGTTAAATCGGTTAATTCGTTGTCGAGATATTCTACCGCGCGATTTAAAAAATATGGTTTCGAGAAAAACGCGTTTAAAGTTTCAACTTCAGACTGACGCGCGCGAAAACGCCGTGTTTGTGCAAAAACATTGTTTTTGAGTGTTTTAATTATTATTATAAGAGCAGTATTAAGGGGGGCTCAAAATTTCGGGGCCTTATAACTCGAAAAGTACACGGGCGATTAGATATAAACTGCGAGCAGATTCAAATGGGATGCCAAATAATATGTGTACCAAATTTGGTGTGAATCGCTCCGGTACCTTCAGAGGAGTAAAGGGCACAAATTTGGTCTTACGAGCGACGACTAACATCCAAGTATATAAGTTATATACATTTTCGGAATCAGGGCGACGAGAGGAACACTTTTTCTTAATGACATTTTTTGATCCGAGAATGCAACAGACACACGACCGAATGCTTTAGCTTCTTCGGTACTACGTACGGCGAACTAAAAAGTAGAGCAGTCGAGAATAATACAACAAAGTACGGCGGAATCGGATAGATTGTGTGAGCACGACGAGACGCGTACTCAATGTAGCATTCGATACAGCTGGTATCGATTCTTAACCGAGTATAAAATGTATTCGAATACTCAACTAGTACGGGTACCGGTACGAGTACGCGTTTCGCCGTACTTCAACGGATACGGATACTCTACCCTGTGTTTCTTTATGACGTAGGACTTTAGACTAGTTGTTAAGTCTGCGTCAGTTCTCTTGAAAGAACGCTTTTCCGTCTTCTTCGGTATCCGCTCCAAACAAAAACCAAAGTATACAAACAAATAAACGGGACAATAATTAAACTTAGATTTAAAACGGTAGATTAACGAATAACTAGAGCGAAAAGCTAATCGGGATTAGCGGGAAAAGTACTTTGACCGTCTCAAATTCTACAATCAACAAACTCTAAAACAAAAACAAATTGCAACGCATACTTATAAAATCTAAAAACGTGCATTTAGTTCCGTATTGCGAGGGCAACGCGCCGTTTGTCAGGATTGCAATTCTTGCATACATGCGCGATCCCAAATATTCGATTCAGGGAGAGTCAAAATGTGTATATCCGTAAAAATCGCGAGTTCGAAAATGTTCATAATCACAATATTTACTTATAGACCTCATCCGAGAAAGAAATATCAGCAACATCTTTAAGGGATCCATTATCAATTACCGAAACGCAAGAAAATATGAATCAAGTATTAGACATCGTAAAGCATGAAATCGATGTTGATATTAAGATTGAAAAGGACGAGGATATTAACTGTGATGTAAATAATGCACCAACTAAGGAACAAAAAAAGACGAAGCCATATCCGTGTTCAATGTGTAATAATTCATATAAACAAGCGCAAAATTTAGCAATACATATGCGGTCGCATACAGTAGAGAAGCCTTATTCCTGTACAGCATGCGACAAGTCGTTCAAATCAAAAAACCAATTAACAGTTCACATGCGGACGCATACAGGAGAGAAACCTTATTCGTGTACAGTTTGTGATAGTTCGTTTACACAAGCCTCTAATTTAACGATTCATATGCGGATGCATACAGGAGAGAAGCCTTATTCCTGTACAGTATGCAACAGGTCGTTCAATACAAAATGCCAATTAACAAATCACATGCGGACGCATACAGGAGAGAAACCTTACTCGTGTACAGTTTGTGACAGTTCGTTCAAATCAAGAAAACAATTAAAGGCTCACAAGTGGACGCATACAGGGAAGAAACCTTATTCGTGTACAGTTTGTGACAGTTTATTTACAGAGAACTATAATTTAACAATGCATATGCGGATGCATACAGGTGAGAAACCCCATTCGTGTACAGTTTGTGACCGTTCATTTACACAACCACGTAATTTAACAATACATATGCGGTCGCATACAGGAGAGAAGCTTGATTCCTGTACAGTATGCAATAGGGCGTTCAATACAAAAAGCCAATTAATAATTCACATGCGGTCGCATACAGGAGAGAAGCCTTATTCCTGTACAGTATGCAACAGATCGTTCAATACAAGAAGCCAATTAACAAATCACATGCAGACGCATACAAGAGATCAACCTTATCCTTGCACAATTTGTAACAGTTCGTTCAAAAGTAAACAACATTTAACGATTCATAAGCGAAAACATACCGAACAAAAATCATAGTCGTACACAGTTAACCTGATAGAAAAGCATTTTAAAATTTAAACAATATATTACTTTCTTTTACAGAGTAATAAGTAAGTATAGGGATCACCAAAAAATCGAACTCGAGATTTCAACGGATATACACGTTTTGACCTTTTCTGAATCGAATGTGACTATTTTCGGAATGACGTCTGTCTGTCTGTGTGTGTGTGTCTGTGAACGCTCTAGAGCCAAAACTGTCGAACTAAAAATTATGAAACTTCAAACTTAAGACTTGTATATACCCTAGATGTGCACCTCCTATTTTTGAAAAGAATATTCAAACCGGAAGTGCATGTTTACCATATCTCCAATATCACTAGAACGGCACCACTTACGGCAAAAATAGTAATATTCATAATGAAAGATAGTAATATTTCGCACAACTTTCGTTTGAAAAGTTTCTTCATAAATTGTACCAGTTATGAGAAAACTGCTACGAAAAAACTCAAATATCTTATTTACGTTGCCATAGTTATACTTACACTTGTGACAAATTTTATTAGTTTTAAATCGTATCAACCATGAGTTACATCATTTGTTTCTTGTTTATTGAAAACAAACAAGCATTACATTGACAGTTATCTGTATGAATTATTATTTAAAATATAGATGTCTTATTAGAATAAATTGTATCAGGTAAATTATTCAATAGAATCAATTTATATTATATATTTGCTAACATAATTAATTAACAATTTCAGAGTTTTACTGTGAAATTTGTCTGTTTAAGAGTGAATACGATAAGTACTTCAAATTCAGATCCATTATAAATTGGTATAATTATCCAGTTATTTTCATTATATATGTATATTAAAATCTATTTATTGAAAACTACGTAAAAGAAAGTTGAGTGCAGGCCACTCCAGATATTTTTCTTTACTATTATTTATTTTACTTACCCTAAAATCATAATTTATCACACATTTTAAGACAATTTGTTTACAAGATATATGTAATATTTTATGATCAATTGTAATGAAGTGTATTAGTAAAATACCAAAGAATGTATGTTAATTATTATATATATATATATATATATATATATATATATATATATATATATATATATATATATATAAGTTGATGTAAATGAAAAGAAATGTACAATATTCTATAATCTATTTAATTCTTGACTCTTTCTACTCATGACACTAGGCCTGAATTTAATATACAGACTGCAATTGCCGCTTTGCTAAGAAACTAAGAATACGAGTTATCTAATTATAAATTTTATATTTATTCATACACCTTTTTCAGTATATGTATAATTATGAACTTATTACGTTAGAAAACTATTGCAACTATATATGTACCTATATCAAACATAATAAAATAAATAACATTAAATTGTGTGCGCTGCATGTGATTTTAGCATATATTGTAATATGTTGTTTTGGATCAGAGTGTACTTTAGCGTCATAACACTGTATTAGCTCCTCCCATGTCAGTTCAAGCACAGTCACATTCTAACAGGAACTTTGTGTACGTCACATGCTCACACGCAGCGTCTTAAACATATATGAAAGCAATGATTATTATTTAAAATAAAGATATTTTATAATTTTTTCTAGTTTTTTATAAAATAAAAAAAACATTCTTAGGGTGGCACATAACACATAATTTTTATAAAATAAAGCGTAGCGACTTTGAATATAATTAAAAACATGGCGATTTTTTTTGATATTACTGCGACATTTCAATTTGCTTGAAGTGACTTTTTACTTCGACCCGCTGGCAACACTGACCCTTGAACAAATGGATATAAGTGGTCTTGGTTAACCAAAGAGCATTTATTTGTTGTTTTCAATTTAATGGTTATAGTTTTCCGTGTTTATTGTCATTGTAATTTAATAAATAGTTATTTGATTAAAATGGAATTAAATAAATTGTGCCGCACTTGTTTGTCAGCGTCTGAAGACATGAAATCATTGTATGAGACGTGTGCAACTTCCACGCAAATTTGTTGTGCTGAAATCTTATCGACTTTCACACCATTAATTGTTAGTTGTTTTTATTGTTAGTTATAATGAAACTAATGCCATTTAGTTGTAACAAAAGTGTTATAAAGTGTTTAGCAAACAGTGTTAATTGAAGGCGTGTTCTAGTGTTGTAAAGACGATGGCCTTCCCAAAATGATCTGCCACAATTGCATTAGAGAAATAAACCAGTGTCATTCATTCCGATTGAAATGTCTTGAATCTGATGGAGTTTTACGGAAACAAGTAAAAGGAGTTACTAAAGTTGCGGGAACAAATATTACTGTGACGAATCAACCAACAGAATCATGCAACCAAAATGCGATTAAGCTTGAAGAAAATATGGATGAGGACAGTTGTGTTTTTGAAGAGGTGTCGGAAAATAATAAATTTCCCGTAAGTCTAGAAATCAATATAATATCCGACGTAAATAATAAACTGAAAATTATGAGGTTACACCTCCAGAATATTATTCAACTAAGGCCGAATTTAACCCGTCAGCACTCACGTGATGAGCATTTTGCTCACGCTCGATTTAAAATGTTAATAACTTTTGTTTTTTAAATGGAATGGGTAATTGAAACTCTTTCTATCTTCAAATAATATCTATTTTGAATCTATAAATTTCCCAAATCCGACAATTCTAAGTAAAGCTGAAGAAATATTATTATTTTCATGCATTTCGGCAATTGTGAGCATTTCTCTCATCACGAGAGTAAACGTGTATGCATGAAAATGTACTTTCGGTAGTGGTCGGGCTTGATCGTGCATCTTCGTTTGCCTCCGGATGTTCTACATTCTCAATAGCGCATTAGTTTTAAAACTCATCTGTTACAAGTGCAATATACATTGTATGCATTGTGAAACTAAACTAAAACAACACGACGAGGATTGTCAATTCAACTAGCTTTATGTGTTAAATTATTTTATTAAAATTACATTTAATTTTAATATTTAAAATGAATAAAATTTTAAATACAAATATACTGGACACCAATTAATAATCTGGGTTATGATTAAAAGAAATGTTAATTATTGCCTTCTGCAATATTTTACCTTTTGAAGATCACATAATCAGATAAGTATAATATTTTGAATTTGTTAATCATACATTAAAAAAAACTATCTAAAAATATGTTGAGGTAATGATTTATAAATTTAAATAAAAACTAAGCGCGCGAGATATTTGACGCATGCGCACAGAGCGTGAGCAAATCTCTCATCACGTGAGTTCTGACGGGTTAAAGAAAATTTTATTTTAATTTAAAACATGTTTGTTATATACAAATGCACATAATTTTAATTATAATGAACGTATTGAACAAGGATCAAAACATAACTGTTGAAAATGTTCATAATCACAATATTTCCTTATAGACCTCAACCGAGAAAGTAATATCAGCAACATCTTTAAATGATCCATTATCAATTACCGCAATACAAGAAAATATGAATCAAGTATTAGACATCGTAAAGCATGAAATCGATGTTAATATTAAGATTGAAGAGGACGAACATGTAAACAATGCAATAAATAATGTACCAGCTAATGAACAAAAAAAGAAGAAGACATATCAGTGTCCAGTGTGTAATAATTCATATAAACAAAAGCAAAGTTTAACAATACATATGCGGTCGCATACAGGAGAGAAACCTTATTCCTGTACAGTATGCGAGAAGTCGTTCAAATCAAAAAACCATTTAAGTATTCACATGCGGACGCATACAGGCGATAAACCATCATCTACGTGTACAGTTTGCAACAAATCATATAGCAGTTGTAGCTTACAAATTCACATGCGTACGCACACCGGCGAGAAACCATATACGTGTGCGATTTGCAACAACTCGTTTAGACAACAGCACCATTTAACGGCTCATATGCGGACGCATACGCATACAGGAGAGAAACTTTATTCGTGTACAGTTTGTGACAGTTCGTCTAAACAACAGCATAATTTAACAATACATATGCAAAGAAAGCATACAGAAGAGAAACCTTATCCCTGTACAGTATGTAACAGATCGTTCAAATCTAAACCGATTTTAATGATGCATAAGCGATACCATACCGGAGGGACATATACAGAATAAATACAAAATCAATCAATCGAAACATTGATTCACCTCAATGCTGCCAACTGATGCCAATTCAAGAATAAATATATTTTTATAGATGTCAGCAGTTATCATAAATAGTTATATAATAGTTGTATTTGTTGTGTTCTTTGCTTAAGAAAAACTATCAGGTCCATTTAGTTCGAAGTAATGCCGCTCCGCTCTCGGCTATTTTAGATGGTGGCGCTACCATCGACTTTGAATGTTCAAGCGTAACCAGTGATAGAAATCATGCACACGCACAGTATTAGAAATTAGCTATTTTTACGCTATAATCAAAGATATTCTATCGATTATAGACTGTTTATTGAATATAAAGGCATTACATGGACACATTGTTACACTTTTGGTCTCAAAGTTATATTGCTTAATTACATAAAACTACACTCAAAACCTATCATGATTAAACAAACCTCGATTACGCAAAAACCTACCAACTTTTTAAAGAAAAAATAATATCAGTAAATTCGTAATTGCATAAATAATGCTTGGTAAAAATGTTATTCTTTTTGTATTTACAGTTTCGGAGATAAACAAGCTTAGGTACAACGCACCTATGCGTCCAGCTCGCCTTATAAGTAATATATGCGATGCGAGCAGTTTTTAATAATTATGGCCTTTTGGTTAACTAATTGAAAAAATGTTATAGATATAAAAAGTCTTACATTTAATTTAAGATTATATTAAAAAAAAATTTTTTTTTCAAATTTTGAAATTCGAAATTATAATATTTAATAATTTTTTTCGGGCTTTGGGTTAACAAAATGAAAAAATCTTGTAGACAAAAAATATCTTAGAATTTTCAGTAGAATTTTTAAGTGTTTCAATTATTTTTATAAGGGCAGTATTAAGGGGGGCTCCAAATTTTGGGGCCCTATAACTCGGGAAGTATACGGGCGATTGGATTTAAACTGCGAACGGATTCAAATGGGATGCCAAATAATATGTGTACCAAATTTGGAGTTAATCGCTCCGGTACCTTCAGAGGAGTAGAGGGCACAAATTTGGTCTTACGAGCGAGCGACGACTAACATCCAAGTATATAAGTTATATACATTTTCGGAATCAGGGCGACGAGACGAACACTTTTTCTTAATGAAATTTTTTGATCCGAGAATGCTACAGACACACGACCGAATGCTTTAGCTTCTTCGGTACTACGTACGGCGAGCTAAAAAAAAATATCAGTAAATTCGTAATTGCATAAATAATGCTTGGTAAAAATGTTATTCTTTTTGTATTTACAGTTTCGGAGATAAAAAATGACAACTATAATAAATGACCTATTTTGGAGGTTTTTAGCTCGCCGTACGTAGTACCGAAGAGGCTAAAGCATTCGGTCGTGTGTCTGTAGCATTCTCGGATCAAAAAATTTCATTAAGAAAAAGTGTTCGTCTCGTCGCCCTGATTCCGAAAATGTATATAACTTATATACTTGGATGTTAGTCGTCGCTCGCTCGCTCGCTCGGTCGCTCGTAAGACCAAATTTGTGCCCTCTACTCCTCTGAGGTACCGGAGCGATTCACTCCAAATTTGGTACACATATTATTTGGCATCCCATTTGAATCCGCTCGCAGTTTAAATCCAATCGCCCGTATACTTCCCGAGTTATAGGGCCCCAAAATTTGGAGCCCCCCTTAATACTGCCCTTATAAAAATAATTGAAACACTTAAAAATTCTACTAAAAATTCTAAGATATTTTTTGTCTACAAGATTTTTTCATTTTGTTAACCCAAAGCCCGAAAAAAATTATTAAATATTATAATTTTGAATTTCAAAATTTGAACAATTTTTTTTTTTTAATATAATCTAAAATTAAATGTAAGACTTTTTATATCTATAACATTTTTTCAATTAGTTAACCAAAAGGCCATAATTATTAAAAACTGCTCGCATCGCATATATTACTTATAAGGCGAGCTGGACGCATAGGTGCGTTGTACCTAAGCTTGTTATTTTTTATCTCTGAAACTGTAAATACAAAAAGAATATCATTTTTACCAGGCATTATTTATGCAATTACGAATTCACTGATATTTTTTAGCTCGCCGTACGTAGTACCGAAGAGGCTACAGCATTCGGTCGTGTGTCTGTAGCATTCTCGGGTCAATAATTTCATTAATAAATATCTGGAGTGGCCTGCACTCAACTTTCTTTTACGTAATTTTCAATAGATAGATATTAATATACATATATATATATATATATATATATATATATATATATATATATATATATATATATATATATATATATATATATATATATAATGAAAATAACTGGATAATTATACCAATTTATAATGGATCTGTATTTAAAGTACTTATCGTATTCACTCTTAAACAGTCAAATTTCACAGTAAAACTCTGAAATTGTTAATTAATTATGTCAGCAAATATATAATATAAATTGATTCTATAATAATTTACCGGATACAATTTATTCTAATAAGAAATCAATATTTTTAATATTAATTCATACAGATAACTGTCAATGTAATGCTTGTTTGTTTTCAATAAACAAGAAACAAATGATGTAACTCATGGTTGATCCGATTTAAAACTAATAAAATTTGTCACAAGTGTAGGTATAACTATGGCAACGTAAATAAGATATTTGAGTTTTTTCGTAGCAGTTTTCTCATAACTGGTACAATTTATGAAGAAACTTTTCAAACAAAAGTTGTGCGAAATATTAATATCTTTCATTATGAACAAAACTATTTTTGCCGTAAGTGTAGCCGTTCTAGTGATATTGGAGATAGAACAAAAAATGTATAGAGTAAACATGCGCACTACCGGTTTGAATATTCTTTTCAAAAATAGGAGATGCACATCTAGGGTATATACAAGTCTTAAGTTTGAAGTTCGACAGTTTTGGCCCTAGAGCGTTCACAGACAGACGTCATTCCGAAAATAGTCACATTCGATTCAGAAAAGGTCAAAACGTGTATATCCGTTGAAATGTCGAGTTCGAAATTTTTCATGATTACAATACTTACTTATTACTCTGTAAAAGAAAGTAAAAACAGAATTGAATGTAATAAATGAATGGAAACTGTTTTAATGAATGCGTACGAAATATTGTTTGTATTATTTTGTTTTATAAAAATGTACATTATTATAACAATGAAACATGGACTGTACATGATATGGGCACATGGTGCCCTCGGATTAATCTAGTATTTTATTACTATAAATTTAATCAAAAAATTAATGTAAACAAACGAAAAAAATGGGTAACTGGCTATAATGATTTTTGTTAGGCATGTATTCGCGTATGAATCGTTAAATATTGTTTACTTTTGAACGAACTGTTACAAAATGTGCAGGGATAAGGTTGATCTCTTGTATGCGTCTGCATGTGATTTGTTAATGGTTGGCTTGATTTGTACGAATTGTCGCATACTGTACAGGGATAAGGTTTCTTTCCTGTGTGCGACCGCATGTGAGTTGTTAATTGTTGTTTTGATTTGAACGCCTTGTTGCATACTGTACAGGAATAAGGCTTCTCTCCTGTATGCGACCGCATATGAATTACTAATTGTTGCCTTTGTTTATATGAATTATTACACACTGAACACGGATATGTGTTCTTCTTTTCATGTCCATTAGCTGATGTATTATTTATTTCTTCTGTATTCGTATGCTTCCGCATGTGAATCGTTAAATTTACCTTTTGTGTATAGGATTTGTTGCAAACTGTACACGTATATGGATTCTCTCCTGTGTGCCGCCGCATGTGATACGTTAATTGTTGTCTTGATTTGAACGAACTGTCGCATACTGTACAAGGATAAGGTTTCTCTCCTGTATGCGCCCGCATATGCATCTTTAAACTTTGTCTTTGTTTATATGAATTATTACACATTGAACACGGATATGGCTTCTTCTCTACTTGTTCATTAGTTGATGCATTATTTACTTCAAAGTTTCTATCTTCGTCCTCTTCAATCTCAATATCAACGATTTCATGCTTTATGATGTATAACACTTGATTCAAGTCCTCTTGCATTTCGGCAATTGATAATGGATCCCTTATAGATGTTGCTGATATTTCTTTCTCGGATGAGGTCTATAAGGAAATATTGTATACAAGAACATTTTCAAACTCGCGATTTTTACGGAAATACACATTTTGCCTCTCCCTGAATCGAATATTTGGGATCGCGCATGACAAACGGCGCGTTGCCCTCGCAATGCGGAACTAAATGCACGTTTTTAGATTTTAAAATGATGCGTTGCAATTTGTTTTTGTTTTAGAGTTTGTTGATTGTAGAATGTGAGACTGTCAAAGTACTTTTTCCGTTAATCCCGATTATCTTTTCGCTTTAGTTATTCTACCGTTCTAAATCTAAGTTTAATTATTGTCCCGTTTATTTGTTTGTATACTTTGGTTTTCGTTTGGAGCGGATACTCTACCGAAGAAGACGGAAATCAATTTATGGGATTTGATCAACGAAGAAAAACCGAATCCAATGACTAAAGAATGGGAAAAGAGAAATAGGCAAGCTTAAGCTACAATAAGTTTATTAGTTGAAGACGATCAATTGATCCACATAAGAAAAGAAGATACAGCTAAAGGATTTTAAAGAAGAATACGAATAAAATGTAAAATTTGATGAAGATAATCAAATTAAAATTAATCCAGATGAATCAGTGATCAGCATCAAAAACGAAGATAATCAGAGAGAAACTGACCTCACAGAAATAATTGAAGTTGATGGTCAAGAACCAAAAACAAAAGGAATAGCAGCTGATAGCCAGCAGATTACCAAATGACCTGAACAGAAAAAGGCAATTGGTTTAAAGTGGCTTTTCAAAGTAAAATATGATGCAGATAGGAATTCTAATAGATATAAAGCGAGATTAATAGCAAAGGGACATTCAAAAAAATACGGTGAAGACTACAATGAGACATTTGCACCAGTCAGAACTCACGTGAATTTTTCGGTGTTCTTTACTCGCGTGATGAGAGATTTGCTCACGCTCTGTGCGCATGCGTCAAATATCTCGCGCACTTAGTTTTTATTTAAATTTATAAATCATAACTTCAACATATTTTTAGATAGTTTTTTTTTAAATGTATGATTAACAAATTCAAAATATTATACTTATCTGATTATGTGATCTTTAAATGGTAAAATATTGTAGAAGGCAATAATTAAAATTTCTTTTAATCATAACCCAGATTATTAATTGGTGTCCAGTATATTTGTATTTAAAATTTTATTCATTTTAAATATTAAAATTAAATGTAATTTTTATAAAATAATTTAACACATAAAGCTAGTTGAATTTACAATCCTCGTCGTGTTGTTTTAGTTTAGTTTCACAGTCCATACAATGTATATTGCACTTGTAACAGATGAGTTTTAAAACTAATGCGCTATAGCGAATGTAGAACATCCGGAGGTAAACGAAGATGCACGATCAAGCCCGACCGCTACCGAAAGTACATTTTTCATGCATACACGTTTACTCTCGTGATGAGAGAAATGCTCACAATTGCCGAAATGCATGAAAATAATAATTTTTATTCAGCTTTACTTAGAATTGTCGGATTTGGGAAATTTATAATTTCAAAATAGATATTATTTGAAGATAGAAAGAGTTTCAACTACCCATTCCATTTAAAAAACAAAAGTTATTAACATTTTAAATCGAGCGTGAGCAAAATGCTCATCACGTGAGTGCTGACGGGTTAAACAAACAACAATCAGGACGATTAGTTGAATAATATTCTGGAGGTGGAACCTCACAATTTTCAAGTTATTATTTACGTCGGATATTATACTGATTTCTAGACTTACGGGAAATTTATCATTTTCCGACGCCTCTTCAAAAACACAATTTTCCTCATCCATATTTTCTTCAAGCTTAATCGAATCTTGTATGCGTGATTCTGTTTGTTGATTCGTCACAGTAATATTTGTTCCCGCAACTTTAGTAACTTCTTCAACGTGTTTCCGTAAAACTCCATCAGATTCAAGACATTTCAATCGGAACGAATGACACCGGTTTATTTCTCTAATGCAATTGTGGCAGATCATTGTGGGAAGGCCATCGTCTTTACAACACTAGAACACGCCTTCAATTAACACTGTTTGCTAAACACTTTATAACACTTTTGTTACAACTAAATGGCATTAGTTTCATTATAACTAACAATTAAAACAACTAACAATTAATGGTGTGAAAGTCGATAAGATTTCAGCACAACAAATTTGCGTGGAAGTTGCACACGTCTCATATAATGATTTCATGTCTTCAGACGCTGACAAACAAGTGCGGCACAATTTATTTAATACCATTTTAATCAAATAACCATTTATTAAATTACACAGACAATAAACAACGAAAACTTGAACCTTTAATTTGAAAACAACAAATAAATGCTCATTGCTTAACCAAGACCACTTATATCCATTTGTTCAAGGGTCAGTGTTGCCAGCGGGTCGAAGTAAAAAGTCACTTCAAGCAAATTGAAATGTCGCAGTAATATCAAAAAAAATCGCCATGTTTTTAATTATATTCAAAGTCGCTACGCTTTATTTTATAAAAATTATGTGTTATGTGCCACCCTAAGAATGTTTTTTTTATTTTATAAAAAACTAGAAAAAATTATAAAATATCTTTATTTTAAATAATAATCATTGCTTTCATATATGTTTAAGACGCTGCGTGTGAGCGTGTAACGTAGACAAAGTTCCTGTTAGAATGTGACTGTGTCTTGAACTGACATGGGAGGAGCTAATACAGTGTTATGACGCTAAAGTACACTCTGATCCAAAACAACATATTACAATATATGCTAAAATCACATGCAGCGCACACAATTTAATGTTATTTATTTTATTATGTTTGATGTAGGTACATATATAGTTGCAATAGTTTTCTAACGTAATAAGTTCATAATTATACATATACTGAAAAAGGTGTATGAATAAGTATAAAATATATAATTAGATAACTCGTATTCTTAGTTTCTTAGCAAAGAGGCAATTGCAGTCTGTATATTAAATTCAGGCCTAGTGTCATGAGTAGAAAGAGTCAAGAATTAAATAGATTATAGAATATTGTACATTTCTTTTCATTTACATTCAACTTATATATATATAATAATTAACATACATTCTTTGGTATTTTACTAATACACTTCATTACAATTGATCATAAAATATTACATATATCTTGTAAACAAATTGTCTTAAAATGTGTGATAAATTATGATTTTAGAATTAGTAAAATAAATAATAGTAAAGAAAAATATCTGGAGTGGCCTGCACTCAACTTTCTTTTACGTAGTTTTCAATAAATAGATTTTAATATACATATATAATGAAAATAACTGGATAATTATACCAATTTATAATGGATCTGAATTTGAAGTACTTATCGTATTCACTCTTAAACAGTCAAATTTCACAGTAAAACTCTGAAATTGTTAATTAATTATGTTAGCAAATATATAATATAAATTGATTCTATTGAATAATTTACCTGATACAATTTATTCTAATAAGACATCTATATTTTAAATATTAATTCATACAGTTAACTGTCAATGTAATGCTTGTTTGTTTTCAATAAACAAGAAACAAATGATGTAACTCATGGTTGATACGATTTAAAACTAATAAAATTTGTCACAAGTGTAGGTATCACCATGGCAACGTAAATAAGATATTTGAGTTTTTTGTAGCAGTTTTCTCATAACTGGTACAATTTATAAAGAAACTTTTCAAACAAAAGTTGTGCGAAATATTAATATCTTTCATTATGAATATTACTATTTTTGCCGTAAGTGTAGCCGTTCTAGTGATATTGGAGATAGAACAAAAAATGTATAGAGTAAACATAACTACCGGTTTTTAAAATTCTTTTCAAAAATAGGTGGTGCACATCTAGGGTATATACAAGTCTTAAGTTTGAAGTTTCATAATTTTTCGTTCGACAGTTTCGGCTCTAGAGCGTTCACATACAGACGTCACTCCGAAAATAGTCACATTCGATTCAGAAAAGGTCAAAACGTGTATATCCGTTGAAATCTCGAGTTCGAAATTTTTCATGATTACAATACTTACTTATTACTCTGTAAAAGAAAGTAAAAATTCACGAAAATCATGCTTATTTTTGGGCAGCGTTACGTAAACCTCCCCTTAAATTGCTTTTCATATATGTTTAACAAATCGAATAAACTACGCCTGAACATATTTGGATGGAAACAAAATTGAAATAATTTATACGACTGGTTTACACAAATAGTTCGACTGGGAACGTGTATCAGCGTAATAATTATTGCAAATAAAAATTGAAAGGCGAAATACGAATTAAAAATTATAGTTGAATACATTGATAAGGTGAATATTAAAGAAACAATCAATATTTAATATTGAAACATTATTTGACAACGTATAAAATAATAAGCTAAATTGTACAATTTCAGAGTATTACTGTGTAGTATTGGTAGTTTTTGACAGTTTATTTGGGATATATATTTCTAATGAAAACAATGTAAAAGAAAGACGAGGCCGGCCACTTTTCATTTTCTTCTCTAACAGAAGTGAACAAAAAGTTAAAAGTTGATCAAAATTGATTAAAGTTTGCAATAACAATTTGAAATATTTATTATGTATTTGATCCATGGAGTACAAAGGTGATATGTGCTACAATATTATAAACAGTGCACGACTATGATTTCTCTCCGGTATGGTTTCGCTTATGCATCGCTAAACTTCGTTTAGATTTGAACGAACTGTTACATACTGTACACGAGTATGGTTTCTCTCCTGTATGCTTTCTTCGCATATGTATTGTTAAATTATGCTGTTGTATAAACGAACTGTCACATACTGTACAGGAATAAGGTTTCTCTCCTGTATGTGCCCGCGTATGCCTGGTTAAATTATAGGATTGTGTAAACGAACTGTCACAAAGTGTACAGGAATAAGGTTTCTCTCCAGTATGCGTCCGCTTGTGAGCCTTTAAATTATACAAGTCTCTATACGAGTTGTTGCAAATTGAACACGTATATGGTTTCACTCCTGTATGCGTCCGCATGTGAATCGTTAAATTGTGTCTTGTTTTGAACGAACTATCGCATACTGTACATGAGAAAGGTTTCTCTCCTGTATGCGACCGCATATGAATCCGTAAATTATGTTTATGTGTATATGATTTGTTGCAGACTGTACACGAATATGGCTTCTCTTTTTCTTGTTGATTATATAATGCATTATTTACATCTTCGTCCTCTTCAATCTTAATATCAACATCGAATTCGTGATTCAGGTCGTCTTGTATTTCGGCAATTGATAATGGATTATTTAAAGATGTTGCTGATATTTCTTTCTTGGATGAAGTCTAGAAGGAAGTATTGTAATCATGAACCTTTTCGAAATCGAGATCTTAGCGGAAATACACATTTTAACCCATCCTGAATCGAATCCGACTATTTTCGAAATTACGTCTGTGTGTATAAACACACACACACATCTATTATAAATTATGTTTTAAGTATAATATATTTACTTTCTTTTACAGAGTAATAAGTAAGTATTGTAATCATGAAAAATTTCGAACTCGAGATTTCAACGGATATACACGTTTTGACCTTTTCTGAATCGAATGTGACTATTTTCGGAATGACGTCTGTCTGTGAACGCTCTAGGGCCAAAACTGTCGAACTTCAAACTTAAGACTTGTATATACCCTAGATGTGCATCTCCTATTTTTGAAAAGAATATTCAAACCGGAAGTGCGCATGTTTACTCTATACATTTTTTGATCTATCTCCAATATCACTAGAACGGCTACACTTACGGCAAAAATAGTAATATTCATAATGAAAGATAATAATATTTCGCACAACTTTTGTTTGAAAAGTTTCTTTATAAATTGTACCAGTTATGAGAAAACTGCTACGAAAAAACTCAAATATCTTATTTACGTTGCCATAGTGATACCTACACTTGTGACAAATTTTATTAGTTTTAAATCGGATCAACCATGAGTTACATCATTTGTTTCTTGTTTATTGAAAACAAACAAGCATTACATTGACAGTTAACTGTATGAATTAATATTTAAAATATAGATGTCTTATTAGAATAAATTGTATCAGGTAAATTATTCAATAGAATCAATTTATATTATATATTTGCTAATATAATTAAATAACAATTTCAGAGTTTTACTGTGAAATTTGACTGTTTAAGAGTGAATACGATTAGTACTTCAAATTCAGATTCATTATAAATTGGTATAATTATCCAGTTATTTTCATTATATTATATATATGTATATTAATATCTATCTATTGAAAACTACGTAAAAGAAAGTTGAGTGCAGGCCACTCCAGATATTTTTAAATTAAGAATATGTATATTTGTTAAATTCGTAACAAACAAAATGTCTTAAATTAAGAAAATTAAATTAAAATTTCAATAAGGTCCATCTTAGTTGAATAATATTCTGGGAGTGTAACAGGTTAGGATTTTCATCGAATATTATACTGTATTCTAGACTTACTGAAAATTCACTTATAATCGACACCTCTTCAAAAACACAACTCTCCTCATTCATATTTTCTTCAAGCTTAATCGAATCTTGAATGCGTGATTCTGTTTGTTGATTCGTCACAGTAATATTTGTTCCCGCAACTTTAGTAACTTCTTCTACTTGTTTCCGTAAAACTCCGTCAGATTGAAGACATTTCAATCGGAACGAATGAAACCTGATTATTTCTCTAATGCAATTGTGGCAGATCATTGTGGGAAGGCCATCGTCTTTACAACACTAGAACACGCCTTCAATTAACACTGTTTGCTAAACACTTTATAACACTTTTGTTACAACTAAATGGCATTAGTTTCATTATAACTAACAATTAAAACAACTAACAATTAATGGTGTGAAAGTCGATAAGATTTCAGCACAACAAATTTGCGTGGAAGTTGCACACGTCTCATATAATGATTTCATGTCTTCCGACGCTGATAAACAAGTGCGGCACAATTTATTTAATTCCATTTTAATCAAATAACTATTTATTAAATTACAATGACAATAAACACCGAAAACTTTAACCATTAAATAGAAAACAACATATAAATGCTAATTGCTTAACCAAGACCACTTAATGTCCCTGAAGTTAGCTTGGGATTGGGATTCGTTTTTCCCAAGCTACAATCCCAATATATAACTAAATTGGATCCCTGAGATCATTTTTGTTTTTATGCTTAAAACCTTGTTTATACATAAATAGCGATGTTCTAATTAGTGTATTTATGTTTATAAACTATTATGTGATCTATACTATAATAAAAGTAATAAAATCTACTATAAATTAGTAATTACAGCAAAAATTCCGTGCAGAACCAGTACGATAAACCTTGCGATCCTACGTTTTATTTATTTACGACCATACTAAAATAGGACACACCCAAAAATAATTGAACTTATTTGTTGACATTATTTTGCAATAGATAATTTATAATTATTTCCGTTCTGGTTCATCTGTTGAATCCGCCAACTACCCCAGCGAGATAAGGTGAGAAGTAAACCTTGCTTAATACCATAAACGTAATATTCAATCCAAGTAATCATAGAAATCATGATTCGCAAGGGAAAGGGGATTGTCAATTTCTGATCACAAACTGGAAGAGTAGGGATAACTAATAACGAACGAAGAAACGTGATTCT
The DNA here is from genome assembly GCA_933228885.1 of Leistus spinibarbis. Taxonomy (NCBI): domain Eukaryota; kingdom Metazoa; phylum Arthropoda; class Insecta; order Coleoptera; family Carabidae; genus Leistus; species Leistus spinibarbis. The sequence goes on from OW121813.1 coordinate 2,183,079, forward strand.
CATAATCATGATTACGTTGATTAGTTAGATTGCGAATCAGAGTTCGATGGAACACACCTTAAAATAATAAAGGTATCTGTATTACCCAGACTAGGCTGGCCATCTGTGTTCCTATGTTATAAGCTTCGCCCATGCGCTATGCCATAAAGTTGAAATATTCACGTACGACCATGCGTCGGCAGTTGACGTGGCATGGTGTAAAAGTTAGCGTAAACACTACATAGGTTTTCTGTATATCCATCTTTTGTCGGCGGAACGCATATGCGTGCTTATGCGCGCATATGCCTTACTTTACCTGCTACACGTAGCTCTCTAGCAAATAAAATAGTTTCTACAAATTTCCTTAAATTTTAACTTATTAATACCGAGAACGATCCCAATATTCCAGTTCGTGGTGTACATTCCAACGATTCTGCACCACGAGCACAACAACTGTTATTTAATGAAAGGGCCACCAGGCCGGACGAAAGCTTCAATATTCTTGACTTCAAACTTAAGACTTATATATGCCCTAGATGTGCACCTCCTATTTTGAAAAGATTATTCAAACCGGTACTGCATTTTTTGATCTATCTCCAATATCACTAGAACGGCTACACTTACGGCAAAAATAGTAATATTCATAATGAAAGATAGTAATATTTCGCACAACTTTTGTTTGAAAAGTTTCTTCATAAATTGTACCAGTTATGAGATAACTGCAACGAAAAAACTCAAATATCATATTTACGTTGCCATAGTTATACCTACACTTGTGACAAATTTTATTATTTTTAAATCGGATCAACCATGAGTTACATCATTTGTTTCTTGTTTATTGAAAACAAACAAGCATTACATTGACAGTTAACTGTATGAATTAATATTTAAAATATTGATTTCTTATTAGAATAAATTGTATCAGGTAAATTATTATAGAATCAATTAATATTATATATTTGCTGACATAATTAATTAACAATTTCAGAGTTTTACTGTGAAATTTGACTGTTTAAGAGTGAATACGATAAGTACTTCAAATTCAGATCCATTATAAATTGGTATAATTATCCAGTTACTTTCATTATATATATATATATATATATATATATATATATATATATATATATATATATATATATATGTATATTAATATCTATCTATTGAAAACTACGTAAAAGAAAGTTGAGTGCAGGCCACTCCAGATATTTTAAACTATTAATTAATTCACTATGATATTTAGATGTTCTGAATGATTTAATAGCGATTGTAGCAAATCATAAGTAATTCCGTGTTCTATAAATAATTAAATATTATGACAGGATCACATGTAATAAAATGACAACACCAACATTGTGGACGTATCTCCTCTGAAGATGCCAGACCGATTTTAATGAAATTTGATATACATATAATAACTACCCCCTTGAAGTTCCAGTCGCTTTTAAAATCCAATCGTCCGTACAGGTCCAGAGTTATAGGGCCCCAAAATTTGAAACACTGTTGAATACTGCCTATAGAAAACTTATTTATTATTATTATTATTAAAACTTAGACGAATTATTAGTATTTTCTACTAAAAGTTCTATTTTATATCTGTAAAGTTTTTTCAAATTGTGAGACCATAGGCTTAACAAAATATATATATATATATTTTGAAGTAAATCAGACATTGAACACCATCTATAGGTGAAACGAAGAAGTCATGTGACAGTTATTTCTTTGGTTACAAATTTGATATTTTCCAATATATAAACTATTTGCTTTTGTGATTTATGCACAACTATTATCTATAAAATGTGCATTAGTTTATGTTTAGGATCCTTATAAAAATAGAGAATGATGAAATAAATTCTTATTAACTTATTATTTCTATTACAGTAACACAGAATTGAATGTAATTACTAGTTGCAAACATTTCTTTAATACAAGCAAATGTATTGGGTTTGATATTCAAAATTACATTCTATTATTCTTATAAACAAATCCATCAACACAAAGAGTCCAATTGACATTTGGTCTTTCATCATCGATCAGCATCCAGCGCGTTCTCCAGTACGCGTTCTGTAGTGGAAATACTTTAAAGTTATCACCAGCGAACGATAAATTCTTCCCAACAAAGACACCCTGAAAGTAATTAAACGTCATTCATTAATGTATACAGGTTATACATTTATTTATAATTCGACACTATATTATATGTGTAGCTCGCCGTACGAAGTACAAAAGAGCTAAAGCAATCGGTCGTGTGTCTGTAGCATTCTTGGACCAAAAAAGAAACCTTAATTTTTTTTTTACTGGAACTGCTTGAAAAGATTTATGGAACTGTTTGATACTCTTAGTGATTTCTTAAGCGACAAACCTGAAATGAAGTATCTGTTAACAGTCGATGGTAAAGCATTTGTGAGTTATTTAGCCGATTTCTTTGAAAAACTAAATATATTAAATAAGCAACTTAAGGAACAAATAAAACTCTTGTATATGTTACATACGGGGGCATAAGAATTTTAGAACACTGCTCTAGAGCCACAACTGTCGAACGTAAAATTATGAAACTTCAAAGTTAAGACATGTATATGATCTAAATATGCTATTCTTATATTTGAAAAGAATATTCAAACCGGAAGTGCATGTTTGCTCTATGCATTATCACTAGACGACTTATTGGAAAACAATTCCAATATTATAAACTATTTGCTTTGGTGATTAAGTTAATAAAATTAGGAAATGTTCATTAAATAATTTTCTTCGTTTCACCTATAGATGGCGTTCAATGTTTTTCTTTTAAGCCTATGGATGTTCACAATTTGAAAAAACTTTATTGACATAAAATATCTTAGAATTGTTAATAAAAACAATTAAAAGTTGACTAGGGGCAGTATTTAGGAGAGTTCTAAATTTTGGGGCCCTATATCTCTGGACCTGTACGGACGATTCGGTTTGAAATGTGACGGGAACTTCACAGGCGTGGAAATTATATGTATATCAAATTTCATTTAAATCGGCCCGGTACCTTCAAAGAAGTTGCAGTCACAAACTCAAGTCTTACGACCGATCGAGCGAGCGAGATACATACTTCCAAATATATATATATTTTGGATTCAGGGCGAAAATGCAAGGACATTTTGTTAAGATTTTCTTTCTCGATCCGAGTATACTACAGACACACGACCAATCACTAAAGCTCTCTTGTACATTATCTACGGCGAGCTAAAAAGCGCTGATCATATTTTCATAATTATTATTTTGAATCATTTTTTATGACCTATAAGTTCCAAGTATGAAGGAATCCATTTACTAGCGTTACAATTGAACTCGTTTTGATTCGAATGCATTTTCGTATATTATTTCTATGAAATATTTAAAATGTAAGTAACCAACCTCCAACAATGGACACGTGTACTGTGGTTGCATTCCATAGATAGTTGCTTCCCAAAATGTGTTTCTAATTGCCAACAAAGCGCAAGTGTTAATTGGTTTTAAAGTACTGTAGGTTTCACAATGGTCGAGCGACTCCTTGTTACGGCATTTCTGCGTTTTTATTTCCACCTAAAATTCGTTTGAATAGAATAGTTATAGTGGTGGCTTATAGATAGTAATGCATGTATGTTTATGCTCACACACCCGCAACTTGTAAACACTACTTTTGAGATAAAAAGTAATATCATAATGCGAATCGTCGCGATCATAATGGCGGACGACGATATCGAAATCTTTTATATTGCAATATGATGCACCTGTACCACATTCGCACAAATCGAATCGTTCGATACGAGTAATCAGCTGCAATTCAAACAATTCGATATTAAACATATTATATACAGAATACAGTCCACTCCTCTTCGGTTCATTTGTCTAATTGAATATTTATAGTACCTAATCACAGATACACCATGTAAATAAAGCATTTCATTGTATATACACTAGTGATGGGAAGCATCGAATACTCGCGATTGCAAGAATCGAGTACTTATCCGAGTACATAAGTACTCGGATGAATACAGATACACGATAAAGACACAGAAAATCCCCTCACATAGTATTAGCAATATTAACCCGTCACTAAATTTGGCCACTGAAGTGGACGCAACTTGTAATCTATTTATTGCAAACAAATCAATGAAATCATATATATATATTTTTACGTAGAATTGTTAATTTGATATCTTCGAAAAATATGGTCAGTTTATGATTTTCTACGGTAATTTTAAAAAAACCTAGCAATATTTGTAAAGCGAAAAAAAATTGATTCCTTGTACTCGAGTACCTCATCACTACTTATTACTGCATATAAGAAAATAAAGAAAGCTTCAATATATTATACAAAAAATAATATATATAAAGCAATTGTGTTTACTTATAATTAAGGCTGTGATTGAAATTGTCTTGGTGCACCTGAATTATTTAAATATATAATCTCACATAATTTATTTAATTTTTACTTTCTTTTACAGAGTAATAAGTAAGTATTGTAATCATGAAAAATTTCGAACTCGAGATTTCAACGGATATACACGTTTTGACCTTTTCTGAATCGAATGTGACTATTTTCGGAATGACGTCTGTCTGTCTGTGTGTCTGTCTGTCTGTGTGTCTGTCTACCTGTGTGTCTGTGTGTGTGTGTGTGTGTCTGTGAACGCTCTAGGGCCAAAACTGTCGAACGAAAAATTATGAAACTTCAAACCTAATACTTGTATATACCCTAGATGTGCACCTCCTATTTTTGAAAAGAATATTCAAACCGGTAGTGCGCATGTTTACTCTATACATTTTTTGTTCTATCTCCAATATCACTAGAACGGCGACACTTACGGCAAAAATAGTTCGCACAACTTTTGTTTGAAAAGTTTTCTCATAAATTGTACCAGTTATGAGAAAACTGCTACGAAAAAACTCAAATATCTTATTTACGTTGCCATAGTTATACCTACACTTGTGACAAATTTTATTATTTTTAAAACGAATCAACCATGAGTTACATCATTTGTTTCTTGTTTATTGAAAACAAACAAGCATTACATTGACAGTTATCTGTATGAATTATTATTTAAGATATTGATTTCTTATTAGAATAAATTGTATCAGGTAAATTATTCAATAGAATCAATTTATATTATATATTTGCTAATATAATTAAATAACAATTTCAGAGTTTTACTGTGAAATTTGACTGTTTAAGAGTGAATACGATAAGTACTTCAAATTCAGATCCATTATAAATTGGTATAATTATCTAGTTATTTTCATTATTATATATATATATATATATATATATATATATATATATATATATATATATATATATATATATATATATATATGTATATTAATATCTAACTATTGAAAACTACATAAAAGAAAGTTGAGTGCAGGCCACTCCAGATATTTTAAGAAACGTTTGTTGCATACCAAAAATCTGAAAAATTGAAAAGTATCTATTTACTGAAATCGGTTGCATATGGCATAGGTTTGCGGATACATATTTTGGGAATGATTTTCATTGGTCAGAAATTTGAAATATATTTTAGCAGGATTCCATTTCATGCTTTTGTGGAATCCATAAGATTTGCATTTGCAGACGGCAAATTAAATACTCATCTTAAATTTGGCAGAACCCGATTATAAATTTATTAAAAACTCTCCAATAGTAGAATTACTTTGAAAGAACATTTTTATTTGCGAAAATTCTGATCGTTGTAAACATTGTTAGCAAAGTAGACATAATTGAAAAATCGTTTATTTATTTATATACTAAACTACATACACTTGTATTAAAACAATGTTGTCTTCCTTATTTTAAAAATATTACAGCTGTCAGAAAATTCGCAGAAAGCCGGAACCTATTCTCTGCCGCAGACTTACCTTTTTCGCTTGTAAATTGGACACACTGATCAGCAAACCGATGAGTACAAAACGGAGATCCATTGTTACAGTTGCTTTAATGAATTCGTAAAAATTAGAAACAGATACAGAATCGAAAAAGAAAAGAATGTTAAATACCTTCACTTGTGCTTGAATTAAGCCAATTACGCATTTCTGTGTAAAGTGAAATGGAAACGATTTGCGTTGTATTTATGTACATAGCAGCCCCACTCTACTCTATTGTTTAATATCCTATTGCTTTGAATATACCAATATCATAATAAAAATAAAAATACTCATCAGGGAGCCATCTGTCTAATTGAGTATTCGGACGGATGCTGATTTTTAGCTCGCCGTACGATGTACAGAAGAGCTAAAGCATTCGGTCTGTAGTATTCTCGAATCAACAATGTACGACGAGTCTTTTTATGTTGTCTTGAATGTTTGATGACATTTCTTCGGCATTTAATAAGAAATAATTAAATATCTGAGTTTACGTATATAATTCCAAATCATCGACATTATTCTCACAGAGCCGACTAAACCAATCCAACTAATAATGATACCGAGATTTATTTATTCCTGCACCAGTATTAATTTCCATAACTCCACATTTAAAATTACACACTTGACATAAAATATCTTAGAATTTTTAGTAGAAAATTCTAATTTTTTTTAAAGTTGACTAAGGACAGTATTTAGTAGGGTTTCAAATTTGGGGGCCCCTATAACTTCGGTCCTGTACTGACTCATATACTTGGATTTATGTATTTCACTCAGGGCGAAAATACAAGAACTCTTTGTTAATATTTCTTTAATGAAAGTCACTGTCTATAACTCATGCTGTTTCCGAGATAATATAAAATTAGCTACAATAAATTGTTACTTCCGGTTAATATTGTGTTTTAAAATAGAGAATATGCACAACCGAGCAGAAATACTCAAAAAGAAGAGGTGATAAAACAAGTGTACTAAAGCATTATAACGTCGCAAGACAATTCTTAATTAAAATAGTTTTACAGATACATTTAGAGTTATTTGGTATTTCCAATATTTATAGTTTTTATAAATTTTCCACCTAACTACGATATTAACTCCGGTATGGTAATATAACTCTACTCCTCTGAAGGTACCGGAGCGATTCACTCCAAATTTGGTACACATATTATTTGGCATCCCATTTGAATTCGCTCGCAGTTTAAATCCAATCGCTCGTATACTTCCCGAGTTATAGGGCCCCAAAATTGGGAGCCCCCCTTAATACTGCCCTTATAAAAATAATTGAAACACTTAAAAGTTCTACTAAAAATTTTAAGATATTTTTTCTCTACAAGATTTTTTCATTTTGTTAATCCAAAGCCCGAAAAAAATTATTAAATATTATAATATTGCATTTTAAAGAATGAACTAAAATTTCTTTTTATCAATATAATCTAAATTTGGTACACATATTATTTGGCATCCCATTTGAATTCGCTCGCAGTTTAAATCCAATCGCTAGTATACTTCCCGAGTTATAGGGCCCCAAAATTTGGAGCCCCCCTTAATACTGCCCTTATAAAAATAATTGAAACACTTAAAAGTTCTACTAAAAATTTTAAGATATTTTTTCTCTACAAGATTTTTTCATTTTGTTAACCCAAAGCCCGAAAAAAATGATTAAATATTATAATTTTGAATTTTAAAATATGCACTAAATTATATTTTTATCAATATAATCTAAATTTGGTACACATATTATTTGGCATCCCATTTGAATCCGCTCGCAGTTTAAATCCAATCGCTCGTATACTTCCCGAGTTATAGGGCCCCAAAATTTGGAGCCCCCCTTAATACTGCCCTTATAAAAATAATTGAAACACTTAAAAGTTCTACTAAAAATTTTAAGATATTTTTTCTCTACAAGATTTTTTCATTTTGTTAACCCAAAGCCCGAAAAAAATGATTAAATATTATAATTTTGAATTTTAAAATATGCACTAAATTATATGTTTATCAATATAATCTAAATTTGGTACACATATTATTTGGCATCCCATTTGAATCCGCTCGCAGTTTAAATCCAATCGCTCGTATACTTCCCGAGTTATAGGGCCCCAAAATTTGGAGCCCCCCTTAATACTGCCTTTATAAAAATAATTAATACACTTAAAAATTCTACTAAAAATTCTAAGATATTTTATGTCTACAAGATTTTTTCATTTTGTTAACCCAAAGCCCGAAAAAAATGATTAAATATTATAATTTTGAATTTTAAAATATGCACTAAATTATTTTTTTATCAATATAATCTAAATTTGGTACACATATTATTTGGCATCCCATTTGAATCCGCTCGCAGTTTAAATCCAATCGCTCGTATACTTCCCGAGTTATAGGGCCCCAAAATTTGGAGCCCCCCTTAATACTGCCTTTATAAAAATAATTAATACACTTAAAAATTCTACTAAAAATTCTAAGATATTTTATGTCTACAAGATTTTTTCATTTTGTTAACCCAAAGCCCGAAAAAAATGATTAAATATTATAATTTTGAATTTTAAAATATGCACTAAATTATATTTTTATCAATATAATCTAAATTTGGTACACATATTATTTGGCATCCCATTTGAATCCGCTCGCAGTTTAAATCCAATCGCTCGTATACTTCCCGAGTTATAGGGCCCCAAAATTTGGAGCCCCCCTTAATACTGCCCTTATAAAAATAATTGAAACACTTAAAAGTTCTACTAAAAATTTTAAGATATTTTTTCTCTACAAGATTTTTTCATTTTGTTAACCCAAAGCCCGAAAAAAATGATTAAATATTATAATTTTGAATTTTAAAATATGCACTAAATTATTTTTTTATCAATATAATCTAAATTTGGTACACTTATTATTTGGCATCCCATTTGAATCCGCTCGCAGTTTAAATCCAATCGCTCGTATACTTCCCGAGTTATAGGGCCCCAAAATTTGGAGCCCCCCTTAATACTGCCCTTATAAAAATAATTGAAAGACTTAAAAATTCTACTAAAAATTTTAAGATATTTTTTATCTACAAGATTTTTTCATTTTGTTAATCCAAAGCCCGAAAAAAATTATTAAATATTATAATTTTAAAGTATGAACTAAAATTTCTTTTTATCAATATAATCTAAAATTAAATGTAAGACTTTTTACACCTATAACATTTTGCTCAAATTGTTAACCAAAAGGCCATAATAATTAAAAAGCACTGCTCGCAACGCATATTTTACCTAAGGGCGAGCTCTACGCGTTGCACAGTGGAGTATTTGTATGAAAAACCCGGTCAAAAGTCGAAAACACAAATCTAGTCGAAATATAAACAAATCGGCATTTTCTTAAAGAAGAATGTCTGGCCCGTCAAACTGTTACCATATAAGGGCGCCAAATGTTTATTTACATACGTAAATTAAATCAGAACCCAGTCATTGTAAGTAGCGAATGCGCCGAGGAACGACTAGGCCATAATACAGTACGCATTTGTTTTGTAATTTGTGTTTGTTGGTATTTGAATTTTTGAAAAACAAAAACGATTTTGATATGGTAGGAGAAGGTATGTACTTTACGTTGAATCAATTTTTAATTTGCAATTAAAATAATAAGTTTATGAATAATATTTGCAAGTCCTATAACTGTGTGATATTTTTTGCATCAAACTTTCGTATAAAAGTGTTTTTGAGTACCTGTCGCGTCTTGTCGCGTTATTTCTTTTGTACACGCATAATATTTAGACTATTCTTTAATCAATTTCGAAGAAAAATCTTCCGCACTCTTCCGCCATTTTGTGTACCATTTGTTTAAATATTAAGAGTAAAAGAGTATATATTGTACAGTCATTTGGTCGTTTCTCTTCAGACTTAATTTTTTTCTGATAATTTGATAACAAATGGGACAAATATGAAATATTTAAAAATAATTAGTTTGTTTTCTCGTTGGGGGTGGGTGAGTTACACCCCAACTCAGGGGTTCAAAAAAGAAAGAAAGAAAGTGACTATGGGAACGTGTCGATCGTCGAATTCTACTCGAAAAAATGGGTTGTGGCCAACGCGGGACTTTCTTTTACGTAGTTTTCATCAATATTTATTGATTATAAAAATATAATATTAGGAAATAATAATCCAACAGAAACAATATGAAAACCAAGCTTACCTTATATAAATGAATGGGTTGAAAATTATTCCAATACCAATTTGTAATGGTTTTGAAGTACCAACTATCAAAACTAACCAATTCTCAACAGAAATATTTTGAAATGTCATTTATCTAATTCAGACCATTTTGTTTTCTTGTCGAAATAGTGACAGGCGCAGATGATCCGATTAATTAAGCCACATTCGAATCCATGACAACGTAAACAAGATTCTCAAAATTTTCGGTAGCGGTTTTCTTGTAACTGGTACATTTATTGAAGAAACTTTTCAAACAAAAGTTGTGCGAAATATTAATATCATTCATTATGAAAGTAACTATTTCTGCCGTAAGTGCAGCCGTTCTAGTGATATTGGAGATAGAACAAAAAATGCATAGAGTAAACATGCACTGCCGGTTTGAATATGCTTTTCAAAAATAGGAGGTGCACAACTAGACCATATACAAGTCTTAAGTTTGAAGTCTCATAATTTTACGTTGGACAGTTTCGGCTCTAGAGCGTTCACATACACACACACACACGCACACACACACACACACACACACACACACAGACGTCACTCCGAAAATAGTCACATTCGATTCAGGGAAGCTCAAAACGTGTATATCCGTTGAAATCTCGAGTTCGATTTTTTTGGTGATCCCTATACTTACTTATTACTCTGTAAAAGAAAGTAAAAACCCCTATAACGTTAATTTTACTTTAATACCCTCCTAGTTACAGGGGGTTGAAAACATTGATTTTCAAGCAAAAACACTGATTAGCAAATTACTCAAAGAGGATCACATTTTCGAAAATGTTTGCCATGACATAAAAGTTAGCTTATGAAATTACAAAAATAATTCATGAAATAAAAATTTGTTTAGGCTCATCGTTGCTGAGATACAATTAATGTTAGGTGCAATTGAACATATCCCTGAAAAGATCACGCTCTTCAAATAGTCGTAACTCTAGTTTAAAAAATACTTTTCCATATGTGCCATGAACCAAATTAAAGCTATATATAGTAGCTTAAACTGTACTTTGTAAAATTTGATTTAAAAGATGATCTCATTATACGGTATTAGCACTAGAAAAAACCCTAAGTATTGTAATACGTATATAAATTTTTGAATATACAGCTTATTATCATATAATATTGTTTCTTATTTAATAATATTTGAATAAAATCTATAAAATAATTTTGTCCGCATATTTCAAACAAATACTCCACTGTGCGTTGGTGCGTTTTACGCGTACCAAATCTTGTTTTTATTAGAGTAACACAGAATTGAATGTAAATACTAGTTACATACATTTCTTTAATACAAGCAAATGTATTGGGTTAGATATTCAAAATTACATTCTATTATTCTTATAAACAAATCCATCAACACAAAGAGTCCAATTGACATTTGGTTTTTCATCATCGATCATCATCCAGCGCGTTCTCCAGTACGCGTTCTGTAGTGGAAATACTTTAAAGTTATCACCAGCAAACGATAAATTCTTCCCAACAAAGACACCCTGAAAGTAATTAAACGTCATTCATTAATGTATACAGGTTATACATTTATTTATAATTCGACACTATATTATATATGTAGTACAAAAGAGCTAAAGCATTTGGTCGTGTGTCTAGTAAAATTCAACGGATCCGGAGAATAACTGTCCGCCATTTGAAATAACGCAATTTTGAGAAAAACGCGTTTATAGTTAAACAAGAACTGGCGCAAGCGCCAGTGCTACCAGTTTGCCATTCTGGAGAGCCAAATTTTAATAAATACAATACTAAAAGCGATACGAATTCATTATTGGAATAAATATTTAACGAACATATCCAAATTCAAGTTTCTCTAATAATCAAATTATTGATTTATACAATAATGTGTTAAAATAGACGAGTCTTTAAAATGTCGTGTATGTTATCTTGCATTTTTGAGTTTACGTATATAATTTTAAAATCATCGACAATATACTCATAGAGCCGGCTGAACCAATCCAACCAATTATGATTCTGAAATTTATTTATTCCTGTACTATAACAGTATTAATTTCCATAACCCCACGTTTAAAATTGCACACATGGGTAACGTTAATATCGTTCGTTTCGTGATTAGCCAAGGATATTGAAAGTTATTTGAAAAACATTTCCTAATTTTATTAATTACAACACAGAAGCAAATAATATTGGAAAATATATGATTTCTTCGCTTCACCTATAGATGGCGTGCAATATCTGACATACTTCAAAATATTTTTACTTTCTTTTACGGAGTAATAAGTAAGTATTGTAATCATGAAAAATTTCGAACTCGAGATTTCAACGGATATACATGTTTTGACCTTCTCTGAATCGAATGTGACTATTTTCGGAATGACGTCTGTCTGTCTGTGTGTCTGTCTGTCTGTGTGTGTGTCTGTGAACGCTCTAGGGCCAAAACTGTCGAACGAAAAATTATGAAACTTCAAACTTCAACTTAAAACTTAAGTTCATGTTTACTCTATACATTTTTTGTTCTATCTCCAATATCACTAGAACGGCTACACTTACGGCAAATATAGTTATGTTCATAATGAAAGATATTAATATTTCGCACAACTTTTGTTTGAAAAGTTTCTTCATAAATTGTACCAGTTATGAGATAACTGCTACGAAAAAACTCAAATATCTTATTTACGTTGCCATGGTGATACCTACAATTGTGACAAATTTTATTATTTTTAAAACGAATCAACCATGAGTTACATCATTTGTTTCTTGTTTATTGAAAACAAACAAGCATTACTTTGACAGTTATCTGTATGAATTAATATTTAAAATATTGATTTCTTATTAGAATAAATTGTATCCGGTAAATTATTATAGAATCAATTTATATTACATATTTGCTGACATAATTAATTAACAATTTCAGAGTTTTACTGTGAAATTTGACTGTTTAAGAGTGAATACGATTAGTACTTCAAATTCAGATACATTATAAATTGGAATAATTATCCAGTTATTTTCATTATATTATATATATATATATATATATATATATATATATATATATATATATATATATATATATATATATTAATATCTAACTATTGAAAACTATGTAAAAGAAAGTTGAGTGCAGGCCACTCCAGATATTTTCATTATGGGCTCATAATTTGAAAAAACTTTAAAGACATAAAATATCTTAGAATTTTCAATAAAAATAATAATAAATAAGTTTTTTATGGGCAGTATTTAAGAGGTTTCAAATTTTGGGGCCCTATAACTCCGGACTTGTTGATTTAAAGTGCGACGAGAACGTAGAAATTATATGTATATAAAATATCACTAAAATCGGCCCGGTATCTTCAGAGGAGTTGCGGTCACAAACTCACATCATACGACCGACATACATACATCCAAGTATATGAGTTATATATATTTCAAGGCGAAAATACAAGAGCTTTTTGTTAAGATTTTTTTTGATCCGAGTATGTTAAGAAACACGACTAATCACTATAGCTCTCTTGTACTATATGTACGGCGAGCTAAAAAGCGCTGATCATATTTTCATAATTATTATTTTGAATCATTTTTTATGACCTATAAGTTCCAAATATGAAGAAATGCATTAACCTTTACTAGCGTTACATTTGAACTCGTTTTGATGCGAATTCATTTTCGTTTCTTATATCTATGAAATATTTAAAATGTAACTTAACCAACCTCCAAGTATGGACACGTGTACGGTGGTTCCATTCCATAGATAGTTGCTTCCCAAAATGTGTTTCTAATTGCCAGCATAACGCAAGTGTTAATCGGTTTCAAAGTACTGTAGGTTTCACAATGGTCGAGCGACTCCTTGTTACGGCATTTCTGCATACTTATTTCCATCTGAAATTCGTTTGAATAGCATAGTTATAGTGGTGGCTTATAGATACTAATGCATGTATGTTTATGCTCACACACCCGCAACTTGTAAACACTACTTTTGAGATAAAAAGTAATATCATAATGCGAATCGTCGCGTTCATAATGGCGGACGACGATATCGAAATCTTTTATATTGCAATATGATGCACCTGTACCACATTCGCACAAATCGAATCGTTCGATACGAGTAATCAGCTGCAATTCAAACAATTCAATATTAAACATATTATATACAGAATACAGTCCACTCCTCTTCGGTTCATTTGTCTAATTGAATATTTATAGTACCTAATCACAGATACACCATGTAAATAAAGCATTTCATTGTATATACACTTGTGATGGGAAGCATCGAATACTCGCGATTGCAAGAATCGAGTACTTATCCGAGTACATAAGTACTCGGATGAATACAGATACACGATAAAGACACAGAAAATCCCCTCACATAGTATTAGCAATATTAACCCGTCACTAAATTTGGCCACTGAAGTGGACGCAACTTGTAATCTATTTATTGCAAACAAATCAATGAAATCATATATATATATATTTACGTAGAATTGTTAATTTGATATCTTCGAAAAATATGGTCAGTTTATGATTTTCTACGGTAATTTTAAAAAAACCTAGCAATATTTGTAAAGCGAAAAAAAATTAATTCCTTGTACTCGAGTACCTCAACACTACTAATTACTGCATATAAGAAAATAAAGAAAGCTTCAATATATTATACAAAAAATAATATATATAAAGCAATTGTGTTTACTTATAATTAAGGCTGTGATTGAAATTGTCTTGGTGCACCTGAATTATTTAAATATATAATCTCACATCATTTATTTAATTTTTTAATAAACGTATAAATACCAACAGTTTGTTGCATACTATAAATCTGAAAAATTGAAAAGTATCTATTTACTGAAATGGGTTGCATAAAGCAAAGGTTTGCGGATTCATATTTTGGGAATGAATTTCATTGGTCAGAAATTTGAAATATATTTTAGCAGGATTCCATTTCATGCTTTTGTGGAATCCATAAGATTTGCATTTGCAGACGGCAAATTAAATACTCATCTTAAATTTAGCAGAACCCGATTATAAATTTATTAAAAACTCTCCAATAGTAGAATTACTTTGAAAGAACATTTTTATTTGCGAAAATTCTGATCGTTGTAAACATTGTTAGCAAAGTAGACATAATTGAAAAATCGTTTATTTATTTATATACTAAACTACATACACTTGTATTAAAACAATGTTGTCTTCCTTATTTTAAAAATATTACAGCTGTCAGAAAATTCGCAGAAAGCCGGAACCTATTCTCTGCCGCAGACTTACCTTTTTCGCTTGTAAATTAGACACACTAATCAGCAAACCGATGAGTACAAAACGGAGATCCATTGTTACAGTTGCTTTAATGAATTCGTAAAAATTAGAAACAGATACAGAATCGAAAAAAAAAAGAATGTTAAATACCTTCACTTGCGCTTGAATTAAGCCAATTACGCATTTCTGTGTAAAGTGAAAAGGAAACGATTTGCGTTGTATTTATGTACATAGCAGCCCCACTCTACTCTATTGTTTAATATCCTATTGTTTTAATATACCAATATCATAAAAATAATAAAAATACGCATCAGCGAGCGATCTGTCTAATTGAGTATTCGGAGTACGAAGTACAGAAGAGCTAAAGCATTCGGTCTGTAGTATTCTTGGATCAACAATGTACGACGAGTCTTTAAAATTTGGTTTATGATGTCATGAATGACAGAATTTTGGAGGGTTCCAAATTATGGGGCCCTATAACTCTGGACCTGTACTGACGATTGGATTTAAAATGCGACGAGAACTTCACGGTCGTGGAAATTATATGTATATCAGGCTCGATGCCTTCAGAGGAGTTGTGGTCACAATCTCAAGTCTTACGCCTGACTAAGCGAGCGAGATACATACATCCAAGTATATGAGTTCTATATATTTTTGGATTTAGGGCGAAAATGCAAGAAATTCTTGTTAAGATTTTTTCTATGTAAGTCACTGTCTATAACTCTTGTGTTTCCGAGAACATATACAATTAATAGAATAAGCGGTTACTTCCGGTTAATATTTTGTTTTCAAATAGAGAATATGCACATTCGAGCATTGTACATTCAACTGCATTGGCTTTACAGTGTTCACACACACACACTTACTTCTAATCTATTTAGAGTCATAGAGTCATTAATATTGAATTAAACAAATGACTGATTTAATTTTACAACCATTGTACATGTATGTAAATTGATGTCAAGTATTATTATTCCATAACTGTAATAGAGGCCATCAAAATATTGATAGTTAAGTGATGTCATCAAAAAGTTCCATAACAATGAAACTAATTGCACACAGATCGGTGTTTAGACCAAAAACTAAATCGTTCTAATTGATTTCTCCAGCATTTTTAAACATAGTTTTAATAAAACAAGTTTAGCTTTGTTAATCCACGCTCGGTGAGTTTCTTTCACATGACCCAATAGGTTATGGGCCCAGGTGAGTGATTAGAGCGTGATATCACACATGCTTGCTCATGTCGCGATTTTTTTAAGTTTGATTTGATCGTTAATCACATCGTGGAGAGGCAGTCCACGCCTAAGCAAACGTTTAACGGCAGCAATTTCCAGTTATGGAAACACCACATAGAAATCATCTTTCGAGCCCAGAAGCTGTTGGACGTCGTCAGTGCAGCCGACCGCCTCAGGTGCAGAACAAATGGCTTGGGACGACAACAACGCGAAGGCAATGCTGATTATTTCGATATCGATGGAGTTCTAGCAACTACAAACGATGGCATGCGAAACCGCGTCCTTGATGTAGATTCGGCTGAAGTCAATTCACGAACAACGTTCAGCGATAAACAAGGTAACCCTGAAACAACAGTTTTTCAGCTATTCGATAGTGGAAACTGACTCGATCGCGAAGCACATACGCAAAATCGAGTCACTGGCGCAAGCGTTGGCAGATGTCGGAGAGCCAGTGGGAGAAATCGACAAGATCGCGAAAACGCTAGGCAGTTTGCCGGCAAGGTATAGTTCCTTTGTTACTGCATGGGATTGGTACGCCGAGGAGCGGCAGACTTTTGAAAACTTGACGATTCGCATACTGATAAAAGAGCAGAAGCTGAATCTCAACGAAATGACTACCGCATTCGCAGCTGTGAAAGTAGACCCTTTCAGGTCGATGAGTTCGAGTAAAGCGGGCAATCCGAAGAAGAACAACCAGAACAAGAAGTTCAACAAGAGAAATGTCAAATGCTTCTTTTGTCATAAGAAAGGTCATTTTAAATCTGAGTGCAGGAAATTCTTAGCGAAGTCGAACAATCCTGGTTCGTCGGATTCAGGCGCAGAGCTGAAGGCGCAGCACATGAAGAAGTTCGGTTCGGTCGCCTTTATGCACACCCCGAAGCAGTTTCGGACCAAGTTCCAGCCGAAGTTCTACGACCCAGTGACCAAGAAGACCTCCGTTTCCAGGGACGTCGTATTCGACGAAGATGCCGTGCAGCCAGAGACGAGGTCTGACGAGAACAACGTAATCTTGAACTGGAACGTGATCGAGAATGCAGCGCCACCACCGTTCGTAGATGCAGGAGATCAACACGTAGACCGAGAGGACATTAATCGGCAGATCGGCGTGCAAGACGGCAACGCTGCAGCTGATGTTGAACTCCCTCGAGACTGCCTTCGAGACCACGCTGGTATCTAGAAACCTCTCCGGTACAGGGACGCGGACTTCGCCGCATGTACCGCGACGATCAACGAACTACAGTCCTTCGAAGAAGCAATTCCATCGCCAGAATCGAAGTCTGCCTTTCTGAACGGCGACATAGAAGAGGAAATCTTTATGTCTCAGCCCCAAGGGTTCACCGATAACCCAGATCTATTCTACAAATTGAAGAGGAGTTTATATGCGTTGAAGCAATCCCCACGCAGGCTCGGGTTCGATCACCGGTACCGGAAACATTTTTGTAATTTGGTATCACAAGATTAATCTACACATTTTATCTCTTATTATCTTATATATATATTGAAGTTATAAAACTATTAGGCTTGTGGAGTGAGAGAAGTATTTTAACCCAGGTTCGAATCCTGGTCACGGCAATCACAGTAGAGATCAAACTATTTTATAGCTTTAATGCTAAAAGAAGAAATTAATTATTATGTGAAATAGTGCGTCGTGGCTTGGTTAGTTAAAGCAAGGGTTAAAGCGCCTGTCTAGTAAGCAGGAGATCGGGAGTTTGAATCTCCCCGGGGCCTTCGTTGATATCTCGAACATTTTTATAAGCCATAATCGCAAATAATGATTTGGCCTCGAGTTTGGTCAAATATTCCTGAAGTATTTTTTTCAAACATATAAGATAGGCTCGTTTTACGGGAGTAATCTACGTTGTAAGTCACATCAATTTTAATTAAAATCCCGACGACTACCATAAGAGTAATAGGATCTGTTAGATTTATTAAATATGCGAATATAAAGTATTACTGCTGTACATATTTTATTTGTATTATAATAATAAAATATATGTTTCTGCTCTACAGCCTGTACATAAATAAATTATGTTTTGAATTTAACATTTAAATATATCGGGAAAGAAAACCTATTTCCGCAAAAGCTCCTTAAAACGATATCCTAAAATAACGATTACAAATTTATTCCACCACACAAACTGTACACATCATTTTATAAGCGCTAGTTTCAGTGTATATGCTGTGCAGACCTCGGTGTGGACACTATTTTCTTCGAGGTTGTCTTCAGAATTCACTTACCGCAATCAAATTTAAAAATAACGCCCGAGCAGGGACTTGAACCCTGGACCCTTGGATTAAAAGTCCAATGCTCTACCAACTGAGCTACCCGGGCTTATCTATAAATGTATATATATATATATATATATATATATATATATATATATATATATATATATATATATATATATATATATATATATATATGGCCATGGCAAATCTGACCTCCAACCGACCGCTGACCTTGCCGCACCTTTTTGTGGTTCTGGCCAGATGATATAGCCCAGATGGACCTAGCGGTACCAGAAGCGCCCATTTTGGCGAGATTGGCCAGATATAGTCCCAATATATATATATATATATATATATATATATATATATATATATATATATATATATATATATATATATATATCTCAAACAAAGTGTCTCTGAAATGTCATTTATCTAATTGAGTCCATTTTGTATTACTGTCCAAATATTGACAGGCGCAGATGATTTCTCGTAACTGGTACCTTTTTTAAAGAAACATTTCAGACAAAAATTGTGCAAAATATTAATATCTTTCATTATGAACATAACTATTTTTGCTGTAAGTGTAGTCGTTCTAGTGATATTCATTGGAAATACTGTATTAATACAATAGCAAATGTACACCAAAATACGCCTCGACTGAATGCTTTAGCTTCTTCAATACTTCGTACGGCGAGCTAAAAGTATAAGTGTGACCCCGACGTGATTTGAACACGCAACCTTCTGATCTGGAGTCAGACGCGCTACCGTTGCGCCACGGAGTCGATGTTCGTAGAAATGAGCAAAGGTACACACAACAACGCCTGCAGCACTTTCTAGCTTGCCGTACGAACTACAGATGAGCTTAAACATTCGGTCATGTGTCTGTACTATTCTCGGATCAAATGAAATCCTTTACAACAAGATTTTGTACGCGTAAAACGCACCAACGCGCAGAGCTCGCCCTTAGGTAAAATATGCGTTGCGAGCAGTGCTTTTTAATTATTATGGCCTTTTGGTTAACAATTTGAGCAAAATGTTATAGGTGTAAAAAGTTTTACATTTAATTTTAGATTATATTGATAAAAAAAAATTTTAGTTCATACTTTAAAATTCAAAATTATAATATTTAATAATTTTTTTCGGGCTTTGGATTAACAAAATAAAAAAATTTTGTAGACATAAAATATCTTAGAATTTTTAGTAGAATATTTAAATGTATTAATTATTTTTGTAAGGGCAGTATTAAGGGGGGCTCTAAATTTTGGGGCCCTATAACTCGGGAAGTATGCGGGCTATTGGATTTATACTACGAGCGGATTCAAATGGGATGCCAAATAATATGTGTACTAAATTTAGATTATATTGATAAAAAAATAATTTAGTACATATTTTAAAATTCAAATTTATAATATTTAATAATTTTTTTCGGGCTTTGGGTTAACAAAATGAAAAAATCTTGTAGATAAAAAATATCTTAGAATTTTTAGTAGAATTTTTAAGTGTTTCAATTATTTTTATTAGGGCTGTATTAAGGGGGGCTCCAAATTTTGGGGCCCTATAACTCGGGAAGTATACGGGCGATTGGATTTAAACTGCGAGCGGATTCAAATGGGATGCCAAATAATATGTGTACCAAATTTGGAGTGAATCGCTCCTGTACCTTCAGAGGAGTAGAGGGCACAAATTTGGTCTTACGAGCGAGCGACGACTAACATCCAAGTATATAAGTTATATACATTTTCGGAATCAGGGCGACGAGACGAACACTTTTTCTTAATGAAATTTTTTGATCCGAGAATGCTACAGACGCACGACCGAATGCTTTAGCTTCTTCGGTACTTAAAAATTCTACTAAAAATTCTAAGATATTTTATATCTACAAGATTTTTTCATTTTGTTAATGCAAAGCCCGAAAAAAATTATTAAATATTATAATTTTGAATTTTAAAGTATGAACTAAATTTTTTTTTATCAATATAATCTAAAATTAAATGTAAAACTTTTTACACCTATAACATTTTGCTCAAATTGTTAACCAAAAGGCCATAATAATTAAAAAGCACTGCTCGCAACGCATATTTTACCTAAGGGCGACCTCTGCGCGTTGGTGCGTTTTACGCGTACCAAATCTTGTTTAATAATTAAGTTGAATGCTAATAAACATTGTATTAATACATACAAATATAATGTAACAAATAGTAAAGAATAAAAAATGTTAATAATTCGTAATACATGTAATACGCAGTAATTCATTGGAAATACCGTATTAATACAAGAGCAAAAATACGCCTCCCTCGACTGAATGCTTTGGCTCTTCTGTACCTTGGTACGGCGAGCTAAAAGTACGAGTGTGACCCCGACGTGATTTGAACACGCAACCTTCTGATCTGGAGTCAGACGCGCTACCGTTGCGCCACGGAGTCGATGTTTACATAGAAAGGAGCATAGGTACACACAACAATGCCTGCAGCTCGCGGTATTTTCTATTTGGTGGATTTTTAGCTCGTCGTACGATAGTACAAGACAGCTATAGTGATTAGTCATGTGTCTGTAATATAAAAAGAAATCTTAACAAGCATAGGTGCAGGCAACAATGCCTTCTGCCCGCCGTATATATACTCGTATATAGGTAGAACACACTTTGTAGCTTGCCGTACGAACTACAGATGAGCTTAAGCATTTGGTCGTGTGTCTGTACCATTCTCGAATCAAAAGGAATCATTTACAAAAAGAGTTTGTCTCGTCGCCTAGAATCCAAAAATATGTATAACTTATATACTTGGATTAAAGTTAATCGTAGTATAAACCAAGATTATCTTAAAAATTGGTTTTCTTCATGCTCACGTATCATCGGTTAGGAATTAATCGGCGATTATATCTATGCGGTCGTTTATTGACTGTAGATTAGTACAACAGCGCCAGGCACTTGTATCGGTATTTTCAGAAAATAAGTCTACATAACTTCATTTGATGTGCTTTATGTCATTAAAATAAAATAAATTATGAACAATTTACTGGATGTATACGTTTATTCTGGCGACGACGACGATTATTACATGAACGAAGTCATATATATTCCAAGACCGTCTGTTATACGAACTATTGTATTCCAGGCATTGTTTTTCTCTTGTGAAGGAGCTAAAGTATTATTCACAAAAAGTGTCTGTCTCATCGCCCTGATTCCAATATATATATATATATATATATATATATATATATATATATATATATATATATATATATATATATATATATATATATATATAGATATATATATATATATATATATATATATATATATATATATATATATATATATATATTACTTATATATTTGGATGTTAGTCGTCGCTCGTAAAACCAAATGTGCCCTCTTCTCCTCTGAAGGTACCGGAGCGATTCACACCAAATTTTGTACACAAATTATTTGGCATCCCATTTGAATCCGCTCGCAGTTTAAATCCAATCTCTCGTATACTTCCCGAGTTATAGGGCCCCAAAATTTGAAGCCCCCTTTAATACCGCCCTCATAAAAATAATGTTAACACTCAAAATTTTTACTAGAAATTCTAAGATATTTTACTTCTACAAGATTTGTTCATATTGTTAACCCAAAGCCCGGAAAAAATTATTAAATATTATAATTTTGAATTTTAAAATATGCACTAAAAATATTTTTTTATCAATATAATTACAAAAAATTGTAAGACTTTTTATATCTATAACATTTTTTTTTATCTTTTCATATCTTAACCTAAAGGCGAGCTCTACGCATTGGTGCGTTGTACGCGTAGCAAATCTTGTTTTATTCTCTATTATGTTCTTATATGTTAATGCAATATCTACAGATTTGGTAAAAATTACTACCCTTTTTCGATTTTATTTTCCATTTTAATCAGCTTCAGGTTTATTTTCAAAAATGCACTGCTTTTAGTTCGTGAAGTTAGTTGCGAATTACAATTCCAACATTGCCAAATTTAAGTTCGAGAGTAACTAATCTTAGATTAGATAACCGTGACATAGAGTGAAGAAAACCAATATATTTCTAATCTTCGATTATCTTTAATCGAAGATTAGATAATCGCAGTATAAATTTTTATTTATACTGCGATTATCTAATCTTCGATTAAAGATAATCGAAGATTAGAAATATATTGGTTTCCTTCACTCTATGTCACGGTTATCTAATCTAAGATTAGTTACTCTCGAACTTTCTTCAATTTTTTGAAGAAATCGGGCATTAATCAAACTCAAACGTGCAAATAATCATTTATGGTTTAACCTTATACCTGTTATAATTATTTGTATGTATAATATACCTTACAGTTTACTTATTTCCGTCACTTCTGACGATGACTGAAACTACCGCTTCTGAGATGATTTGTTGTACAGTTTGTGTGGTGGAATCAATTTTTAATCGTTATTTTAGAATAACCTTTTGCCGAAATAGGTTTTCTTTCAAATGTTAAATTAAAACGTAATTTATTTATGTACTGGCTGTAGAGCGTTCACACATAAAAACAGATACATATATTTTATTATTATAATACAAATACAATATATACAGCAGTAATACTTTATGTTCGCATATTTAATAATTCTATAACAGATCCAATTACTTTTATGGAAGTCGTCGGGATTTTAATTAAAATTGATGTGACTAACAACGTAGATTACTCCCGTACGAGTCAATCTTTACATGTTTGGAAAAATACTTCAGGAATATTTGACCAAACTCGAGACCAAATCATTATTTGTGAATATGGCTAAAAATGTTCGAGAAATCAACGAAGGCCCCGGGGAGATTCGAACTCCCGATCTCCTGTTTACTAGACAGGCGCTTTAACCAACTAAGCCACGGCGCCACTTTTTTAAGCTATTTCACATAACAATTTATTTCTCCTTTTACTGTTAAAGCCATAAAATAGTTTGGTCTCTACTGTGATTGCTGTGACCAGGATACGAACCTGGGTTAACATACTTGCCTCACTCCACAACCTGAATAGTTTTGTAACTTCATTATTTATAAGATAATATCGAGATAATAAGGGATAATAATATGTTCAGATTAATCTTGTGGTACCAAATTACAAAAATACTTCCGGTACCGGGAATCGAACCCGAGCCTGCTGGGTGAAAGCCAGCTATCCTAGCCACTAGACCATACCGGAGTTTATATCGTAGTTAGGTGGTAAATTTGTACAAATGTACACGTCTTCAGTTAATATATGGTAATTCGTTGTTACCAGGATTACTTAATATATAAATGGGATGCCAAGTAATATGTGTAGCAAATTTGGTTCAAATCACTAAGGTACCTTCATAGAAGTAGAGTAAGCGTTACCACCTCTTAAAAATGCGATAATAGTTATTTTTATTAATCCTGAATTACGAGCTATTTAGCTATTCCGTGACGATACATTTGCGTCAGTCTCGTCTCGAAAACTCGAGACGAGACAAGTCATGTCTTGTCTCTCGCGGCATCACTTACAAAATATGATAAACTTTACACTGTATGTCCATGACTTATCACTAAATTATCAATATAATACCAAGCGTTACTTGGCATTTAATTTATTCTTATTTCACTAAATACGGATTAAATAAAATGGAAGACATTAAGTTGATCCCTGTAAAAAATGGGTTTGCGGCAACTATGTTTTAAAAATGCTGGAGAAAGCTATTAGAACGGTTTAGTTTTTGGTCTAAACACCGATCTGTGTGCAATGAATTTCATTGTTATGAGACTTTTTGATGACATCCAACTCAACGATCAATATTTTGGTGGCCTCTAATATAGTTATGGATTAATAATACTTGACATCAATTTACATACATGTACAATGGTTGTAAAATTCAATCAGTCATTTGTCTAATTCAATATAAATAACTCTATGACACTAAATGGATTAGAAGTAAGTGTGTGTGTGTGTGTGAACACTGCAAAGCCAATGCAGTTGAATGTATAATGCTCGAATATGCATATTCTCTATTTGAAAACAAAATATTAACTGGAAGTAACCGTTTATTCTAGCTAATTTTATATTATCTCGGAAACAGCATGAGTTATAGACAGTGACTTACATAAACAAGATTTGGTACGCGTAAAACGCACCAACGCGCAGAGCTCGCCCTTAGGTAAAATATGCGTAGCGAGCAGCGGTTTCTAATTATTATGGCCTTTTGGTTAACAATTTGAGCAAAATGTTATAGGTGTAAAAAGTCTTACATTTAATTTTAGATTATATTGATAAAAAAAAAATGTTAGTTCATATTTTAAAATTCAAAATTATAATATTTAATAATTTTTTTTCGGGCTTTGGATTAACAAAATGAAAAAATCTTGTAGATAAAAAATATCTTAGAATTTTTAGTAGCATTTTTAAGTGTATCAATTATTTTTATAAGGGTAGTTTTAAGGGGGGGCTCCAAATTTTGGGGCCCTATAACTCGGGAAGTATACGAGCGATTGGATTTAAACTGCGAGCGGATTCAAATGGGATGCCAAATAATATGTGTACCAAATTTAGATTATATTGATAAAAAAATAATTTAGTGCATATTTTAAAATTCAAAATTATAATATTTAATCATTTTTTTCGGGCTTTGGGTTAACAAAATGAAAAAATCTTGTAGATAAAAAATATCTTAGAATTTTTAGTAGCATTTTTAAGTGTATCAATTATTTTTATTAGGGCAGTATTAAGGGGGGCTCTAAATTTTGGGGCCCTATAACTCGGGAAGTATACGAGCGATTGGATTTATACTGCGAGCGGATTCAAATGGGATGCCAAATAATATGTGTACCAAATTTAGATTATATTGATAAAAAAATAATTTAGTGCATATTTTAAAATTCAAAATGATAATATTTAATCATTTTTTTCGGGCTTTGGGTTAACAAAATGAAAAAATCTTGTAGACAAAAAATATCTTAGAATTTTTAGTAGTATTTTTAAGTGTATCAATTATTTTTATAAAGGCAGTATTAAGGGGGGCTCTAAATTTTGGGGCCCTATAACTCGGGAAGTATACGGGCGATTGGATTTAAACTGCGAGCAGATTCAAATGGGATGCCAAATAATATGTGTACCAAATTTGGAGTGAATCGCTCCGGTACCTTCAGAGGAGTAGAGGGCACAAATTTGGTCTTACGAGCGAGCGACGACTAACATCCAAGTATATAAGTTATATACATTTTTGGATTCAGGGCGACGAGACGAACACTTTTTTTGATCCGAGAATGCTACAGACACACGACCGTATGCTTTAGCCTCTTCGGTACTACGTACGGCGAGCTAAAAAGTAACATTAAAACATTAACAACAAATGAGTTAACATTAGGAAGAATTTTAAACAACACCAAACCAAAATCAGATTATATTAATTCTTCTGGTGTATACGAAATTGTGATGTGATGATTGTGACAAAATATATATAGGACAAAGTGGCCGTAACTTCAAAACTAGATTTAAAGAGCACGCTAAATCCCTAAAGGATAATAAATGCAACACGGATGTATCCTAGCATTGCATCGAAGAAAACCATAGTTATAATGACGATTACAAATCCTTCACGTTGAGACTAAAGGATTAAGACTTAACTTAAAATGCTTAGATATAAGAAAGGCCGCCTATTCTCAAAAACCTATTGTTGACGAACAAACTGATGTAAACCAGTCTCCCTTCCTCAATATTGTATTTAGTTTATAAGTTTACTTGTAACTGTTTTGTGTATCGTGTCAGCGGCAATTTTTAGTATAGCATTATGCAAAGCGTTTTATAACATTTCCTGTAAGAAATGATCTGGTCAGAGGCGGTCGAAGGGATTACGTAGTACCTATTGGTTATGATATTTCTCTGTCAGTATAGTTTTGCTGTACAATGAGAATGGTAGTGTTTTTGTGATTTGTGCCCTGTGCATCTGGTATGGAGAATATTAGCGGTGAGTCAAGTCTGTCTGTTTATATTTATATTCTTGCAATCATATGTATAGGTAAATGGTGACAGCCATTTTCCTGAATGTATGTTATGTGTATGTCAAAATGTGTTATTGTCACCTATCCCTAACCTTTGTATCGGTGCTGGCCTGGAAACCGCTTTATGATAGTCGAGAAAGTGCCCAGCGATGTAGCATATATATTTACCGGTATGTTGCCAGCGGTGCCCTGCCTGCCAGCTTTAATGTCTATCCTCAGGACTGAGCCCAACATATCGCTTCGTACCTCCGGGGAGATATGGTGGAGATTGAGTTTCACTCTTTCTTCCGATACCATGCAAATCTCATGGCGGAGGCAAGCTTCTTGTAGATTCACACTAGTTTGTGTAGAGCACAACGATTACCTTCGTACCTTCGAAGGGATATGGTGGAGAAGGAGTTATCTAATAAAGGAGCCGAGATATGCATTCTCTTTTTTGCTTTCAAAAGTGTGCTAGTACCTTAGCGGTGTTTAATTATTATAGCCTTTTTATTTATGGACAACACAAACACTTTTTGTCAAGAATTCTTTTTTGGTCCGAGAATGCTACAGACACACACGACCGATTACTTTAGCTCTTTTGTATTTAAAGATAATAGTTCTGTATAATTATTATTAATATTTATAAGGCCCAATCGCTATAAATACTAAGTGCGATAGCAATTCATTATTGGAATATATTCAAGTTTCTCTAATATTCAAATTATTACTTTATACAATAACTAGGGTCACCCGTGGGCACCATGTGCCCATATGGTATACAGTACATAGGTCAGTTTTGACTGATGGCGAATTTTCATGACATGACAATAATAATTACACGGTTGTATGGTACAACTGGCCATAAGTGTTGTATCATTAAGTTGTATCCTTAATTGTATTACACAAGAAACAGGATTATAAATTTACTTACGATTGCTGTTGATGATCGATGATTCAAAAAATATGTATTACAAACCCTTTTTACACAACATTTTTAATGAATTGACATTTGATTCATTATTGTTTTGAATTAAATAATCAAGCTAGATTTTTGAATTTTGCAGTATTAAACTGATGCAGTGTCACAACGGCAGTTTTAAAAGTGATAATTAGTTATATGCTAAAATACAATGGATTGTGCCATCAAAAATAAAAGAATAAAATTGCCAACCAAACATGTTTCTAAATATGTTTGAATTATCTCTTCAACATTTTATTTCTCTAATAATTAGAATTATAAATGTACTTACTTGCAGTTATTATAATTTGACGAACTATAAAATCTTACCGCAACTCATATTTTCAAAAATCACTGCTTCTTGGCCATTTTGAAGTGAAAAATATTAACTATGAATTCAAATAAATGTACAGAAACACGTATTTGCTAAAAATATATGCTAATTAGGCAATAATATGCACTTATTTCATATTATATACTTAAAAATTGAAATTATAGTATGCTACTCCCCTTAAACTTAAGATTAAACATTGAATTGAAGATTTATCACACAAAAACCAATTTTGACTGATTTCATTCTGACGTTTGATTTGTTTTTGTTTATTTCAAAGCAGACTGAGCCTTCAGTAGAGTAGTGATTGTTTTATTTCAGTATAAACTATTTGATTATTTTTTATAACATTATTAACAGTCGCCATGGTGCAGTGGCTAAGTGTCATGCCTTTCACCCTGGAGGTCGTGAGTTCGATCCCCGTCTATGCCAATCTGCATTTTTACAAAAAAAAGCGTTCTACACAAACACACTCAAATACAAACATTTCTGGGTTATTATATTAATGATGTAAATAAATAATTAATTTATAAATGTTCATGCACAAAAAAAAAAAAAATCACTAATTGACACTTTAGAATATATTCATGGAAATAATATTCGTGAACAATATCACAAATGCCTTTTTGGTCCAAAGTCGTTAACATTCAAATATTCATACCACAAACATAATTATGAAAAACTTATTTATAATTTATTTGACTTTTATAAAAGTAAATGATTTGGTGGAGGTCTGATGAAATTTCAGAAGACAGAGATCTAATTGCGTGTTCACTAAACTCTGTTGTTCATTCAATGTTCTAAATACCTAGAAAACCAACATGTATCTGAGCTGTCTCAGAGATATTACATTTAGAGCGCAAATGTAATGTACATTGTAACATATATGTTATATATATATATGAGCCTTCATAATTTATATCTCTGACAAATTACATTGTAATATATCAGAGAACTATGTGTTTCTTTATTTGTTTGTTATAATTAATATTTACATTTATTTCTAATGACTAAAACAAGATTTGGTACGCGTAAGACGCACCAATGCGTAGAGCTCGCCTTTAGGTACACATTAAAATGTTTTCTGTAAAATCACTATTATTATTATAGGAGTCTAGAATGCCTATAATAATTATAGTAAAAATACATACCTAAGTAAAATTACATACGTAAAATCTCATATCCATTATTTACATATATTTCAATGACATATTTCAGTAAAGTAATTTTTAGCTCGCCGTACGTAGTACCGAAGAGGCTAAAGCATTCGGTCGTGTGTCTGTAGCATTCTCGGATCAAAAAATTTCATTAAAAAAAAGTGTTCGTCTCGTCGCCCTGATTCCGAAAATGTATATAACTTATATACTTGGATGTTAGTCGTCGCTCGCTCGTAAGACCAAATTTGTGCCCTCTACTCCTCTGAAGGTACCGGAGCGATTCACTCCAAATTTGGTACACATATTAATTGGCATCCCATTTGAATCCGCTCGCAGTTTAAATTCAATCGCTCGTATACTTCCCGAGTTATAGGGCCCCAAAATTTGGAGCCCCCCTTAATACTGCCCTTATAAAAATAATTGAAGCACTTAAAAATTCTACTAAAAATTCTAAGATATTTTATGTCTACAAGATTTTTTCATTTTGTTAACCCAAAGCCCGAAAAAAAAATTAAATTTTATAATTGTGAATTTTAAAATTTGCACTAAATTTTTTTTTTATCAATTTAATTTAAATTTGGTACACATATTATTTGGCATCCCATTTGAATCCGCTCGCAGTTTAAATCCAATCGCCCGTATACTTCCTGAG
The DNA here is from genome assembly GCA_933228885.1 of Leistus spinibarbis. Lineage (NCBI taxonomy): Eukaryota > Metazoa > Arthropoda > Insecta > Coleoptera > Carabidae > Leistus > Leistus spinibarbis. The sequence continues at coordinate 2,212,834 of OW121813.1, forward strand.
TTATAGGGCCCCAAAATTTGAAACCCCCCTTAATACTGCCCTTATAAAAATAATTAATACACTTAGAAATTAGACTAAAAATTCTAAGATATTTTATGTTTATAAGATTTTTTCATTTTGTTAACCCAAAGCCCGAAAAGAATTATTAAATATTATAATTTTGAATTTTAAAATATGCACTAAAAGTTTTTTTATCAATATAATCTAAAATTAAATGTAAGACTTTTTACACCTATAACATTTTGCTCAAATTGTTAACCAAAAGGCCATAATAATTAAAAAGCACTGCTCGCAACGCATATTTTACCTAAGGGCGAGCTCTACGCGTTGGTGCGTTTTACGCGTACCAAATCTTGTTTACATAAACATGTGAATTTATCAATAATCCGCTATGGAAAAATACACATCTTTACGGGCTTTGAGTTAACAATATGAAAAATCTTGTAGATATAAAATATCTTAGAATTTTTAGTAGATTTTTTGAGTGTTTTAATTATTTTTATAAGGGCAGTATTAAGGGGGGCTCTACATTTTGGGGCTCTATAACTCGGGAAGTATACGGGCGATTGCATTTAAACTGCGAGCGGATTCAAATGCGATACCAAATAATATGTGTAGCAATTTTGGTGTGTATCGCTCCGGTACCTTCAAAGGAGTAGAGGGCACACATGGTTTTACGAGCGAGCGACAACTAACATCCAAGTAAATAAGTTATATATATTTTTGGATTCAGGGGGACGAGACAAACACTTTGTGTTAATGAAATATTTTGATGCGAGAATGCTACAGACGCACGAACGAATGCTTTAACTTCTTCAGTACTTCGTACGGCGAGTTATAAATGTGTTTCTCGTCGCCCTGAATCCAAATATATATATATAACTCATATTGCTCGTAAGACCAAATTTTTACTTCCTACTTCTCTGAAGGTATCGGAGCGATTCACACCAAATTTGGGCCATATATTATTTGGCATCTCATTTGAATTGAATCTCGCAATTTAAACCCAATCGCCCCTATACTTCCCTAAATATTAAATATTATAATTTTGCATTTTAAAATATGCACTAAAAATATATTTTTATCAAAATATCCTACAAATTATTATAAGACTTTTTTATATCTATAATATTTTTTGAAATAGTTAACCAAAAGGTGATTATAATTCTTACCTTTAAGGCGAACTGGACGCATAGGTGCGTTGTACCCTTTGTTTACTATTTAAGTTGAATGCTAATATACATTGTATTAATACATACAAAGTTCATAAGGAATAAAAAATATGAATAATTTGTAATACATGTAATACGCAGTAATTCATTGGAAATACCGTATTAATACAAGAGCAAATACGCCTCCCTCGACTGAATGCTTTGGCTCTTCTGTACCTTGGTACGGCGAGCTAAAAGCATGAGTGTGACCCCGACGTGATTTGAACACGCAACCTTCTGATCTGGAGTCAGACGCGCTACCGTTGCGCCACGGAGTCGATGATTTCATAGAAAGGAGCATAGGTACACACAACAATGCTTGCAGCTCGCCGTATATTCTATTTGGTGGATTTTTAGCTCGTCGGACGACAGTGCAAGACAGCTATAAGGAATAGTCATGTGTCTGTAATATAAAAATAAAAATAATTAATAGTTCTTGCTGTTGGCACTTGTTGAAACATTTTTAATAAAATTTGCAATAAAAACACTCGTTAAGTTTCAAAGAATTTGTTTATTGTTAATACGTATTTCGGCTTCTTAGGCCATCATCAGAACATATACAAGAAAATTACAATGGGGTCTGTACTTATATCTAAGACAAATTGTAAACAATATGGAGGGGTTATATTAAGGGAAAACCAAGCAAGGATTAGAGTGGTTTTAGAAGCGATGACGAGTTCAGATCTAACTGTTCATTCATTTAGTTCTTGTTCTGAGAAACTGCTTTATTGCTCTCTAATGCTTCTAGAAGGTTCAACTTTAATCCTTTCTTGTTGACATGTAAGTGACTTTAGTTTTTCTGATATTCTAAAGCTGGTTTTGCCTATGAAATTAATTTTGCGATATATATTAGTATTTTCTTCGATAGATTTGTGGTAAAAATGTTTGGTCAATTCCTGTCGTTGTTTCCTGTGCACCATCTTATTAATAATTATAGGGTTGTATCCATTATTTAATGCAATGTCTCTTAATGTTTGTAATTCGGTTTCAAAATCGGAATCAGATAAAGGAATTTTATGTAGTCTAGATGTAAAGCTGTGGAAAGCTGAGAATTTTATATTTTCTGGGTGATTGGAGGATTGTGGTATAATTGTATCTGTATAAGTTGGTTTCCTGTAGATATTAAATGATAGTTTATTGAGATTATGCATGATAGTCAAATCTAAAAAGTTATTATTTTTATCTATTTCTTTTTCTATGGTAAATTGAATGTTTTGATTTAAAGAGTTTAGAAAGGTTAGGAAATAATCTAGTTGTCTGTCTGTGCCTGTCCATAGGCAAATAATATCATCTACGTATCTGTACCACCATGAGATTTTATTTAGAAATGAATTGTTCGAATTGAAGAGCTTAATCTCAAAATCATTCATTCATAAATATGTCTGCAAACAAGGGAGAAAGTGGAGAACCCATTGGTAGTCCATCATTTTGTTTATAGATCTTGTCATCAAAGTTGAAATAGTTTTGGTCAAGACACAAATTAATCAAATTCATGAGTTCAGTTTTCTTAATATTACTACCGCAATAGGTAAGTTGCATTTCTAAAATATTCCGAAGTTCTTTTATTGGAATAGAGGTGAACAGGCTGCGAATGTCGAAGGAAACTAATTTGCTATTCGTGGGTATAGTTATGTGTTGTATTTTCTCTATTAATTCTATACTATTTTTAATTGTGTATTTTGGTTGGAAATCCAAATAATCGGGTAGAACTGAATTTAGTTTTTTGCATAGTTTATAGGCGTAGGTGCGTTAACATAAGATACAACAGGTCTTATGGGATGATCTTTCTTGTGTAATTTAGGCAAACCAAAGAATATTGGTGTGCTTGGATTCATATTAGTTAGATGGTACATATTTTATTTATTTAGTATGGATGAACATTGTTTAACTGTCTTAATGATCTGTTTCTGGTAATTGTTAGTGGGATCTGATTTGATATTGATGAGTTTATTCTCTATAATAAAATTATTAACCTTATTAATGTAGTCAGATTTATCTAGAATAGCAATAGTGTTCCCTTTGTCGGCTTTACAAATAATTAGGTTGTTGATATTAATTTTTCTATTAATGGATGTAATTAATGCTAGTTCTTTGACATCTTCAGACTGTTTGTGGTATGATTTAAGCTGTTTTTTAATGATTGAAGCACAATTTTCTTTAATAAATGGGGTTGTATGAGGATTGTTGAATACAGCAGCTTCTGTGTCTACGGCCAAATTTTGGAGGTGTATCTTACTAATGTTAATGTTTGGTGAGTATTGAAGTACTTTGTTGAGGAGTGAAGTTTCGGCTTCGTTAAAGGTGATAGAGGATAAGTTCTTGACTCTCGGATAGAATTCATTTTTCTCCCGATCATCCTTAACCGTTTGGGTTTGTTTGTTGGCGTTGGTAGAGGATTGTATGAGTTTCTTCAATTTTGCTGATTGTTTCACATATTGGACGTGACTTTGGTACGCGACAGATTCTCGACTTTCTCCCTTGTTTGCAGACATATTTATGAATGAATGATTTTCAGATTAAGCTCTTCAATTCGAACAATTCATTTCTAAATAAAATCTCATGGTGGTACAGATACGTAGATGATATTATTTGCCTATGGACAGGCACAGACAGACAACTAGATTATTTCCTAACCTTTCTAAACTCTTTAAATCAAAACATTCAATTTACCATAGAAAATGAAATAGATAAAAAAATTAACTTTTTAGATTTGACTATCATGCATAATCTCAATAAACTATCATTTAATATCTACAGGAAACCAACTTATACAGATACAAGTATACCACAATCCTCCAATCACCCAGAAAATATAAAATTCTCAGCTTTCCACAGCTTTACATATAGACTACTTAAAATTCCTGTATCTGATTCCGATTTTGAAACCGAATTACAAACATTAAGAGAAATTGCATTAAATAATGGATACAACCCTATAATTATAAATAAGATGGTGCACAGGAAACAAAGACAAGAATTGACCAAACATTTTTACCACAAATCTATCGAAGAAAATACTAAAATATATCGCAAAATTAATTTCATAGGCAAAACCAGCTTTAGAATATCAGAAAAACTAAAGTCACTTACATGTCAACAAGAAAGGATTAAAGTTGAACCTTCTAGAAGCATTAGAGAGCAATAAAGCAGTTTCTCAGAACAAGAACTTAATGAATGAACAGTTAGATCTGAACTCGTCACCGCTTCTAAAACCACTCTAATCCTTGCTTGGTTTTCCCTTAATATAACCCCTCCATATTGTTTACAATTTGTCTTAGATATAAGTACAGACCCCATTGTAATATTCTTGTATATGTTCTGATGATGGCTTAAGAAGCCGAAATACGTATTAACAATAAACAAATTCTTTGAAACTTAACGAGTGTTTTTATTGCAAATTTTATAAAAATAAAATAAAAATCTTAACAAGCATAGGTGCAGACAGAAATGCCTTATGCCCGCAATACATATATACGTAGAACACACTTTCTAGTTTGCCGTACGATGTACAGATGAGCTTAAGCTATCGGTGGTGTGTCTGTAGCAGTCTCGGATCAAAAAATATGATTAACAAAAAGTATTTGTCTTGTCGCGCAGTGGATCCTAGTTTCCTAGTGCTGAAAAGTCTAAAAGTAAAATGAATTTTCGATTTGGGGACGGAAGTGGTTCAGATATTTTGTAATAAATTTGTTTAATCCTAATTTCGTTACATTCTCTTATCAACGACGTTATAATTATAATAGGTATTCATATAAACTTATAAATAAGCCCGGGTAGCTCAGTTGGTAGAGCATTGGACTTTTAATCCAAGGGTCCAGGCTTCAAGTCCCTGCTCGGGCGATCATTTTAAATTTGAGCGAAATATTCCATTGCGATAAATTCGAGGAAAACGGTTTCCTCACAGCATACTCTGAAATAGACTGATCACTTCGAAATTAGGTGACAAAACTCGAGGCCAAATCATTATTTGTGATTTTGGCTTATAAAAATGTTCGGCCCCGGGGAGATTTTTTTGCAGAATCGGACACTATGAAGTGTAGACTATGGGTTTCTGAAGCCGTTTTTCGAAATTCGAGTTGGAAATATGTGAAATTTCGTATTTAAACAAAACAATGTTTTTGCTCAAAAACGGCGTTTTTGGGCGCGTCTGTTTTCTGAAGTTGAAACTTTAAACGCGTTTTTCTCGAAACCATATGTTTTAAATCGCGCGGTAGAATATCTCGACAACGAATTAACCGATTTAACTCTCGATAAGCGCATCTTAAAGGTAATAAAATTCTCTAGGAGTTGAAATTCGACGAAGTGTGTCCGACAATTATTAATATTTTTTAAGGCCTGCCAAAGTAGAAAAAAAGTGGCAAAAAATGACACTTTTCGTACGATGGTCGCCATTTTGCTAATTATGGTCCAAATGGAACACCCGAGGGTCAATTCTTAGACAATTTAATATACTTTAAAACACTTTTCTTTTTTTTGTTTCAGACAACTGGGACCAGAGTTATACTACCGCGCGCCAACCAATGCCAAATTGAGCTGCCCACTTTGGACCTGGACATCTTCGCCGGGGCTGAACGTACCCGAGGATTACTTAACCTAACATTGGGTAGAGAAGGTAGCGAACGGAAGATAGTCTAATTTGTATTGTTTTGTATATTGCTATGACTCGTGAACAAGTACTGATATTACTGGACTTTAATCAATGTATCCATTTACTTACCAACAATGTAACATAAATGAAATCTTTTAATAGGGAAATATCAAAGGCACAGCGTTACTTGGCATTTAATTTATTCTTATTTCACTAAAATACGGATTAAATAAAAGGAAATCAATTGAGTTGATCTCTGTAAAAAACGGGTTTGCGGCAAATATATTTTAAAATGCTAGAGATACATATTAGAACGGTTTAGTTTTTGGTCTAAACACCGATCTCTGTGCAATGAATGTCATTGTTATGGAACTTTTTTAAGATATCACATAACGATCAATATTTTGATGGCCTCAATTATAGTTTTAGAATAATGATACTTGACATCAATTTACTTACATGTACAATGGTTGTATATTTCAATCAGTCATTTGTCTAATTCAATATTAATAACCCTATGACACTAAATAGATTAGAAGTAAGTTTGAGGTCTGTGAGTGTGTGTGTGTGTGTGTGTATGTGTGTGTGAACACTGTAAAGCCAATGCTGTTGCAGATGAAATTGTGAAACTATAAACATAACATTTGTATAATGCTCGAATGTGCATATTCTCTATTTGAAGACAAAATATTAACCGGAATTTAACAGTTTATTCTAGCTAATTTTATATTATATATATATATATATATATATAACTCATATACTTGGATGTATGTATCTCGCTCGCTTAGTCGGTCGTAAGTCCTGAGTTTGTGAACGCATCTCCTCTGAAGACACCGGGTCGATTTTAATAAAATTTGATATACATATAATTTCCACACCCTTTAAGTTCCCGTCGCATTTTAAATCCAATCGTCAATACAGGTCCGGAACTATAGGGCCCCAAAATTTGGAACCCTCCTTAATACTGTTATTAGTCAACTTTTAAAAAAATTAGAATTGTCTACTAAAAATTCAAAGATAGTTTATGTCTTTATAGTTTTTTTCAAATAGTGAGCCCATAAGCGTAAAAAAATATATATTATTTTGAAGTAAATCAGACATTGAACGCCATCTATTAGTTAAACGAAGAAGTCATGTGACAGTAAATTCTTCGGTTACAAACTTTATATTTTCCAATATATAAACTATTTGCATCTGTGATTTAATAAATAAAATTAGGAAATGTTCATCAAATATTTTTCAATATCCTTGGCTAATCACGAAACGAGCAATTTTAAATGTAGAGTTATGGAAATTAATTCTGGTGCAGGAATAAATAAATCTCGGGATCATAATTAGTTGGATTGGTTTAGTCGGCTCTGTGAGAATAATGTCGATGATTTGGAATTATATACGTAAACTCAGATATTTAATTATTTCTTATTAAATGCCGAAGAAATGTCATCAAACATTCAAGACAACATAAAAAGACTCGTCGTACATTGTTGATTCGAGAATACTACAGACCGAATGCTTTAGCTCTTCTGTACATCGAACGGCGAGCTAAAAATCAGCATCCGTCCGAATACTCAATTAGACAGATGGCTCCCTGATGAGTATTTTTATTTTTATTATGATATTGGTATATTCAAAGCAATAGGATATTAAACAATTGAGTAGAGTGGGGCTGCTATGTACATAAATACAACGCAAATCGTTTCCATTTCACTTTACACAGAAATGCGTAATTGGCTTAATTCAAGCGCAAGTGAAGGTATTTAACATTCTTTTTTTTTTTCGATTCTGTATCTGTTTCTAATTTTTACGAATTCATTAAAGCAACTGTAACAATGGATCTCCGTTTTGTACTCATCGGTTTGCTGATCAGTGTGTCCAATTTACAAGCGAAAAAGGTAAGTCTGCGGCAGAGAATAGGTTCCGGCTTTCTGCGAATTTTCTGACAGCTGTAATATTTTTAAAATAAGGAAGACAACATTGTTTTAATACAAGTGTATGTAGTTTAGTATATAAATAAATAAACGATTTTTCAATTATGTCTACTTTGCTAACAATGTTTACAACGATCAGAATTTTCGCAAATAAAAATGTTCTTTCAAAGTAATTCTACTATTGGAGAGTTTTTAATAAATTTATAATCGGGTTCTGCCAAATTTAAGATGAGTATTTAATTTGCCGTCTGCAAATGCAAATCTTATGGATTCCACAAAAGCATGAAATGGAATCCTGCTAAAATATATTTCAAATTTCTGACCAATGAAAATCATTCCAAAAATATGAATCCGCAAACCTTTGCTTTATGCAACCCATTTCAGTAAATAGATCCTTTCAATTTTTAAAATTTTTGGTATGCAACAAACTGTTGGTATTTAAACGTTTAATCAAAAATTAAATAAATGATGTCAGATTATGTATTTAAATAATTCAGGTGCACCAAGACAATTTCAATCGCAGCCTTAATTATAAGTAAACGCAATTGCTATTATTTTCTTTTTGTGTAATATATTAAGGTCAAACATCAAGCTCGAAAAGAAAAACCTACCTACTTTTTAAAGAAAAAAAAAAATATCAGTGAATTTGTAATTGCATAAATAATGCCTAGTAAAAATGATATTTTTTTTGTATTTACAGTTTCAGAGATAAAAAATAAAAACCTCCAAAATAGGTTATTTATTATAGTTTTCATTTTTTATCTCCGAAACTTTAAATACAAAAAGAATATTATTTTTACCAAGCATTATTTATGCAATTACGAATTTACTGATATTTTTTTTTCTTTAAAAAGTAGGTAGGTTTTTGCGTAATCGAGGTTTGTTTAATCATGATAGGTTTTGAGTGTAGTTTTATGTAATTAAGCAATATAACTTTGAGCAAAAGTGTAACAATGTGTCCATGTAATGCCTTTATATTCAATAAACAGTCATTATTCGATGGAATATCTTTGATTATAGCGTAAAAATAGCTAATTTCTAATACTGTGTGCATGATTTCTATCACAGGTTGCTTGAACATTCAAAGTCGATGGTAGCGCCACCATCTAAAATAGCCGAGAGCGGAGCGGCATTACTTCGAACTAGATGGACCTGATGGTTTTTCTTAAGGCCGTATTTATTTTCTTATATGCAGTAATAGTAGTGATGAGGTACTAAAGTACAAGGAATCGATTTTTTAGCTCGCCGTACGTAGTACCGAAGAGGCTAAAGCATTCGGTCGTGTGTCTGTAGCATTCTCGGATCAAAAAATTTCAATAAGAAAAAGTGTTCGTCTCGTCGCCCTGATTCCGAAAATCTATATAACTTATATACTTGGATGTTAGTCGTCGCTCGCTCGCTCGGTCGCTCGTAAGAACAAATTTGTTGCCTCTACTCCTCTGAAGGTACCGGAGCGATTCACTCCAAATTTGGTACACATATTATTTGGCATCCCATTTGAATCCGCTCGCAGTATAAATCCAATCGCCCGTATATTTCCCGAGTTATAGGGCCCCAAAATTTAGAGCCCCCCTTAATACTGCCCTTATAAAAATAATGAATACACTTAAAAATTCTACTAAAAATTCTAAGATATTTTATATCTATAAAAAATTTTCATTTTGTTAATCCAAAGCCCGAAAAAAATTATTAAATATTATAATTTTGAATTTTAAAGTATGAACTAAATTTTTATTTTATCAATATAATCTAAAATTAAATATAAGACTTTATACACCTATAACATATTTTCAAATTGTTAACCAAAAGGCCATAATAATTAAAAACCACTGCTCGCAACGAATATTTTACCTAATGGCGAGCTCTGCGCGTTGGTGCGTTTTACGCGTACCAAATCTTGTTTTAAAATTACCGTAGAAAATCATAATCTGCCCATATTTTTCGAAGTTATCAAATTAGCAATTCTACGTAAAAATATATATATGATTTCATTGATTTGTTTGCAATAAATAGATTACAAGTTGCGTCCACTTCAGTGGCCAAATTTAGTGACGGGTTAATATTGCTAATACTATGTGAGGGGATTTTCTGTGTCTTTGTCGTGTATCTGTATTCATCCGAGTACTCATGTACTCGGATAAGTACTCGATTCTTGAAATAGCGATTATTCGATTCTTCCCATCACTAGTGTATATACCATGAAATGCTTTATTTATATGGTGTAACTGTGATTAGGTACTATAATTATTCAATTAGACAAATGAACCGAAGAGGAGTGGACTGTATTCTGTATATAATATGTTTAATATCGAATTGTTTGAATTGCAGCTGATTACTCGTATCGAACGATTCGATTTGTGCGAATGTGGTACAGGTGCATCATATTGCAATATAAAAGATTTCGATATCGTCGTCCGCCATTATGATCGCGACGATTCGCATTATGATATTACTTTTTATCTCAAAAGTAGTGTTTACAAGTTGCGGGTGTGTGAGCATAAACATACATGCATTACTATCTATAAGCCACCACTATAACTATGCAATTCAAACGAATTTCAGATGGAAATAAGTATGCAGAAATGCCGTAACAAGGAGTCGCTGGACCATTGTGAAACCTACAGTACTTTGAAACCGATTAACACTTGCGTTATGCTGGCAATTAGAAACACATTTTGGGAAGCAACTATCTATGGAATGGAACCACCGTACACGTGTCCATACTTGGAGGTTGGTTAAGTTACATTTTAAATATTTCATAGATATAAGAAACGAAAATGAATTCGCATCAAAACGAGTTCAAATGTAACGCTAGTAAATGGATTCCTTCATACTTGGAACTTATAGGTCATAAAAAATGATTCAAAATAATAATTATGAAAATATGATCAGCGCTTTTTAGCTCGCCGTACATATAGTACAAGAGAGCTATAGTGATTGGTCGTGTGTCTGTAGTATACTCGGATCGAGAAAGAAAATCTTAACAAAATGTCCTTGCATTTTCGCCCTGAATCCAAAATATATATATATATTTGGAAGTATGTATCTCGCTCGCTCGATCGGTCGTAAGACTTGAGTTTGTGACCGCAACTCCTTTGAAGGTACCGGGCTGATTTAAATGGAATTTGATATACATATAATTTCCACGCCTGTGAAGTTCCCGTCACATTTCAAACCGAATCGTCCGTACAGGTCCAGAGATATAGGGCCCGATTGCTTTAGCTCCTTTGTAATACGTACGGCGAACTAAACATATCATATAGTGTCAATTTATAAATAAATGTATAACCTGTATACATTTATGAATGACGTTTAATTACTTTCAGGGTGTCTTTGTTGGGAAGAATTTATCGTTCGTTGGTGATAACTTTAAAATATTTCCACTACTGAACGCGTACTGGAGAACGCGCTGGATGATGATCGATGATGAAAGACCAAATGTCAATTGGACTCTTTGTTTTGATGCATTTGTTTATAAGAATTATAGAATGTAATTTTGAATATCAAACCCAATACATTTGCTTGTATTAAAGAAATGTTTGTATCTAGTAATTACATTCAATTCTGTGTTACTGTAATAGAAATAATAATTAAATAAGAATTTATTTCATCATCTCTATTTTTATAAGGATCCTAAACATAAAGTAGTCCACATTTTAAAGATAATAGTTTTTGAGTGCATAGTTATTATTAATATTTATAAGGCCCAATCCCAATAAATACTAAAAACAAAAAGGGACAGCAATTCATTATTGGATCATATTAAAATTATTGTTTTTTACAATCATGCAAAAATATGCAACGAACGACGAGTCTTTAAAATTTGGTTTATGTTGTCTTGAATGTTTGATATGACATTTCTTCTGCATTTAATATAAAATAAATGCATTTCTGAGTTTACGTATATAATTCTAAGTCATCGACATTATACTCACAGAGCCGACTGAACCAATCGAACCAATTTTCATCCTGAGATTTATTTATTCTTGTACCATAACTTTTCCGCCTAAAATTCGGTTAAATAGAATAGATACTAATGCATGTATGTTCATGCCCTCACACCCGCAACTTGAAAACACTACTTTTGACATTAAAAGTAATATCATAATGCGAACCGTCGCGTTCATAATGGCGGACGCCGATATCGAAATCTTTTATATTGCAATATGATGCACCTGTACCACATTCGCACAAATCGAATCGTTCGATACGAGTAATTAGCTGCATTTCAAGCAATTCGATATTAAACATATTATATACAGAATACAGTTCACTCCGCTTCGGTTCATCTGTCTATTTGAATAATTATAGTACCTAATCACAGATACAACATATAAATAAAGCATTTCATTGTATATACACTAGTGATGGGATGAATCGAATACTCGCTATTTCAAGAATCTAGTACTTATCCGAGTACATGAGTACTCGGATGAATACAGATACACGATAAAGACACAGAAAATCCCCTCACATAGTATTAGCAATATTAACCCGTCACTAAATTTGGACACTGAAGTGGACGCAACTTGTAATCTATTTATTGCAAACAAATCAATGAAATCATATATATATATTTTTACGTAGTATTGTTAATTTGATATCTTCGAAAAATATGGTCAGTTTATGATTTTCTACGGTAATTTAAAAAAAAACCTAGCCATATTTGTAAAGCGAAAAAGAAATTGATTCCTTGTACTCGAGTACCTCATCACTACTTTTTACTGCATATAAGAAAATAAAGAAAGCTTCAATATATTATACAAAAAATAATAAATATATAAAGTAATTGTGTTTACTTATAATTAAGGCTGCGATTGAAATTGTCTTGGTGCACCTGAATTATTTAAATATATAATCTCACATCATTTATTTAATTTTTTAATAAACGTTTAAATACCAACAGTTTGTTGCATACCAAAAATCTGAAAAATTGAAAAGTATCTATTTACTGAAATCGGTTGCATATGGCATAGGTTTGCGGATACATATTTTGGGAATGATTTTCATTGGTCAGAAATTTGAAATATATTTTAGCAGGATTCCATTTCATGCTTTTGTGGAATCCATAAGATTTGCATTTGCAGACGGCAAATTAAATACTCATCTTAAATTTGGCAGAACCCGATTATAAATTTATTAAAAACTCTCCAATAGTAGAATTACTTTGAAAGAACATTTTTATTTGCGAAAATTCTGATCGTTGTAAACATTGTTAGCAAAGTAGACATAATTGAAAAATCGTTTATTTATTTATATACTAAACTACATACACTTGTATTAAAACAATGTTGTCTTCCTTATTTTAAAAATATTACAGCTGTCAGAAAATTCGCAGAAAGCCGGAACCTATTCTCTGCCGCAGACTTACCTTTTTCGCTTGTAAATTGGACACACTGATCAGCAAACCGATGAGTACAAAACGGAGATCCATTGTTTCAGTTGCTTTAATGAATTCGTAAAAATTAGAAACAGATACAGAATCGAAAAAGAAAAGAATGTTAAATACCTTCACTTGCGCTTGAATTAAGCCAATTACGCATTTCTGTGTAAAGTGAAATGGAAACGATTTGCGTTGTATTTATGTACATAGCAGCCCCACTCTACTCTATTGTTTAATATCCTTTTGTTTTAATATACCAATATCATAAAAATAATAAAATACTCATCAGCGAGCCATCTGTCTAATTGAGTATTCGGACGGATGCTGATTTTTAGCTCGCCGTACGATGTACAGAAGAGCTAAAGCATTCGGTCTGTAGTATTCTTGGATCAACAATGTACAACGAGTCTTTTTATGTTCGTTATGAGATCGATGCTGATCTGTTCTTAAACATTTGATTTCTTCGTTCTTAGTCTTGACTTTTGCCCCACACGTTGGGCGCCAATTATAAGTTAGTGAAATGCTAATTATATTAATGAAATGCTTTATTTTCTTATGTTTTTACAATGCTCTTTTTATTTTGTGTTATATTTTATATATGTCAAAATTGTTAATTGTTTTTGTTTTTTATGCCAACTGGTCTTCTTTTGTATATTGCTATGACTCGTGAACAAGTACTGATATTACTGGACTTTAATCAATGTATCCATTTACTTACCAACAATGTAACATAAATGAAATCTTTTAATAGGGAAATATCAAAGTCACAGCGTTACTTGGCATTTAATTTATTCTTATTTCACTAAAATACGGATTAAATAAAAGGAAATCAATTGAGTTGATCTCTGTAAAAAACGGGTTTGCGGCAAATATATTTTAAAATGCTAGAGATACATATTAGAACGGTTTAGTTTTTGGTCTAAACACCGATCTGTGTGCAATGAATGTCATTGTTATGGAACTTTTTTAAGATATCACATAACGATCAATATTTTGATGGCCTCAATTATAGTTTTAGAATAATGATACTTGACATCAATTTACTTACATGTACAATGGTTGTAAATTTCAATCAGTCATTTGTCTAATTCAATATTAATAACTCTATGACACTAAATAGATTAGAAGTAAGTGTGTGTGTGTGTGTGTGTATGTGTATGTGAACACTGTATAGCCAATGCTGTTGCAGATGAAATTGTGAAACATTTGTATGATGCTCGAATATGCATATTCTCTATTTGACGACAAAATATTAACCGGAATTAACAGTTTATTCTAGCTAATTTTATATTATCTCGGAAACAGCATGAGTTATAGACAGTTACTTTTATAAATAATCCTAACAAAGAGTTCTTGTATTTTCGCCCTAAATCCAAATATATATATATATATATATATATATATATAACCCATATACTTGGATGTATGTATCTCGCTCGCTTAGTCGGTCGTAAGACCTGAGTTTGAGACCGCAACTCCTCTGAAGGCACCGAGCCGATTTTAATCAAATTTGAAATACATATAATTTCCACGCCAGAAATTTAAGACAACATAAAAAGACTCGTCGTACATTGTTGATCCGAAAATACTACAGACCGAATGCTTTAGCTCTTCTGTACATCGTACGGCGAGCTAAAAATCAGCATCCGTCCGAATACTCAATTAGACAGATGGCTCGCTAATGAGTATTTTATTATTTTTATGATATTGGTATATTAAAACAAAAGGATATTAAACAATAGAGTAGAGTGGGGCTGCTATGTACATAAATACAACGCAGGTCGTTTCCATTGCACTTTACACAGAAATTCGTAATTGGCTTAATTCAAGCGCAAGTGAAGGTATTTAACATTCTTTTTTTTTCGATTCTGTATCTGTTTCTAATTTTTACGAATTCATTAAAGCAACTGAAACAATGGATCTCCGTTTTGTACTCATCGGTTTGCTGATCAGTGTGTCCAATTTACAAGCGAAAAAGGTAAGTCTGCGGCAGAGAATAGGTTCCGGCTTTCTGCGAATTTTCTGACAGCTGTAATATTTTTAAAATAAGGAAGACAACATTGTTTTAATACAAGTGTATGTAGTTTAGTATATAAATAAATAAACGATTTTTCAATTATGTCTACTTTGCTAACAATGTTTACAACGATCAGAATTTTCGCAAATAAAAATGTTCTTTCAAAGTAATTCTACTATTGGAGAGTTTTTAATAAATTTATAATCGGGTTCTGCCAAATTTAAGATGAGTATTTAATTTGCCGTTTGCAAATGCAAATCTTATGGATTCCACAAAAGCATGAAATGGAATCCTGCTAAAATATATTTCAAATTTCTGACCAATGAAAATCATTCCAAAAATATGAATCCGCAAACCTTTGCTTTATGCAACCCATTTCAGTAAATAGATACTTTTCAATTTTTCAGATTTATAGTATGCAACAAACTGTTGGTATTTAAACGTTTATTAAAAAATTAAATAAATGATGTGAGATTATATATTTAAATAATTCAGGTGCACCAAGACAATTTCAATCGCAGCCTTAATTATAAGTAAACACAATTGCTTTATATATATTATCTTTTGTATAATATATTGAAGCTTTCTTTATTTTCTTATATGCAGTAAAAAGTAGTGATGAGGTACTCAAGTACAAGGAATCAATTTTTTTTCGCTTTACAAATATTGCTAGGTTTTTTTAAAATTACCGTAGAAAATCATAAACTGACCATATTTTTCGAAGATATCAAATTAACAATTCTACGTAAAAATATATATATATGATTTCATTGATTTGTTTGCAATAAATAGATTACAAGTTGCGTCCACTTCAGTGGCCAAATTTAGTGACGGGTTAATATTGCTAATACTATGTGAGGGGATTTTCTGTGTCTTTATCGTGTATCTGTATTCATCCGAGTACTCATGTACTCGGATAAGTACTCGATTCTTGAAATCGCGAGTATTCGATTCTTCCCATCACTAGTGTATATACTATGAAATGCTTTATTTATATGGTGTATCTGTGATTAGGTACTATAAATATTCAATTAGACAGATGAACCGAAGAGGAGTGGACTGTATTCTGTATATAATATGTTTGATATCGAATTGTTTGAATTGCAGCTGATTACTCGTATCGAACGATTCGATTTGTGCGAATGTGGTACAGGTGCATCATATTGCAATATAAAAGATTTCGATATCGTCGTCCGCCATTATGATCGCGACGATTCGCATTATGATATTACTTTTTATCTCAAAAGTAGTGTTTACAAGTTGCGGGTGTGTGAGCATAAACATACATGCATTAGTATCTATAAGCCACCACTATAACTATGCTATTCAAACGAATTTTAGGTGGAAATAAGAATGCAGAAATGCCGTAACAAGGAGTCGCTCGACCATTGTGAAATCTACACAACTTTAAAACCAATTAACACTTGCGCTTTGATGGCAATTAGAAACACATTTTGGGAAGCAACTATCTATGGAATGGATCCACCGTACACTTGTCCATTGTTGGAGGTTGGTTACTTACATTTAAATATTTTATAGATACAAGATACGAAAATGCATTCGCATCAAAACGAGTTCAAATGTAACGCTAGTAAATGCATTCCTTCATATTTGGAACTTATAGGTCATAAAAAATGATTCAAAATAATAATTATGAAAATATGATCAGCGCTTTTTAGCTCGCCGTACATAATGTACAAGAGGGCTTTAGTGATTGGTCGTGTGTCTGTAGTATACTCGGATCGAGAAAGAAAATCTTAACAAAATGTCCTTGCATTTTCGCCCTGAATCCAAAAATATATATATTTAGAAGTATGTATCTCGCTCGCTCGATCGGTCGTAAGACTTGAGTTTGTGACTGCAACTTCTTTGAAGGTACCGGGCTGATTTAAATGGAATTTGATATACATATAATTTCCACGCCTGTGAAGTTCCCGTCACATTTCAAACCGAATCGTCCGTACAGGTCCAGAGATATAGGGCCCGATTGCTTTAGCTCCTTTGTAATACGTACGGCGAACTAAACATATCATATAGTGTCAATTTATAAATAAATGTATAACCTGTATACATTTATGAATGACGTTTAATTACTTTCAGGGTGTCTTTGTTGGGAAGAATTTATCGTTTGCTGGTGATAACTTTAAAATATTTCCACTACTGAACGCGTACTGGAGAACGCGCTGGATGATGATCGATGATGAAAGACCAAATGTCAATTGGACTCTTTGTTTTGATGGATTTGTTTATAAGAATAATAGAATGTAATTTTGAATATCAAACCCAATACATTTGCTTGTATTAAAGAAATGTTTGTATCTAGTAATTACATTCAATTCTGTGTTACTGTAATAGAAATAATAATTAAATAAGAATTTATTTCATCATCTCTATTTTTATAAGAATCCTAAACATAAAGTAGTGCACATTTTAATGATAATAGTTTTTGAGTGCATAGTTATTATTAATATTTATAAGGCCCAATCCCAATAAATACTAAAAACTAAAAGGGACAGCAATTCATTATTGGATCATATTAAAATTATTGTTTTTTACAATCATGCAAAAATATGCAACGAACGACGAGTCTTTAAAATTTGGTTTATGTTGTCTTGAATGTTTGATATGACATTTCTTCTGCATTTAATATAAAATAAATGCATTTCTGAGTTTACGTATATAATTCTAAGTCATCGACATTATACTCACAGAGCCGACTGAACCAATCGAACCAAATTTTGATCCTGAGATTTATTTATTCTTGTACCATAACTTTTCCGCCTTAAATTCGGTTAAATGGAATAGTTATAGTGGCGGCTCATAGATACATTTCATTTTCATTTATTGTTTTGATTAATTTTTTACATTTTGTTGGAACACATGACTGGTCGTGACTGTGTCGTCTGCAAATAATGAAATGTTGGTCCTTTGGTAGGTTGGTATGTCGCTAAGGTAGAGGATGAAGAACTTAGGGCCTAGGAGACTTCCTTGTGGGATGCCTGCCACTATAGGTTTTAGGTGGTATAGATTATTATTTAGTTTTACTTGGAAGTTACGAAGTGTTAGGTAGGAGTGTATGAGTTTAACAAGGATTGGAGGATAGTTAATTAATATGTGAATGAGTCCTATTATCCATACCTTGTCAAAAGCTTTTTCTATGTCTAATAGGGTCATCACAGTGACTTTTTGTTTGTTGAAATTAAGTGTTGCGTCAGTCACAATTCTACTTACCTGCTGCACAGTGTTGTGTTTCGATCTGAAACCAAACTGGCAGTCAGGGGTAGTTTTTAGTCTTTGGTCTATTTCATTTAGTCGGGATAGGATGACTTTCTCCGTGAGTTTTGCCAAGGTGTTAAGGAGGCTTATGGGACGGTAGTGGACGCAGGCAAAATTAAGCATTTAGATAACAGAGATTAAGATAACTACAATAAAGAAAGTAGAGCAGTCGGGAATAGTACAACAAAGTACGGCGGAATCGGATAGATTGTGTAAGCAAAACGAGACGAGTACTCAATGTAGTATACGATACAGCTGGTACTTAATGTATTCGAATACTCAACTAGTACGGGTACGAGTACATGCAAACGGTGGAATCGGACAGAAAAGTGAGTACGCGTTTTGCCGTGCTCAACCGTTTCAGCTGGCATCGGATTAGTTGACTAGTACAAAATGTATCGATACTCAGGAACGTGTACTCGAGTACAGCGACTACTTTCAAGAATCGAGTACATATCGATTCTTTGTACTCGAGTACCCCATCACTAGTACTAATACACAAAGCAACATGGGAATGACTAGTATTCAAGATAACTTTCGTATTCGAGTATTTAACGGAACTAAACGTTATTTAGAGATGTCTTAATTGTGTTACAAGAGTAAACTTGACCCCTAATTTCAACTATGTAGCACAAACACTTTTCTTTTATATATACCTGGATTTGTACTAAAATGCCAAAGATGTCCAATCAAAGGTATTTTGTTAAAGGGCTGTGGAAGTTGATTGATCAATTTCGCAAAATGACTTCTAGTTTGGAACCAATGCAAGTAACATAATGCCAACGTAATTGCTCCTAAGAATATAGTTGATAACAGTAACATTGCCCTCTCGTTAAACTACAAACAAAATCGAAATTTGATGATTACTTGCGATTGTTTGATTACTATCTACGATAAAAATACTTGCCAAATAAATGTACGCGTTCTGTTATAATTATCAACAACCAACACAGTAAACACTAGAGATAGAAATGAATATTTCAGATTCAGAATTTTCCTATAACACCTTCCCCTTCCATAATATAACCTTGACTATAATTTGTCTGCTACATTAATTTTACAAATTTGAAACAAATAACAAAACCCATCATAACAACTTTACTCGTTTTATTTACCTGCAAATACGAATAATAAACAAACGTCGTTTGACGTAAGAAAAACAGCATTTATTCACATCAACGAAACGTTATTTGAATCATTATATACAATTATTTACAATAACAATAGTATTTTTACTTTCATTTACGAAGTAATAAAGTAAATCTTGTAATCATGAAAAATTTCGAACTCGAGTTTTCAACGGATATAATTTGACATATAGTTATAGTGGCGGCTCATAGCTACAAATGCATCACTACTACTTTTGACATTAAAAGTAATATCATAATGCGAACCGTCGCGTTCATAATGGCGGACGCCGATATCGAAATATTTTATATTGCAATATGATGCACCTGTACCACATTCGCACAAATCGAATCGTTCAAAACGAGTAATCAGCTGCATTTCAAGCAATTCGATATTAAACAAATTATATACAGAATACAGTTCACTCCGCTTCGGATTATCTGTCTAATTGAATATTTATAGTACCTAATCACAGATACACCATATAAATAAAGCATTTCATTGTATATACACTAGTGATGGGAAGAATCGAATACTCGCTATTTCGAGAATCGAGTACTTATCCGAGTACATGAGTACTCGGATGAATACAGATACACGATAAAGACACAGAAAATCCCCTCACATAGTATTAGCAATATTAACCCGTCACTAAATTTGGCCACTGAAGTGGACGCAACTTGTAATCTATTTATTGCAAACAAATCAATGAAATCATATATATATTTTTACGTAGAATTGCTAATTTGATAACTTCGAAAAATATGGGCAGATTATGATTTTCTATGGTAATTTTAAAACAAGATTTGGTACGCGTAATCTATTTATTGCAAACAAATCAATGAAATCATATATATATATATATATATTTTTACGTAGAATTGTTAATTTGATATCTTCGAAAAATATGGTCAGTTTATGATTTTCTACGGTAATTTTAAAAAAACCTAGCAATATTTGTAAAGCGAAAAAAAATTGATTTATTATACTCGAGTACCTCATCACTACTTATTACTGCATATAAGAAAATAAAGAAAGCTTCAATATATTATACAAAAGATGATATATATAAAGTAATTGTGTTTACTTATAATTAAGGCTGCGATTGAAATTGTCTTGGTGCACCTGAATTATTTAAATATATAATCTCACATCATTTATTTAATTTTTTAATAAACGTTTAAATACCAACAGTTTGTTGCATACTATAAATCTGAAAAATTGAAAAGTATCTATTTACTGAAATGGGTTGAATAAAGCAAAGGTTTGCGGATTCATATTTTTGGAATGATTTTCATTGGTCAGAAATTTGAAATATATTTTAGCAGGATTCCATTTCATGCTTTTGTGGAATCCATAAGATTTGCATTTGCAAACGGCAAATTAAATACTCATCTTAAATTTGGCAGAACCCGATTATAAATTTATTAAAAACTCTCCAATAGTAGAATTACTTTGAAAGAACATTTTTATTTGCGAAAATTCTGATCGTTGTAAACATTGTTAGCAAAGTAGACATAATTGAAAAATCGTTTATTTATTTATATACTAAACTACATACACTTGTATTAAAACAATTGTGTCTTCCTTATTTTAAAAATATTACAGCTGTCAGAAAATTCGCAGAAAGCCGGAACCTATTCTCTGCCGCAGACTTACCTTTTTCGCTTGTAAATTGGACACACTGATCAGCAAACCGATGACTACAAAACGGAGATCCATTGTTACAGTTACTCTAATGAATTCGTAAATATTAGAAACAGATACAGAATCGAAAAAAAAAAGAATGTTAAATATCTTCACTTGCGCTTGAATTAAGCCAATTACGCATTTCTGTGTAAAGTGAAATGGAAACGATTTGCGTTGTATTTATGTACATAGCAGCCCCACTCTACTCTATTGTTTAATTTCCTATTGTTTTAATATACCAATATCATAAAAATAATAAAATACTCATCAGCGAGCCATCTGTCTAATTGAGTATTCGGACGGATGCTGATTTTTAGCTCGCCGTACGATGTACAGAAGAGCTAAAGCATTCGGTCTGTAGTATTCTTGGATCAACAATGTACAACGAGTCTTTTTATGTTCGTTATGAGATCGATGCTGATCTGTTCTTAAACATTTGATTTCTTCGTTCTTAGTCTTGACTTTTGCCCCACACGTTGGGCACCAATTTTATGTTAGTGAAATGCTAATTATATTAATGAAATGCTTTATTTTCTTATGTTTTTACAATGCTCTTTTTATTTTGTGTTATATTTTATATATGTCAAAATTGTTAATTGTTTTTGTTTTTTATGCCAACTGGTCTTCTTTTGTATATTGCTATGACTCGTGAACAAGTACTGATATTACTGGACTTTAATCAATGTATCCATTTACTTACCAACAATGTAACATAAATGAAATCTTTTAATAGGGAAATATCAAAGTCACAGCGTTACTTGGCATTTAATTTATTCTTATTTCACTAAAATACGGATTAAATAAAAGGAAATCAATTGAGTTGATCTCTGTAAAAAACGGGTTTGTGGCAAATATGTTTTAAAATGCTAGAGAAACATATTAGAACGGTTTAGTTTTTGGTCTAAACACCGATCTGTGTGCAATGAATGTCATTGTTATGGAACTTTTTTAAGATATCACATAACGATCAATATTTTGATGGCCTCAATTATAGTTTTAGAATAATGATACTTGACATCAATTTACTTACATGTACAATGGTTGTATATTTCAATCAGTCATTTGTCTAATTCAATATTAATAACTCTATGACACTAAATAGATTAGAAGTAAGTGTGTGTGTGTGTGTGTATGTGTATGTGAACACTGTATAGCCAATGCTGTTGCAGATGAAATTGTGAAACATTTGTATGATGCTCGAATATGCATATTCTCTATTTGAAGACAAAATATTAACCGGAATTAACAGTTTATTCTAGCTTATTTTATATTATCTCGGAAACAGCATGAGTTATAGACAGTAACTTTTATAAAAAATCTTAACAAAGAGTTCTTGTATTTTCGCCCAAAATCCAAATATATATATATATATATATATATATATATATATATATATATATAACTCATATACTTGGATGTATGTATCTCGCTCGCTTAGTCGGTCGTAAGACCTGAGTTTGATACCGCAACTCCTCTGAAGGCACCGAGCCGATTTTAATCAAATTTGAAATACATATAATTTCCACGCCAGAAATTTAAGACAACATAAAAAGACTCGTTGTACATTGTTGATCCAAGAATACTACAGACCGAATGCTTTAGCTCTTCTGTACATCGTACGGCGAGCTAAAAATCAGCATCCGTCCGAATACTCAATTAGACAGATGGCTCGCTGATGAGTATTTTATTATTTTTATGATATTGGTATATTAAAACAATAGGAAATTAAACAATAGAGTAGAGTGGGGCTGATATGTACATAAATACAACGCAAATCGTTTCCATTTCACTTTACACAGAAATGCGTAATTGGCTTAATTCAAGCGCAAGTGAAGGTATTTAACATTCTTTTCTTTTTCGATTCTGTATCTGTTTCTAATATTTACGAATTCATTAAAGTAACTGTAACAATGGATCTCCGTTTTGTACTCATCGGTTTGCTGATCAGTGTGTCCAATTTACAAGCGAAAAAGGTAAGTCTGCGGCAGAGAATAGGTTCCGGCTTTCTGCGAATTTTCTGACAGCTGTAATATTTTTAAAATAAGGAAGACAGCATTGTTTTAATACAAGTGTATGTAGTTTAGTATATAAATAAATAAACGATTTTTCAATTATGTCTACTTTGCTAACAATGTTTACAACGATCAGAATTTTCGCAAATAAAAATGTTCTTTCAAAGTAATTCTACTATTGGAGAGTTTTTAATAAATTTATAATCGGGTTCTGCTAAATTTCAGATGAGTATTTAATTTGCCGTCTGCAAATGCAAATCTTATGGATTCCACAAAAGCATGAAATGGAATCCTGCTAAAATATATTTCAAATTTCTGACCAATGAAAATTATTCCTAAAATATGAATCCGCAAACCTTTGCTTTATTCAACCCATTTCAGTAAATAGATACTTTTCAATTTTTCAGATTTATAGTATGCAACAAACTGTTGGTATTTAAACGTTTATTAAAAAATTAAATAAATGATGTGAGATTATATATTTAAATAATTCAGGTGCACCAAGACAATTTCAATCGCAGCCTTAATTATAAGTAAACACAATTGCTTTATATATATTATTTTTTGTATAATATATTGAAGCTTTCTTTATTTTCTTATATGCAGTAAAAAGTAGTGATGAGGTACTCAAGTACACGGAATCAATTTTTTTTCGCTTTACAAATATTGCTAGGTTTTTTTAAAATTACCGTAGAAAATCATAAACTGACCATATTTTTCGAAGATATCAAATTAACAATTCTACGTAAAAATATATATATATGATTTCATTGATTTGTTTGCAATAAATAGATTACAAGTTGCGTCCACTTCAGTGGCCAAATTTAGTGAAGGGTTAATATTACTAATACTATGTGAGGGGATTTTCTTTGTCTTTATCGTCTATCTGTATTCATCCGAGTACTCAAGTACTCGGATAAGTACTCGATTCTTGAAATAGCGATTATTCGATTCTTCCCATCACTAGTGTATATACCATGAAATGCTTTATTTATATGTTGTATCTGTGATTAGGTACTATAATTATTCAATTAGACAGATGAACCGAAGCGGAGTGAACTGTATTCTGTATATAATATGTTTAATATCGAATTGCTTGAAATGCAGCTGATTACTCGTATCGAACGATTCGATTTGTGCGAATGTGGTACAGGTGCATCATATTGCAATATAAAAGATTTCGATATCGGCGTCCGCCATTATGAACGCGACGGTTCGCATTATGATATTACTTTTAATGTCAAAAGTAGTGTTTTCAAGTTGCGGGTGTGAGGGCATGAACATACATGCATTAGTATCTATTCTATTTAACCGAATTTTAGGCGGAAAAGTTATGGTACAAGAATAAATAAATCTCAGGATGAAAATTGGTTCGATTGGTTCAGTCGGCTCTGTGAGTATAATGTCGATGACTTAGAATTATATACGTAAACTCAGAAATGCATTTATTTTATATTAAATGCAGAAGAAATGTCATATCAAACATTCAAGACAACATAAACCAAATTTTAAAGACTCGTCGTTCGTTGCATATTTTTGCATGATTGTAAAAAACAATAATTTTAATATGATCCAATAATGAATTGCTGTCCCTTTTTGTTTTTAGTATTTATTGGGATTGGGCCTTATAAATATTAATAATAACTATGCACTCAAAAACTATTATCTTTAAAATGTGCACTACTTTATGTTTAGGATCCTTATAAAAATAGAGATGATGAAATAAATTCTTATTTAATTATTATTTCTATTACAGTAACACAGAATTGAATGTAATTACTAGATACAAACATTTCTTTAATACAAGCAAATGTATTGGGTTTGATATTCAAAATTACATTCTATAATTCTTATAAACAAATGCATCAAAACAAAGAGTCCAATTGACATTTGGTCTTTCATCATCGATCATCATCCAGCGCGTTCTCCAGTACGCGTTCAGTAGTGGAAATATTTTAAAGTTATCACCAACGAACGATAAATTCTTCCCAACAAAGACACCCTGAAAGTAATTAAACGTCATTCATAAATGTATACAGGTTATACATTTATTTATAAATTGACACTATATGATATGTTTAGTTCGCCGTACGTATTACAAAGGAGCTAAAGCAATCGGGCCCTATATCTCTGGACCTGTACGGACGATTCGGTTTGAAATGTGACGGGAACTTCACAGGCGTGAAAATTATATGTATATCAAATTTCATTTAAATCGGCCCGGTACCTTCAAAGGAGTTGCAGTCACAAACTCAAGTCTTACGACCGATCGAGCGAGCGAGATAGATACTTCCAAATATATATATATATATTTTGGATTCAGGGCGAAAATGCAAGGACATTTTGTTAAGATTTTCTTTCTCGATCCGAGTATACTACAGACACACGACCAATCACTATAGCTCTCTTGTACTATATGTACGGCGAGCTAAAAAGCGCTGATCATATTTTCATAATTATTATTTTGAATCATTTTTTATGACCTATAAGTTCCAAGTATGAAGGAATCCATTTACTAGCGTTACATTTGAACTCGTTTTGATGCGAATTCATTTTCGTTTCTTATATCTATGAAATATTTAAAATGTAACTTAACCAACCTCCAAGTATGGACACGTGTACGGTGGTTCCATTCCATAGATAGTTGCTTCCCAAAATGTGTTTCTAATTGCCAGCATAACGCAAGTGTTAATCGGTTTCAAAGTACTGTAGGTTTCACAATGGTCGAGCGACTCCTTGTTACGGCATTTCTGCATACTTATTTCCATCTGAAATTCGTTTGAATAGCATAGTTATAGTGGTGGCTTATAGATACTAATGCATGTATGTTTATGCTCACACACCCGCAACTTGTAAACACTACTTTTGAGATAAAAAGTAATATCATAATGCGAATCGTCGCGATCATAATGGCGGACGACGATATCGAAATCTTTTATATTGCAATATGATGCACCTGTACCACATTCGCACAAATCGAATCGTTCGATACGAGTAATCAGCTGCAATTCAAACAATTCGATATTAAACATATTATATACAGAATACAGTCCACTCCTCTTCGGTTCATCTGTCTAATTGAATATTTATAGTACCTAATCACAGATACACCATGTAAATAAAGCATTTCATTGTATATACACTTGTGATGGGAAGCATCGAATACTCGCGATTGCAAGAATCGAGTACTTATTCGAGTACATGAGTACTCGGATGAATACAGATACACGATAAAGACACAGAAAATCCCCTCACATAGTATTAGCAATATTAACCCGTCACTAAATTTGGCCACTGAAGTGGACGCAACTTGTAATCTATTTATTGCAAACAAATCAATGAAATCATATATATATATATTTACGTAGAATTGTTAATTTGATATCTTCGAAAAATATGGTCAGTTTATGATTTTCTACGGTAATTTTAAAAAAACCTAGCAATATTTGTAAAGCGAAAAAAAATTAATTCCTTGTACTCGAGTACCTCAACACTACTAATTACTGCATATAAGAAAATAAAGAAAGCTTCAATATATTATACAAAAAATAATATATATAAAGCAATTGTGTTTACTTATAATTAAGGCTGTGATTGAAATTGTCTTGGTGCACCTGAATTATTTAAATATATAATCTCACATCATTTATTTAATTTTTTAATAAACGTATAAATACCAACAGTTTGTTGCATACTATAAATCTGAAAAATTGAAAAGTATCTATTTACTGAAATGGGTTGCATAAAGCAAAGGTTTGCGGATTCATATTTTGGGAATGAATTTCATTGGTCAGAAATTTGAAATATATTTTAGCAGGATTCCATTTCATGCTTTTGTGGAATCCATAAGATTTGCATTTGCAGACGGCAAATTAAATACTCATCTTAAATTTAGCAGAACCCGATTATAAATTTATTAAAAACTCTCCAATAGTAGAATTACTTTGAAAGAACATTTTTATTTGCGAAAATTCTGATCGTTGTAAACATTGTTAGCAAAGTAGACATAATTGAAAAATCGTTTATTTAATTATATACTAAACTACATACACTTGTATTAAAACAATGTTGTCTTCCTTATTTTAAAAATATTACAGCTGTCAGAAAATTCGCAGAAAGCCGGAACCTATTCTCTGCCGCAGACTTACCTTTTTCGCTTGTAAATTCGACACACTGATCAGCAAACCGATGAGTACAAAACGGAGATCCATTGTTTCAGTTACTCGAATGAATTCGTTAATATTAGAAACAGATACAGAATCGAAAAAAAAAGAATGTTAAATACCTTCACTTGCGCTTGAATTAAGCCAATTACGCATTTCTGTGTAAAGTGAAAAGGAAACGATTTGCGTTGTATTTATGTACATAGCAGCCCCACTCTACTCTATTGTTTAATATCCTATTGTTTTAATATACCAATATCATAAAAATAATAAAAATACGCATCAGCGAGCGATCTGTCTAATTGAGTATTCGGAGTACGAAGTACAGAAGAGCTAAAGCATTCGGTCTGTAGTATTCTTGGATCAACAATGTACGACGAGTCTTTAAAATTTGGTTTATGATGTCATGAATGACAGAATTTTGGAGGGTTCCAAATTATGGGGCCCTATAACTCTGGACCTGTACTGACGATTGGATTTAAAATGCGACGAGAACTTCACGGTCGTGGAAATTATATGTATATCAGGCTCGATGCCTTCAGAGGAGTTGTGGTCACAATCTCAAGTCTTACGCCTGACTAAGCGAGTGAGTTCTATATATTTTTGGATTTAGGGCGAAAATGCAAGAAATTCTTGTTAAGATTTTTTCTATGTAAGTCACTGTCTATAACTCTTGTGTTTCCGAGAACATATACAATTAATAGAATAAGCGGTTACTTCCGGTTAATATTTTGTTTTCAAATAGAGAATATGCACATTCGAGCATTGTACATTCAACTGCATTGGCTTTACAGTGTTCACACACACACACTTACTTCTAATCTATTTAGAGTCATAGAGTCATTAATATTGAATTAAACAAATGACTGATTTAATTTTACAACCATTGTACATGTATGTAAATTGATGTCAAGTATTATTATTCCATAACTGTAATAGAGGCCATCAAAATATTGATAGTTAAGTGATGTCATCAAAAAGTTCCATAACAATGAAACTAATTGCACACAGATCGGTGTTTAGACCAAAAACTAAATCGTTCTAATTGATTTCTCCAGCATTTTTAAACATAGTTTTAATAAAACAAGTTTAGCTTTGTTAATACACGCTCGGTGAGTTTCTTTCACATGACCCAATAGGTTATGGGCCCAGGTGAGTGATTAGAGCGTGAAATCACACATGCTTGCTCATGTAGCGATTTTTTGAAGTTTGATTTGATCGTTAATCACATCGTGGAGAGGCAGTCCACGCCTAAGCAAACGTTTAACGGCAGCAATTTCCAGTTATGGAAATACCACATAGAAATCATCTTTCGAGCTCAGAAGCTGTTGGACGTCGTCAGTGGGACAGCAGCCGACCGCCTCAGGTGCAGAGGAAATGGCTTGAGACGACAACAACGCGAAGGCAATGCTGATTATTCCGATATCGATGGAGTTCGAGCAACTACAAACGATAATGGCATGCGAACCGCGCCCTTGATGTAGATTCGGCTGAAGTCAATTCACGAACAACGTTCAGCGATAAACAAGGTAACCCTGAAACAACAGTTTTTCAGCTATTCGATAGTGGAAACTGACTCGATCGCGAAGCACATACGCAAAATCGAGTCACTGGCGCAAGCGTTGGCAGATGTCGGAGAGCCAGTGGGAGAAATCGACAAGATCGCGAAAACGCTAGGCAGTTTGCCAGCAAAGGTATAGTTCCTTTGTTACTGCATGGGATTGGTACGCCGAGGAGCGGCAGACTTTTGAAAACTTAACGATTCGCATACTGAAAAAAGAGCAGAAGCTGAATCTCTCGGATGAAATGACTACCGCATTCGCAACTGTGAAAGTAGACCTTTTCAGGTCAATGAGTTCGAGTAAAGCGAGCAATCCGAAGAAGAACAACCAGAACAAGAAGTTCAACAAGAGTAATGTCAAATGCTTCTTTTGTCATAAGAAAGGTCATTTTAAATCTGAGTGCAGGAAATTCTTAGCGAAGTCGAACAATCCTGGTTCGTCGGATTCAGGCGCAGAGCTGAAGGCGCAGCACATGAAGAAGTTCGGTTCGGTCGCCTTTATGCACACCCCGAAGCAGTTTCGGACCAAGTTCCAGCCGAAGTTCTACGACCCAGTGACCAAGAAGACCTCCGTTTCCAGGGACGTCGTATTCGACGAAGATGCCGTGCAGCCAGAGACGAGGTCTGACGAGAACAACGTAATCTTGAACTGGAACGTGATCGAGAATGCAGCGCCACCACCGTTCGTAGATGCAGGAGATCAACACGTAGACCGAGAGGACATTAATCGGCAGATCGGCGTGCAAGACGGCAACGCTGCAGCTGATGTTGAACTCCCTCGAGACTGCCTTCGAGACCACGCTGGTATCTAGAAACCTCTCCGGTACAGGGACGCGGACTTCGCCGCATGTACCGCGACGATCAACGAACTACAGTCCTTCGAAGAAGCAATTCCATCGCCAGAATCGAAGTCTGCCTTTCTGAACGGCGACATAGAAGAGGAAATCTTTATGTCTCAGCCCCAAGGGTTCACCGATAACCCAGATCTATTCTACAAATTGAAGAGGAGTTTATATGCGTTGAAGCAATCCCCACGCAGGCTCGGGTTCGATCACCGGTACCGGAAACATTTTTGTAATTTGGTATCACAAGATTAATCTGTACATTTTATCTCTTATTATCTTATATATATATTGAAGTTATAAAACTATTAGGCTTGTGGAGTGAGAGAAGTATTTTAACCCAGGTTTGAATCCTGGTCACGGCAATCACAGTAGAGATCAAACTATTTTATAGCTTTAATGCTAAAAGAAGAAATGAATTATTATGTGAAATAGTGCGTCGTGGCTTGGTTAGTTAAAGCAAGGGTTAAAGCGCCTGTCTAGTAAGCAGGAGATCGGGAGTTTGAATCTCCCCGGGGCCTTCGTTGATATCTCGAACATTTTTATAAGCCATAATCGCAAATAATGATTTGGCCTCGAGTTTGGTCAAATATCCCTGAAGTATTTTTTTCAAACATATAAGATAGGCTCGTTTTACGGGAGTAATCTACGTTGTAAGTCACATCAATTTTAATTAAAATCCCGACGACTACCATAAGAGTAATAGGATCTGTTAGATTTATTAAATATGCGAATATAAAGTATTACTGCTGTACATATTTTATTTGTATTATAATAATAAAATATATGTTTCTGCTCTACAGCCTGTACATAAATAAATTATGTTTTGAATTTAACATTTAAATATATCGGGAAAGAAAACCTATTTCCGCAAAAGCTCCTTAAAACGATATCCTAAAATAACGATTAAAAATGTATTCCACCACACAAACTGTACACATCATTTTATAAGCGCTAGTTTCAGTGTATATGCTGTGCAGACCTCGGTGTGGACACTATTTTCTTCGAGGTTGTCTTCAGAATTCACTTACCGCAATCAAATTTAAAAATAACGCCCGAGCAGGGACTTGAACCCTGGACCCTTGGATTAAAAGTCCAATGCTCTACCAACTGAGCTACCCGGGCTTATCTATAAATGTATGTATATATATATATATATATATATATATATATATATATATATATATATATATATATATATATATATATATATATATATATATATATATATATATATATATATATATATATATGGCCATGGCAAATCTGACCTCCAACCGACCGCTGACCTTGCCGCACCTGATTTCTCGTAACTGGTACCTTTTTTAAAGAAACATTTCAGACAAAAATTGTGCAAAATATTAATATCTTTCATTATGAACATAACTATTTTTGCTGTAAGTGTAGTCGTTCTAGTGATATTCATTGGAAATACCGTATTAATACAATAGCAAATGTACACCAAAATACGCCTCGACTGAATGCTTTAGCTTCTTCAATACTTCGTACGGCGAGCTAAAAGTATAAGTGTGACCCCGACGTGATTTGAACACGCAACCTTCTGATCTGGAGTCAGACGCGCTACCGTTGCGCCACGGAGTCGATGTTCGTAGAAATGAGCAAAGGTACACACAACAACGCCTGCAGCACTTTCTAGCTTACCGTACGAACTACAGATGAGCTTAAACATTCGGTCATGTGTCTGTACTATTCTCGGATCAAATGAAATCCTTTACAACAAGATTTTGTACGCGTAAAACGCACCAACGCGCAGAGCTCGCCCTTAGGTAAAATATGCGTTGCGAGCAGTGCTTTTTAATTATTATGGCCTTTTGGTTAACAATTTGAGCAAAATGTTATAGGTGTAAAAAGTTTTACATTTAATTTTAGATTATATTGATAAAAAAAAATTTTAGTTCATACTTTAAAATTCAAAATTATAATATTTAATAATTTTTTTCGGGCTTTGGATTAACAAAATAAAAAAATTTTGTAGACATAAAATATCTTAGAATTTTTAGTAGAATATTTAAATGTATTAATTATTTTTGTAAGGGCAGTATTAAGGGGGGCTCTAAATTTTGGGGCCCTATAACTCGGGAAGTATGCGGGCTATTGGATTTATACTACGAGCGGATTCAAATGGGATGCCAAATAATATGTGTACTAAATTTAGATTATATTGATAAAAAAATAATTTAGTACATATTTTAAAATTCAAATTTATAATATTTAATAATTTTTTTCGGGCTTTGGGTTAACAAAATGAAAAAATCTTGTAGATAAAAAATATCTTAGAATTTTTAGTAGAATTTTTAAGTGTTTCAATTATTTTTATTAGGGCTGTATTAAGGGGGGCTCCAAATTTTGGGGCCCTATAACTCGGGAAGTATACGGGCGATTGGATTTAAACTGCGAGCGGATTCAAATGGGATGCCAAATAATATGTGTACCAAATTTGGAGTGAATCGCTCCTGTACCTTCAGAGGAGTAGAGGGCACAAATTTGGTCTTACGAGCGAGCGACGACTAACATCCAAGTATATAAGTTATATACATTTTCGGAATCAGGGCGACGAGACGAACACTTTTTCTTAATGAAATTTTTTGATCCGAGAATGCTACAGACGCACGACCGAATGCTTTAGCTTCTTCGGTACTTAAAAATTCTACTAAAAATTCTAAGATATTTTATATCTACAAGATTTTTTCATTTTGTTAATGCAAAGCCCGAAAAAAATTATTAAATATTATAATTTTGAATTTTAAAGTATGAACTAAATTTTTTTTTATCAATATAATCTAAAATTAAATGTAAAACTTTTTACACCTATAACATTTTGCTCAAATTGTTAACCAAAAGGCCATAATAATTAAAAAGCACTGCTCGCAACGCATATTTTACCTAAGGGCGACCTCTGCGCGTTGGTGCGTTTTACGCGTACCAAATCTTGTTTAATAATTAAGTTGAATGCTAATAAACATTGTATTAATACATACAAATATAATGTAACAAATAGTAAAGAATAAAAAATGTTAATAATTCGTAATACATGTAATACGCAGTAATTCATTGGAAATACCGTATTAATACAAGAGCAAAAATACGCCTCCCTCGACTGAATGCTTTGGCTCTTCTGTACCTTGGTACGGCGAGCTAAAAGTACGAGTGTGACCCCGACGTGATTTGAACACGCAACCTTCTGATCTGGAGTCAGACGCGCTACCGTTGCGCCACGGAGTCGATGTTTACATAGAAAGGAGCATAGGTACACACAACAATGCCTGCAGCTCGCGGTATTTTCTATTTGGTGGATTTTTAGCTCGTCGTACGATAGTACAAGACAGCTATAGTGATTAGTCATGTGTCTGTAATATAAAAAGAAATCTTAACAAGCATAGGTGCAGGCAACAATGCCTTCTGCCCGCCGTATATATACTCGTATATAGGTAGAACACACTTTGTAGCTTGCCGTACGAACTACAGATGAGCTTAAGCATTTGGTCGTGTGTCTGTACCATTCTCGAATCAAAAGGAATCATTTACAAAAAGAGTTTGTCTCGTCGCCTAGAATCCAAAAATATGTATAACTTATATACTTGGATTAAAGTTAATCGTAGTATAAACCAAGATTATCTTAAAAATTGGTTTTCTTCATGCTCACGTATCATCGGTTAGGAATTAATCGGCGATTATATCTATGCGGTCGTTTATTGACTGTAGATTAGTACAACAGCGCCAGGCACTTGTATCGGTATTTTCAGAAAATAAGTCTACATAACTTCATTTGATGTGCTTTATGTCATTAAAATAAAATAAATTATGAACAATTTACTGGATGTATACGTTTATTCTGGCGACGACGACGATTATTACATGAACGAAGTCATATATATTCCAAGACCGTCTGTTATACGAACTATTGTATTCCAGGCATTGTTTTTCTCTTGTGAAGGAGCTAAAGTATTCACAAAAAGTGTCTGTCTCATCGCCCTGATTCCAAATATATATATATATATATATATATATATATATATATATATATATATATATATATATATATATATATATATATATATATATATATATATATAGATATATATATATATATATATATATATATATATATATATATATATATATATATTACTTATATATTTGGATGTTAGTCGTCGCTCGTAAAACCAAATGTGCCCTCTTCTCCTCTGAAGGTACCGGAGCGATTCACACCAAATTTTGTACACAAATTATTTGGCATCCCATTTGAATCCGCTCGCAGTTTAAATCCAATCTCTCGTATACTTCCCGAGTTATAGGGCCCCAAAATTTGAAGCCCCCTTTAATACCGCCCTCATAAAAATAATGTTAACACTCAAAATTTTTACTAGAAATTCTAAGATATTTTACTTCTACAAGATTTGTTCATATTGTTAACCCAAAGCCCGGAAAAAATTATTAAATATTATAATTTTGAATTTTAAAATATGCACTAAAAATATTTTTTTATCAATATAATTACAAAAAATTGTAAGACTTTTTATATCTATAACATTTTTTTTTATCTTTTCATATCTTAACCTAAAGGCGAGCTCTACGCATTGGTGCGTTGTACGCGTAGCAAATCTTGTTTTATTCTCTATTATGTTCTTATATGTTAATGCAATATCTACAGATTTGGTAAAAATTACTACCCTTTTTCGATTTTATTTTCCATTTTAATCAGCTTCAGGTTTATTTTCAAAAATGCACTGCTTTTAGTTCGTGAAGTTAGTTGCGAATTACAATTCCAACATTGCCAAATTTAAGTTCGAGAGTAACTAATCTTAGATTAGATAACCGTGACATAGAGTGAAGAAAACCAATATATTTCTAATCTTCGATTATCTTTAATCGAAGATTAGATAATCGCAGTATAAATTTTTATTTATACTGCGATTATCTAATCTTCGATTAAAGATAATCGAAGATTAGAAATATATTGGTTTCCTTCACTCTATGTCACGGTTATCTAATCTAAGATTAGTTACTCTCGAACTTTCTTCAATTTTTTGAAGAAATCGGGCATTAATCAAACTCAAACGTGCAAATAATCATTTATGGTTTAACCTTATACCTGTTATAATTATTTGTATGTATTAATATACCTTACAGTTTACTTATTTCCGTCACTTCTGACGATGACTGAAACTACCGCTTCTGAGATGATTTGTTGTACAGTTTGTGTGGTGGAATCAATTTTTAATCGTTATTTTAGAATAACCTTTTGCCGAAATAGGTTTTCTTTCAAATGTTAAATTAAAACATAATTTATTTATGTACAGGCTGTAGAGCGTTCACACATAAAAACAGATACATATATTTTATTATTATAATACAAATACAATATATACAGCAGTAATACTTTATGTTCGCATATTTAATAATTCTATAACAGATCCAATTACTTTTATGGAAGTCGTCGGGATTTTAATTAAAATTGATGTGACTAACAACGTAGATTACTCCCGTACGAGTCAATCTTTACATGTTTGGAAAAATACTTCAGGAATATTTGACCAAACTCGAGACCAAATCATTATTTGTGAATATGGCTAAAAATGTTCGAGAAATCAACGAAGGCCCCGGGGAGATTCGAACTCCCGATCTCCTGTTTACTAGACAGGCGCTTTAACCAACTAAGCCACGGCGCCACTTTTTTAAGCTATTTCACATAACAATTTATTTCTCCTTTTACTGTTAAAGCCATAAAATAGTTTGGTCTCTACTGTGATTGCTGTGACCAGGATACGAACCTGGGTTAACATACTTCCCTCACTCCACAACCTGAATAGTTTTGTAACTTCATTATTTATAAGATAATATCGAGATAATAAGGGATAATAATATGTTCAGATTAATCTTGTGATACCAAATTACAACAAGAACTGGCGCTAGCGCCAGTGCTATCAGCTCGCCGTTCCGGCGAGCGCGGTCACATCAATAAATACAAAACTAAAAGCGATAGCAATTATTAAAGTACAAAATTTATCGTTATGATATTTCATCGGCATTTAATATGAAATTAATAAATTTCTAAGTTTACGTATATAATTCTTAATCATCGACATTATACTCACATAGCCCATTGAACCAATCTAACCAATTATGATCCCGACATTTATTTATTCCTGTACCATAACAGTTTTAATTTCCAAAAACCCCACATTTAAAATTGCACACATCCACATGGGTTACGTTAATATCGTTCGTTTCGTGATTTGCCAAGGATATTGATAATTATTTTATGAACATTTCCTAATTTTATTAATTAAAACACAGAAGCAAATGGTTTATACATTGGAAAATATAACCAAACAAATTACTGTCAAATAGACAACTTTTTCATTTCACTAACAGATGGCGATCAATGTCTGATATACTTCAAAATATATTTATATTATTTTTTTTAAGCCTATGGGCTCACAATTTGAAAAAACTTTAATCACATAAAATATCTTAGAATGTTGAGTAGAAAATTCTAAAATTTTTAAAAGTTGACTAAGGGCAGTATTTAGGAGGGTTCCAAATTTTGGGGGCCTATAACGCCGGTCCTGTACAGACGATTGGATTTAAAATGCGACGGGAACATCACGGGCATGGAAATTATATGTATACCAAATTTCATCAAAATCGGCCCGGTACCTTCAGACGAGTTACGGTCACAAACTCAGGTCTTACGACGGACCGACCGAGCGAGCGAGCGAGCGAGCGAGCGAGATACATACATCCAAGTATATGAGTTATATATATTTTTGGATTCAGGGCGAAAATACAAGAACTTTTTGTTAAGATTTTTTTTCGATCCGAGCATGTTACAGACACACGACCAATCACTATAGCTCTTTTGTACTTACTGTACGACGAGCTAAAAATACTTCCGGTACCGGGAATCGAACCCGAGCCTGCTGGGTGAAAGCCAGCTATCCTAGCCACTAGACCATACCGGAGTTCATATCGTAGTTAGGTGGTAAATTTGTACAAATGTACACGTCTTCTTATAGGGCATTTCAGTTAATATATGGTAATTCGTTGTTACCAGGATTACTTAATATATAAATGGGATGCCAAGTAATATGTGTAGCAAATTTGGTTCAAATCACTAAGGTACCTTCATAGAAGTAGAGTAAGCGTTACCACCTCTTAAAAATGCGATAATAGTTATTTTTATTAATCCTGAATTACGAGCTATTTAGCTATTCCGTGACGATACATTTGCGTCAGTCTCGTCTCGAAAACTCGAGACGAGACAAGTCATGTCTTGTCTCTCGCGGCATCACTTACAAAATATGATAAACTTTACACTGTATGTCCATGACTTATCACTAAATTATCAATATAATACCAAGCGTTACTTGGCATTTAATTTATTCTTATTTCACTAAATACGGATTAAATAAAATGGAAGACATTAAGTTGATCCCTGTAAAAAATGGGTTTGCGGCAACTATGTTTTAAAAATGCTGGAGAAAGCTATTAGAACGGTTTAGTTTTTGGTCTAAACACCGATCTGTGTGCAATGAATTTCATTGTTATGAGACTTTTTGATGACATCCAACTCAACGATCAATATTTTGGTGGCCTCTAATATAGTTATGGATTAATAATACTTGACATCAATTTACATACATGTACAATGGTTGTAAAATTCAATCAGTCATTTGTCTAATTCAATATAAATAACTCTATGACACTAAATGGATTAGAAGTAAGTGTGTGTGTGTGTGTGAACACTGCAAAGCCAATGCAGTTGAATGTATAATGCTCGAATATGCATATTCTCTATTTGAAAACAAAATATTAACTGGAAGTAACCGTTTATTCTAGCTAATTTTATATTATCTCGGAAACAGCATGAGTTATAGACAGTGACTTACATAAACAAGATTTGGTACGCGTAAAACGCACCAACGCGCAGAGCTCGCCCTTAGGTAAAATATGCGTAGCGAGCAGCGGTTTCTAATTATTATGGCCTTTTGGTTAACAATTTGAGCAAAATGTTATAGGTGTAAAAAGTCTTACATTTAATTTTAGATTATATTGATAAAAAAAAAATGTTAGTTCATATTTTAAAATTCAAAATTATAATATTTAATAATTTTTTTTCGGGCTTTGGATTAACAAAATGAAAAAATCTTGTAGATAAAAAATATCTTAGAATTTTTAGTAGCATTTTTAAGTGTATCAATTATTTTTATAAGGGTAGTTTTAAGGGGGGGCTCCAAATTTTGGGGCCCTATAACTCGGGAAGTATACGAGCGATTGGATTTAAACTGCGAGCGGATTCAAATGGGATGCCAAATAATATGTGTACCAAATTTAGATTATATTGATAAAAAAATAATTTAGTGCATATTTTAAAATTCAAAATTATAATATTTAATCATTTTTTTCGGGCTTTGGGTTAACAAAATGAAAAAATCTTGTAGATAAAAAATATCTTAGAATTTTTAGTAGCATTTTTAAGTGTATCAATTATTTTTATTAGGGCAGTATTAAGGGGGGCTCTAAATTTTGGGGCCCTATAACTCGGGAAGTATACGAGCGATTGGATTTATACTGCGAGCGGATTCAAATGGGATGCCAAATAATATGTGTACCAAATTTAGATTATATTGATAAAAAAATAATTTAGTGCATATTTTAAAATTCAAAATGATAATATTTAATCATTTTTTTCGGGCTTTGGGTTAACAAAATGAAAAAATCTTGTAGACAAAAAATATCTTAGAATTTTTAGTAGTATTTTTAAGTGTATCAATTATTTTTATTAGGGCAGTATTAAGGGGGGCTCTAAATTTTGGGGCCCTATAACTCGGGAAGTATACGGGCGATTGGATTTAAGCCTGCGAGCCGATTCAAATGGGATGCCAAATAATATGTGTACCAAATTTGGAGTGAATCGCTCCAGTACCTTCAGAGGAGTAGAGGGCACAAATTTGGTCTTACGAGCGAGCGACGACTAACATCCAAGTATATAAGTTATATACATTTTTGGATTCAGGGCGACGAGACGAACACTTTTTTTGATCCGAGAATGCTACAGACACACGACCGTATGCTTTAGCCTCTTCGGTACTACGTACGGCGAGCTAAAAAGTAACATTAAAACATTAACAACAAATGAGTTAACATTAGGAAGAATTTTAAACAACACCAAACCAAAATCAGATTATATTAATTCTTCTGGTGTATACGAAATTGTGATGTGATGATTGTGACAAAATATATATAGGACAAAGTGGCCGTAACTTCAAAACTAGATTTAAAGAGCACGCTAAATCCCTAAAGGATAATAAATGCAACACGGATGTATCCTAGCATTGCATCGAAGAAAACCATAGTTATAATGACGATTACAAATCCTTCACGTTGAGACTAAAGGATTAAGACTTAACTTAAAATGCTTAGATATAAGAAAGGCCGCCTATTCTCAAAAACCTATTGTTGACGAACAAACTGATGTAAACCAGTCTCCCTTCCTCAATATTGTATTTAGTTTATAAGTTTACTTGTAACTGTTTTGTGTATCGTGTCAGCGGCAATTTTTAGTATAGCATTATGCAAAGCGTTTTATAACATTTCCTGTAAGAAATGATCTGGTCAGAGGCGGTCGAAGGGATTACGTAGTACCTATTGGTTATGATATTTCTCTGTCAGTATAGTTTTGCTGTACAATGAGAATGGTAGTGTTTTTGTGATTTGTGCCCTGTGCATCTGGTATGGAGAATATTAGCGGTGAGTCAAGTCTGTCTGTTTATATTTATATTCTTGCAATCATATGTATAGGTAAATGGTGATAGCCATTTTCCTGAATGTACGTTATGTGAATGTCAAAATGTGTTATTGTCACCTATCCCTAACCTTTGTATCGGTGCTGGCCTGGAAACCGCTTTATGATAGTCGAGAAAGTGCCCAGCGATGTAGCATATATATTTACCGGTATGTTGCCAGCGGTGCCCTGCCTGCCAGCTTTAATGTCTATCCTCAGGACTGAGCCCAACATATCGCTTCGTACCTCCGGGGAGATATGGTGGAGATTGAGTTTCACTCTTTCTTCCGATACCATGCAAATCTCATGGCGGAGGCAAGCTTCTTGTAGATTCACACTAGTTTGTGTAGAGCACAACGATTACCTTCGTACCTTCGAAGGGATATGGTGGAGAAGGAGTTATCTAATAAAGGAGCCGAGATATGCATTCTCTTTTTTGCTTTCAAAAGTGTGCTAGTACCTTAGCGGTGTTTAATTATTATAGCCTTTTTATTTATGGACAACACAAACACTTTTTGTCAAGAATTCTTTTTTGGTCCGAGAATGCTACAGACACACACGACCGATTACTTTAGCTCTTTTGTATTTAAAGATAATAGTTCTGTATAATTATTATTAATATTTATAAGGCCCAATCGCTATAAATACTAAGTGCGATAGCAATTCATTATTGGAATATATTCAAGTTTCTCTAATATTCAAATTATTACTTTATACAATAACTAGGGTCACCCGTGGGCACCATGTGCCCATATGGTATACAGTACATAGGTCAGTTTTGACTGATGGTGAATTTTCATGACATGACAATAATAATTACACGGTTGTATGGTACAACTGGCCATAAGTGTTGTATCATTAAGTTGTATCCTTAATTGTATTACACAAGAAACATAATTATAAATTTACTTACGATTGCTGTTGATGATCGATGATTCAAAAAATATGTATTACAAACCCTTTTTACACAACATTTTTAATGAATTGACATTTGATTCATTATTGTTTTGAATTAAATAATCAAGCTAGATTTTTGAATTTTGCAGTATTAAACTGATGCAGTGTCACAACGGCAGTTTTAAAAGTGATAATTAGTTATATGCTAAAATACAATGGATTGTGCCATCAAAAATAAAAGAATAAAATTGCCAACCAAACATGTTTCTAAATATGTTTGAATTATCTCTTCAACATTTTATTTCTCTAATAATCAGAATTATAAATTTACTTACTTGCAGTTATTATAATTTGACAAACTATAAAATCTTACCGCAACTCATATTTTCAAAAATCAGTGCTTCTTGGCCATTTTGAAGTGAAAAATATTAACTATGAATTAAAATAAATGTACAGAAACACGTATTTGCTAAAAATATATGCTAATTAGGCTATAATATGCACTTATTTCATATTATATACTTAAAAATTGAAATTATAACATGCTACTCCCCTTAAACTTAAGATTAAACTTTGAATTGAAGATTTATCACACAAAAACCAATTTTGACTGATTTCATTCTGACGTTTGATTTGTTTTTGTTTATTTCAAAGCAGACTGAGCCTTCAGTAGAGTAGTGATTGTTTTATTTCAGTATAAACTATTTGATTATTTTTTATAACATTATTAACAGTCGCCATGGTGCAGTGGCTAAGTGTCATGCCTTTCACCCTGGAGGTCGTGAGTTCGATCCCCGTCTATGCCAATCTGCATTTTTACAAAAAAAAAGCGTTCTACACAAACACACTCACATACAAACATTTCTGGGTTATTATATTAATGATGTAAATAAATAATTAATTTATAAATGTTCATGCACAAAAAAAAAAAAAAAAAAATCACTAATTGACACTTTAGAATATATTCATGGAAATAATATTCGTGAACAATATCACAAATGCCTTTTTGGTCCAAAGTCGTTAACATTCAAATATTCATACCACAAAC
Organism: Leistus spinibarbis; assembly: GCA_933228885.1. Lineage (NCBI taxonomy): Eukaryota > Metazoa > Arthropoda > Insecta > Coleoptera > Carabidae > Leistus > Leistus spinibarbis. Next base: position 2,254,388 of record OW121813.1, read on the forward strand.
ATAATTATGAAAAACTTATTTATAATTTATTTGACTTTTATAAAAGTAAATGATTTGGTGGAGGTCTGATGAAATTTCAGAAGACAGAGATCTAATTGCGTGTTCACTAAACTCTGTTGTTCATTCAATGTTCTAAATACCTAGAAAACCAACATGTATCTGAGCTGTCTCAGAGATATTACATTTAGAGCGCAAATGTAATGTACATTGTAACATATATGTTATATATATATATGAGCCTTCATAATTTATATCTCTGACAAATTACATTGTAATATATCAGAGAACTATGTGTTTCTTTATTTGTTTGTTATAATTAATATTTACATTTATTTCTAATGACTAAAACAAGATTTGGTACGCGTAAGACGCACCAATGCGTAGAGCTCGCCTTTAGGTACACATTAAAATGTTTTCTGTAAAATCACTATTATTATTATAGGAGTCTAGAATGCCTATAATAATTATAGTAAAAATACATACCTAAGTAAAATTACATACGTAAAATCTCATATCCATTATTTACATATATTTCAATGACATATTTCAGTAAAGTAATTTTTAGCTCGCCGTACGTAGTACCGAAGAGGCTAAAGCATTCGGTCGTGTGTCTGTAGCATTCTCGGATCAAAAAATTTCATTAAAAAAAGTGTTCGTCTCGTCGCCCTGATTCCGAAAATGTATATAACTTATATACTTGGATGTTAGTCGTCGCTCGCTCGTAAGACCAAATTTGTGCCCTCTACTCCTCTGAAGGTACCGGAGCGATTCACTCCAAATTTGGTACACATATTAATTGGCATCCCATTTGAATCCGCTCGCAGTTTAAATTCAATCGCTCGTATACTTCCCGAGTTATAGGGCCCCAAAATTTGGAGCCCCCCTTAATACTGCCCTTATAAAAATAATTGAAGCACTTAAAAATTCTACTAAAAATTCTAAGATATTTTATGTCTACAAGATTTTTTCATTTTGTTAACCCAAAGCCCGAAAAAAAAATTAAATTTTATAATTGTGAATTTTAAAATTTGCACTAAATTTTTTTTTTATCAATTTAATTTAAATTTGGTACACATATTATTTGGCATCCCATTTGAATCCGCTCGCAGTTTAAATCCAATCGCCCGTATACTTCCTGAGTTATAGGGCCCCAAAATTTGAAACCCCCCTTAATACTGCCCTTATAAAAATAATTAATACACTTAGAAATTAGACTAAAAATTCTAAGATATTTTATGTTTATAAGATTTTTTCATTTTGTTAACCCAAAGCCCGAAAAGAATTATTAAATATTATAATTTTGAATTTTAAAATATGCACTAAAAGTTTTTTTATCAATATAATCTAAAATTAAATGTAAGACTTTTTACACCTATAACATTTTGCTCAAATTGTTAACCAAAAGGCCATAATAATTAAAAAGCACTGCTCGCAACGCATATTTTACCTAAGGGCGAGCTCTACGCGTTGGTGCGTTTTACGCGTACCAAATCTTGTTTACATAAACATGTGAATTTATCAATAATCCGCTATGGAAAAATACACATCTTTACGGGCTTTGAGTTAACAATATGAAAAATCTTGTAGATATAAAATATCTTAGAATTTTTAGTAGATTTTTTGAGTGTTTTAATTATTTTTATAAGGGCAGTATTAAGGGGGGCTCTAAATTTTGGGGCCCTATAACTCGGGAAGTATACGGGCGATTGGATTTAAACTGCGAGCAGATTCAAATGGGATGCCAAATAATATGTGTACCAAATTTGGTGTGTATCGCTCCGGTACCTTCAAAGGAGTAGAGGGCACACATGGTTTTACGAGCGAGCGACGACTAACATCCAAGTAAATAAGTTATATATATTTTTGGATTCAGAGGGACGAGACAAACACTTTGTGTTAATGAAATATTTTGATGCGAGAATGCTACAGACGCACGAACGAATGCTTTAACTTCTTCAGTACTTCGTACGGCGAGTTATAAATGTGTTTCTCGTCGCCCTGAATCCAAATATATATATATATAACTCATATTGCTCGTAAGACCAAATTTTTACTTCCTACTTCTCTGAAGGTATCGGAGCGATTCACACCAAATTTGGGCCATATATTATTTGGCATCTCATTTGAATTGAATCTCGCAATTTAAACCCAATCGCCCCTATACTTCCCTAAATATTAAATATTATAATTTTGCATTTTAAAATATGCACTAAAAATATATTTTTATCAAAATATCCTACAAATTATTATAAGACTTTTTTATATCTATAATATTTTTTGAAATAGTTAACCAAAAGGTGATTATAATTCTTACCTTTAAGGCGAACTGGACGCATAGGTGCGTTGTACCCTTTGTTTACTATTTAAGTTGAATGCTAATATACATTGTATTAATACATACAAAGTTCATAAGGAATAAAAAATATGAATAATTTGTAATACATGTAATACGCAGTAATTCATTGGAAATACCGTATTAATACAAGAGCAAATACGCCTCCCTCGACTGAATGCTTTGGCTCTTCTGTACCTTGGTACGGCGAGCTAAAAGCATGAGTGTGACCCCGACGTGATTTGAACACGCAACCTTCTGATCTGGAGTCAGACGCGCTACCGTTGCGCCACGGAGTCGATGATTTCATAGAAAGGAGCATAGGTACACACAACAATGCTTGCAGCTCGCCGTATATTCTATTTGGTGGATTTTTAGCTCGTCGGACGACAGTGCAAGACAGCTATAAGGAATAGTCATGTGTCTGTAATATAAAAATAAAAATAATTAATAGTTCTTGCTGTTGGCACTTGTTGAAACATTTTTAATAAAATTTGCAATAAAAACACTCGTTAAGTTTCAAAGAATTTGTTTATTGTTAATACGTATTTCGGCTTCTTAGGCCATCATCAGAACATATACAAGAAAATTACAATGGGGTCTGTACTTATATCTAAGACAAATTGTAAACAATATGGAGGGGTTATATTAAGGGAAAACCAAGCAAGGATTAGAGTGGTTTTAGAAGCGATGACGAGTTCAGATCTAACTGTTCATTCATTTAGTTCTTGTTCTGAGAAACTGCTTTATTGCTCTCTAATGCTTCTAGAAGGTTCAACTTTAATCCTTTCTTGTTGACATGTAAGTGACTTTAGTTTTTCTGATATTCTAAAGCTGGTTTTGCCTATGAAATTAATTTTGCGATATATATTAGTATTTTCTTCGATAGATTTGTGGTAAAAATGTTTGGTCAATTCCTGTCGTTGTTTCCTGTGCACCATCTTATTAATAATTATAGGGTTGTATCCATTATTTAATGCAATGTCTCTTAATGTTTGTAATTCGGTTTCAAAATCGGAATCAGATAAAGGAATTTTATGTAGTCTAGATGTAAAGCTGTGGAAAGCTGAGAATTTTATATTTTCTGGGTGATTGGAGGATTGTGGTATAATTGTATCTGTATAAGTTGGTTTCCTGTAGATATTAAATGATAGTTTATTGAGATTATGCATGATAGTCAAATCTAAAAAGTTATTATTTTTATCTATTTCTTTTTCTATGGTAAATTGAATGTTTTGATTTAAAGAGTTTAGAAAGGTTAGGAAATAATCTAGTTGTCTGTCTGTGCCTGTCCATAGGCAAATAATATCATCTACGTATCTGTACCACCATGAGATTTTATTTAGAAATGAATTGTTCGAATTGAAGAGCTTAATCTCAAAATCATTCATTCATAAATATGTCTGCAAACAAGGGAGAAAGTGGAGAACCCATTGGTAGTCCATCATTTTGTTTATAGATCTTGTCATCAAAGTTGAAATAGTTTTGGTCAAGACACAAATTAATCAAATTCATGAGTTCAGTTTTCTTAATATTACTACCGCAATAGGTAAGTTGCATTTCTAAAATATTCCGAAGTTCTTTTATTGGAATAGAGGTGAACAGGCTGCGAATGTCGAAGGAAACTAATTTGCTATTCGTGGGTATAGTTATGTGTTGTATTTTCTCTATTAATTCTATACTATTTTTAATTGTGTATTTTGGTTGGAAATCCAAATAATCGGGTAGAACTGAATTTAGTTTTTTGCATAGTTTATAGGCGTAGGTGCGTTAACATAAGATACAACAGGTCTTATGGGATGATCTTTCTTGTGTAATTTAGGCAAACCAAAGAATATTGGTGTGCTTGGATTCATATTAGTTAGATGGTACATATTTTATTTATTTAGTATGGATGAACATTGTTTAACTGTCTTAATGATCTGTTTCTGGTAATTGTTAGTGGGATCTGATTTGATATTGATGAGTTTATTCTCTATAATAAAATTATTAACCTTATTAATGTAGTCAGATTTATCTAGAATAGCAATAGTGTTCCCTTTGTCGGCTTTACAAATAATTAGGTTGTTGATATTAATTTTTCTATTAATGGATGTAATTAATGCTAGTTCTTTGACATCTTCAGACTGTTTGTGGTATGATTTAAGCTGTTTTTTAATGATTGAAGCACAATTTTCTTTAATAAATGGGGTTGTATGAGGATTGTTGAATACAGCAGCTTCTGTGTCTACGGCCAAATTTTGGAGGTGTATCTTACTAATGTTAATGTTTGGTGAGTATTGAAGTACTTTGTTGAGGAGTGAAGTTTCGGCTTCGTTAAAGGTGATAGAGGATAAGTTCTTGACTCTCGGATAGAATTCATTTTTCTCCCGATCATCCTTAACCGTTTGGGTTTGTTTGTTGGCGTTGGTAGAGGATTGTATGAGTTTCTTCAATTTTGCTGATTGTTTCACATATTGGACGTGACTTTGGTACGCGACAGATTCTCGACTTTCTCCCTTGTTTGCAGACATATTTATGAATGAATGATTTTCAGATTAAGCTCTTCAATTCGAACAATTCATTTCTAAATAAAATCTCATGGTGGTACAGATACGTAGATGATATTATTTGCCTATGGACAGGCACAGACAGACAACTAGATTATTTCCTAACCTTTCTAAACTCTTTAAATCAAAACATTCAATTTACCATAGAAAAAGAAATAGATAAAAAAATTAACTTTTTAGATTTGACTATCATGCATAATCTCAATAAACTATCATTTAATATCTACAGGAAACCAACTTATACAGATACAAGTATACCACAATCCTCCAATCACCCAGAAAATATAAAATTCTCAGCTTTCCACAGCTTTACATATAGACTACTTAAAATTCCTGTATCTGATTCCGATTTTGAAACCGAATTACAAACATTAAGAGAAATTGCATTAAATAATGGATACAACCCTATAATTATAAATAAGATGGTGCACAGGAAACAAAGACAAGAATTGACCAAACATTTTTACCACAAATCTATCGAAGAAAATACTAAAATATATCGCAAAATTAATTTCATAGGCAAAACCAGCTTTAGAATATCAGAAAAACTAAAGTCACTTACATGTCAACAAGAAAGGATTAAAGTTAAACCTTCTAGAAGCATTAGAGAGCAATAAAGCAGTTTCTCAGAACAAGAACTTAATGAATGAACAGTTAGATCTGAACTCGTCACCGCTTCTAAAACCACTCTAATCCTTGCTTGGTTTTCCCTTAATATAACCCCTCCATATTGTTTACAATTTGTCTTAGATATAAGTACAGACCCCATTGTAATATTCTTGTATATGTTCTGATGATGGCTTAAGAAGCCGAAATACGTATTAACAATAAACAAATTCTTTGAAACTTAACGAGTGTTTTTATTGCAAATTTTATAAAAATAAAATAAAAATCTTAAGAAGCTTAGGTGCAGACAGCAATGCCTTCTGCCCGCCATACATATATAGGTAGAACACACTTTCTAGTTTGCCGTACGATGTACAGATGAGCTTAAGCTATCGGTGGTGTGTCTGTAGCAGTCTCGGATCAAAAAATATGATTAACAAAAAGTATTTGTCTTGTCGCGCAGTGGATCCTAGTTTCCTAGTGCTGAAAAGTCCAAAAGTAAAATGAATTTTCGATGTGGGGACGGAAGTGGTTCAGCTATTTTGTAATAAATTTGTTTAATCCTAATTTCGTTTCATTTTCTTATCAACGACGTTATAATTATAATAGGTATTCATATAAACTTATAAATAAGCCCGGGTAGCTCAGTTGGTAGAGCATTGGACTTTTAATCCAAGGGTCCAGGGTTCAAGTCCCTGCTCGGGCGATCATTTTATATTTGAGCGAAATATTCCATTGCGATAAATTCGAGGAAAACGGTTTCCTCACAGCATACTCTGAAATAGACTGATCACTTCGAAATTAGGTGACAAAACTCGAGGCCAAATCATTATTTGTGATTTTGGCTTATAAAAATGTTCGGTCCCGGGGAGATTTTTTTGCAGAAACACTTTGAAGTGTAGACTATGGGTTACTGAAGCCGTGTTTCGAAATTCGAGTTGGAAATATGTGAAATTTCGTATTTAAACAAAACAATGTTTTTGCTCAAAAACGGCGTTTTTGGGCGCGTCTGTTTTCTGAAGTTGAAACTTTAAACGCGTTTTTCTCGAAACCATATGTTTTAAATCGCGCGGTAGTATATCTCGACAACGAATTAACCGATTTAACTCTCGATAAGCGCATCTTAAAGGTAATAAAATTCTCTAGGAGTTGAAATTCGACGAAGTGTGTCCGACAATTATTAATATTTTTTAAGGCCTGCCAAAGTAGAAAAAAAGTGGCAAAAAATGACACTTTTCGTACGATGGTCGCCATTTTGCTAATTATGGTCCAAATGGACCACCCGAGGGTCAATTCCTAGACAATTTAATATACTTTAAAACCCTTTTCTTTTTTTTGTTTCCGACAACTGGGACCAGAGTTATACTACCGCGCGCCAACCAATGCCAAATTGAGCTGCCCACTTTGGACCTAGACATCTTCGCCGGGGCTGAACGTACCCGAGGATTACTTAACCTAACATTGGGTAGAGAAGGTAGCGAACGGAAGATAGTCTAATTTGTATTGTTTTGTATATTGCTATGACTCGTGAACAAGTACTGATATTACTGGACTTTAATCAATGTATCCATTTACTTACCAACAATGTAACATAAATGAAATCTTTTAATAGGGAAATATCAAAGTCACAGCGTTACTTGGCATTTAATTTATTCTTATTTCATTAAAATACGGATTAAATAAAAGGAAATCAATTGAGTTGATCTCTGTAAAAAACGGGTTTGCGGCAAATATATTTTAAAATGCTAGAGATACATATTAGAACGGTTTAGTTTTTGGTCTAAACACCGATCTGTGTGCAATGAATGTCATTGTTATGGAACTTTTTTAAGATATCACATAACGATCAATATTTTGATGGCCTCAATTATAGTTTTAGAATAATGATACTTGACATCAATTTACTTACATGTACAATGGTTGTAAATTTCAATCAGTCATTTGTCTAATTCAATATTAATAACCCTATGACACTAAATAGATTAGAAGTAAGTTTGAGGTCTGTGAGTGTGTGTGTGTGTGTGTATGTGTGTGTGAACACTGTAAAGCCAATGCTGTTGCAGATGAAATTGTGAAACTATAAACATAACATTTGTATAATGCTCGAATGTGCATATTCTCTATTTGAAGACAAAATATTAACCGGAATTTAACAGTTTATTCTAGCTAATTTTATATTATATATATATATATATATATATATATATATATAACTCATACTTGGATGTATGTATCTCGCTCGCTTAGTCGGTCGTAAGTCCTGAGTTTGTGAACGCATCTCCTCTGAAGACACCGGGTCGATTTTAATAAAATTTGATATACATATAATTTCCACACCCTTTAAGTTCCCGTCGCATTTTAAATCCAATCGTCAATACAGGTCCGGAACTATAGGGCCCCAAAATTTGGAACCCTCCTTAATACTGTTATTAGTCAACTTTTAAAAAAATTAGAATTGTCTACTAAAAATTCAAAGATAGTTTATGTCTTTATAGTTTTTTTCAAATAGTGAGCCCATAAGCGTAAAAAAATATATATTATTTTGAAGTAAATCAGACATTGAACGCCATCTATTAGTTAAACGAAGAAGTCATGTGACAGTAAATTCTTCGGTTACAAACTTTATATTTTCCAATATATAAACTATTTGCATCTGTGATTTAATAAATAAAATTAGGAAATGTTCATCAAATATTTTTCAATATCCTTGGCTAATCACGAAACGAGCAATTTTAAATGTAGAGTTATGGAAATTAATTCTGGTGCAGGAATAAATAAATCTCGGGATCAAAATTAGTTGGATTGGTTTAGTCGGCTCTGTGAGAATAATGTCGATGATTTGGAATTATATACGTAAACTCAGATATTTAATTATTTCTTATTAAATGCCGAAGAAATGTCATCAAACATTCAAGACAACATAAAAAGACTCGTCGTACATTGTTGATTCGAGAATACTACAGTCCGAATGCTTTAGCTCTTCTGTACATCGTACGGCGAGCTAAAAATCAGCATCCGTCCGAATACTCAATTAGACAGATGGCTCCCTGATGAGTATTTTTATTTTTATTATGATATTGGTATATTCAAAGCAATAGGATATTAAACAATTGAGTAGAGTGGGGCTGCTATGTACATAAATACAACGCAAATCGTTTCCATTTCACTTTACACAGAAATGCGTAATTGGCTTAATTCAAGCGCAAGTGAAGGTATTTAACATTCTTTTTTTTTTTCGATTCTGTATCTGTTTCTAATTTTTACGAATTCATTAAAGCAACTGTAACAATGGATCTCCGTTTTGTACTCATCGGTTTGCTGATCAGTGTGTCCAATTTACAAGCGAAAAAGGTAAGTCTGCGACAGAGAATAGGTTCCGGCTTTCCGCGAATTTTCTGACAGCTGTAATATTTTTAAAATAAGGAAGACAACATTGTTTTAATACAAGTGTATGTAGTTTAGTATATAAATAAATAAACGATTTTTCAATTATGTCTACTTTGCTAACAATGTTTACAACGATCAGAATTTTCGCAAATAAAAATGTTCTTTCAAAGTAATTCTACTATTGGAGAGTTTTTAATAAATTTATAATCGGGTTCTGCCAAATTTAAGATGAGTATTTAATTTGCCGTCTGCAAATGCAAATCTTATGGATTCCACAAAAGCATGAAATGGAATCCTGCTAAAATATATTTCAAATTTCTGACCAATGAAAATCATTCCAAAAATATGAATCCGCAAACCTTTGCTTTATGCAACCCATTTCAGTAAATAGATCCTTTCAATTTTTAAAATTTTTGGTATGCAACAAACTGTTGGTATTTAAACGTTTAATCAAAAATTAAATAAATGATGTCAGATTATGTATTTAAATAATTCAGGTGCACCAAGACAATTTCAATCGCAGCCTTAATTATAAGTAAACGCAATTGCTATTATTTTCTTTTTGTGTAATATATTAAGGTCAAACATCAAGCTCGAAAAGAAAAACCTACCTACTTTTTAAAGAAAAAAAAAAATATCAGTGAATTTGTAATTGCATAAATAATGCCTAGTAAAAATGATATTTTTTTTGTATTTACAGTTTCAGAGATAAAAAATAAAAACCTCCAAAATAGGTTATTTATTATAGTTTTCATTTTTTATCTCCGAAACTTTAAATACAAAAAGAATATTATTTTTACCAAGCATTATTTATGCAATTACGAATTTACTGATATTTTTTTTTCTTTAAAAAGTAGGTAGGTTTTTGCGTAATCGAGGTTTGTTTAATCATGATAGGTTTTGAGTGTAGTTTTATGTAATTAAGCAATATAACTTTGAGACCAAAAGTGTAACAATGTGTCCATGTAATGCCTTTATATTCAATAAACAGTCATTATTCGATGGAATATCTTTGATTATAGCGTAAAAATAGCTAATTTCTAATACTGTGTGCATGATTTCTATCACAGGTTGCTTGAACATTCAAAGTCGATGGTAGCGCCACCATCTAAAATAGCCGAGAGCGGAGCGGCATTACTTCGAACTAGATGGACCTGATGGTTTTTCTTAAGGCCGTATTTATTTTCTTATATGCAGTAATAGTAGTGATGAGGTACTAAAGTACAAGGAATCGATTTTTTAGCTCGCCGTACGTAGTACCGAAGAGGCTAAAGCATTCGGTCGTGTGTCTGTAGCATTCTCGGATCAAAAAATTTCAATAAGAAAAAGTGTTCGTCTCGTCGCCCTGATTCCGAAAATCTATATAACTTATATACTTGGATGTTAGTCGTCGCTCGCTCGCTCGGTCGCTCGTAAGAACAAATTTGTTGCCTCTACTCCTCTGAAGGTACCGGAGCGATTCACTCCAAATTTGGTACACATATTATTTGGCATCCCATTTGAATCCGCTCGCAGTATAAATCCAATCGCCCGTATATTTCCCGAGTTATAGGGCCCCAAAATTTAGAGCCCCCCTTAATACTGCCCTTATAAAAATAATGAATACACTTAAAAATTCTACTAAAAATTCTAAGATATTTTATATCTATAAAAAATTTTCATTTTGTTAATCCAAAGCCCGAAAAAAATTATTAAATATTATAATTTTGAATTTTAAAGTATGAACTAAATTTTTATTTTATCAATATAATCTAAAATTAAATATAAGACTTTATACACCTATAACATATTTTCAAATTGTTAACCAAAAGGCCATAATAATTAAAAACCACTGCTCGCAACGAATATTTTACCTAATGGCGAGCTCTGCGCGTTGGTGCGTTTTACGCGTACCAAATCTTGTTTTAAAATTACCGTAGAAAATCATAATCTGCCCATATTTTTCGAAGTTATCAAATTAGCAATTCTACGTAAAAATATATATATGATTTCATTGATTTGTTTGCAATAAATAGATTACAAGTTGCGTCCACTTCAGTGGCCAAATTTAGTGACGGGTTAATATTGCTAATACTATGTGAGGGGATTTTCTGTGTCTTTGTCGTGTATCTGTATTCATCCGAGTACTCATGTACTCGGATAAGTACTCGATTCTTGAAATAGCGATTATTCGATTCTTCCCATCACTAGTGTATATACCATGAAATGCTTTATTTATATGGTGTAACTGTGATTAGGTACTATAATTATTCAATTAGACAAATGAACCGAAGAGGAGTGGACTGTATTCTGTATATAATATGTTTAATATCGAATTGTTTGAATTGCAGCTGATTACTCGTATCGAACGATTCGATTTGTGCGAATGTGGTACAGGTGCATCATATTGCAATATAAAAGATTTCGATATCGTCGTCCGCCATTATGATCGCGACGATTCGCATTATGATATTACTTTTTATCTCAAAAGTAGTGTTTACAAGTTGCGGGTGTGTGAGCATAAACATACATGCATTAGTATCTATAAGCCACCACTATAACTATGCAATTCAAACGAATTTCAGATGGAAATAAGTATGCAGAAATGCCGTAACAAGGAGTCGCTCGACCATTGTGAAACCTACAGTACTTTAAAACCAATTAACACTTGCGCTTTGTTGGCAATTAGAAACACATTTTGGGAAGCAACTATCTATGGAATGCAACCACAGTACACGTGTCCATTGTTGGAGGTTGGTTACTTACATTTTAAATATTTCATAGAAATAATATACGAAAATGCATTCGCATCAAAACGAGTTCAAATGTAACGCTAGTAAATGGATTCCTTCATACTTGGAACTTATAGGTCATAAAAAATGATTCAAAATAATAATTATGAAAATATGATCAGCGCTTTTTAGCTCGCCGTACATAATGTACAAGAGAGCTTTAGTGATTAGTCGTGTGTCTGTAGTATACTCGGATCGAGAAAGAAAATCTTAACAAAATGTCCTTGCATTTTCGCCCTGAATCCAAAAATATATATATTTGGAAGTATCTATCTCGCTCGCTCGATCGGTCGTAAGACTTGAGTTTGTGACTGCAACTCCTTTGAAGGTACCGGGCTGATTTAAATGGAATTTGATATACATATAATTTCCACGCCTGTGAAGTTCCCGTCACATTTCAAACCGAATCGTCCGTACAGGTCCAGAGATATAGGGCCCGATTGCTTTAGCTCTTTTGTACTTCGTACGGCGAACTAAACATATCATATAGTGTCAATTTATAAATAAATGTATAACCTGTATACATTTATGAATGACGTTTAATTACTTTCAGGGTGTCTTTGTTGGGAAGAATTTATCGTTCGTTGGTGATAACTTTAAAATATTTCCACTACTGAACGCGTACTGGAGAACGCGCTGGATGATGATCGATGATGAAAGACCAAATGTCAATTGGACTCTTTGTTTTGATGCATTTGTTTATAAGAATTATAGAATGTAATTTTGAATATCAAACCCAATACATTTGCTTGTATTAAAGAAATGTTTGTATCTAGTAATTACATTCAATTCTGTGTTACTGTAATAGAAATAATAATTAAATAAGAATTTATTTCATCATCTCTATTTTTATAAGGATCCTAAACATAAAGTAGTCCACATTTTAAAGATAATAGTTTTTGAGTGCATAGTTATTATTAATATTTATAAGGCCCAATCCCAATAAATACTAAAAACAAAAAGGGACAGCAATTCATTATTGGATCATATTAAAATTATTGTTTTTTACAATCATGCAAAAATATGCAACGAACGACGAGTCTTTAAAATTTGGTTTATGTTGTCTTGAATGTTTGATATGACATTTCTTCTGCATTTAATATAAAATAAATGCATTTCTGAGTTTACGTATATAATTCTAAGTCATCGACATTATACTCACAGAGCCGACTGAACCAATCGAACCAATTTTCATCCTGAGATTTATTTATTCTTGTACCATAACTTTTCCGCCTAAAATTCGGTTAAATAGAATAGATACTAATGCATGTATGTTCATGCCCTCACACCCGCAACTTGAAAACACTACTTTTGACATTAAAAGTAATATCATAATGCGAACCGTCGCGTTCATAATGGCGGACGCCGATATCGAAATCTTTTATATTGCAATATGATGCACCTGTACCACATTCGCACAAATCGAATCGTTCGATACGAGTAATTAGCTGCATTTCAAGCAATTCGATATTAAACATATTATATACAGAATACAGTTCACTCCGCTTCGGTTCATCTGTCTATTTGAATAATTATAGTACCTAATCACAGATACAACATATAAATAAAGCATTTCATTGTATATACACTAGTGATGGGATGAATCGAATACTCGCTATTTCAAGAATCTAGTACTTATCCGAGTACATGAGTACTCGGATGAATACAGATACACGATAAAGACACAGAAAATCCCCTCACATAGTATTAGCAATATTAACCCGTCACTAAATTTGGCCACTGAAGTGGACGCAACTTGTAATCTATTTATTGCAAACAAATCAATGAAATCATATATATATATATTTTTACGTAGAATTGTTAATTTGATATCTTCGAAAAATATGGTCAGTTTATGATTTTCTACGGTAATTTTAAAAAAAACCTAGCAATATTTGTAAAGCGAAAAAGAAATTGATTCCTTGTACTCGAGTACCTCATCATTACTTTTTACTGCATATAAGAAAATAAAGAAAGCTTCAATATATTATACACAAATATATATATATAAAGTAATTGTGTTTACTTATAATTAAGGCTGCGATTGAAATTGTCTTGGTGCACCTGAATTATTTAAATATATAATCTCACATCATTTATTTAATTTTTTAATAAACGTTTAAATACCAACAGTTTGTTGCATACTATAAATCTGAAAAATTGAAAAGTATCTATTTACTGAAATGGGTTGAATAAAGCAAAGGTTTGCGGATTCATATTTTTGGAATGATTTTCATTGGTCAGAAATTTGAAATATATTTTAGCAGGATTCCATTTCATGCTTTTGTGGAATCCATAAGATTTGCATTTGCAGACGGCAAATTAAATACTCATCTTAAATTTGGCAGAACCCGATTATAAATTTATTAAAAACTCTCCAATAGTAGAATTACTTTGAAAGAACATTTTTATTTGCGAAAATTCTGATCGTTGTAAACATTGTTAGCAAAGTAGACATAATTGAAAAATCGTTTATTTATTTATATACTAAACTACATACACTTGTATTAAAACAATGTTGTCTTCCTTATTTTAAAAATATTACAGCTGTCAGAAAATTCGCAGAAAGCCGGAACCTATTCTCTGCCGCAGACTTACCTTTCTCGCTTGTAAATTGGACACACTGATCAGCAAACCGATGACTACAAAACGGAGATCCATTGTTTCAGTTGCTTTAATGAATTCGTAAAAATTAGAAACAGATACAGAATCGAAAAAAGAAAGAATGTTAAATACCTTCACTTGCGCTTGAATTAAGCCAATTACGAATTTCTGTGTAAAGTGAAATGGAAACGATTTGCGTTGTATTTATGTACATAGCAGCCCCACTCTACTCTATTGTTTAATTTCCTATTGTTTTAATATACCAATATCATAAAAATAATAAAATACTCATCAGCGAGCCATCTGTCTAATTGAGTATTCGGACGGATGCTGATTTTTAGCTCGCCGTACGATGTACAGAAGAGCTAAAGCATTCGGTCTGTAGTATTCTTGGATCAACAATGTACAACGAGTCTTTTTATGTTCGTTATGAGATCGATGCTGATCTGTTCTTAAACATTTGATTTCTTCGTTCTTAGTCTTGACTTTTGCCCCACACGTTGGGCGCCAATTATAAGTTAGTGAAATGCTAATTATATTAATGAAATGCTTTATTTTCTTATGTTTTTACAATGCTCTTTTTATTTTGTGTTATATTTTATATATGTCAAAATTGTTAATTGTTTTTGTTTTCTATGCCAACTGGTCTTCTTTTGTATATTGCTATGACTCGTGAACAAGTACTGATATTACTGGACTTTAATCAATGTATCCATTTACTTACCAACAATGTAACATAAATGAAATCTTTTAATAGGGAAATATCAAAGTCACAGCGTTACTTGGCATTTAATTTATTCTTATTTCACTAAAATACGGATTAAATAAAAGGAAATCAATTGAGTTGATCTCTGTAAAAAACGGGTTTGCGGCAAATATATTTTAAAATGCTAGAGATACATATTAGAACGGTTTAGTTTTTGGTCTAAACACCGATCTGTGTGCAATGAATGTCATTGTTATGGAACTTTTTTAAGATATCACATAACGATCAATATTTTGATGGCCTCAATTATAGTTTTAGAATAATGATACTTGACATCAATTTACTTACATGTACAATGGTTGTATATTTCAATCAGTCATTTGTCTAATTCAATATTAATAACTCTATGACACTAAATAGATTAGAAGTAAGTGTGTGTGTGTGTGTGTGTGTGTGTGTATGTGTATGTGAACACTGTATAGCCAATGCTGTTGCAGATGAAATTGTGTAACTATAATCATAACATTTGTATGATGCTCGAATATGCATATTCTCTATTTGAAGACAAAATATTAACCGGAATTAACAGTTTATTCTAGCTAATTTTATATTATCTCGGAAACAGCATGAGTTATAGACAGTAACTTTTATAAAAAATCTTAACAAAGAGTTCTTGTATTTTCGCCCTAAATCCAAATATATATATATATATATATATATATATATATATATATATATATATAACTCATATACTTGGATGTATGTATGCTCGCTTAGTCGGTCGTAAGACCTGAGTTTGAAGGCACCGAGCCGATTTTAATCAAATTTGAAATACATATAATTTCCACGCCAGAAATTTAAGACAACATAAAAAGACTCGTCGTACATTGTTGATCCGAAAATACTACAGACCGAATGCTTTAGCTCTTCTGTACATCGTACGGCGAGCTAAAAATCAGCATCCGTCCGAATACTCAATTAGACAGATGGCTCGCTGATGAGTATTTTATTATTTTTATGATATTGGTATATTAAAACAATAGGGTATTAAACAATAGAGTAGAGTGGGGCTGCTATGTACATAAATACAACGCAAATCATTTCCATTGCACTTTACACAGAAATTCGTAATTGGCTTAATTCAAGCGCAAGTGAAGGTATTTAACATTCTTTTTTTTTCGATTCTGTATCTGTTTCTAACTTTTACGAATTCACTAGAGTAACTGAAACAATGGATCTCCGTTTTGTACTCATCGGTTTGCTGATCAGTGTGTCGAATTTACAAGCGAGAAAGGTAAGTCTGCGGCAGAGAATAGGTTCCGGCTTTCTGCGAATTTTCTGACAGCTGTAATATTTTTAAAATAAGGAAGACAACATTGTTTTAATACAAGTGTATGTAGTTTAGTATATAAATAAATAAACGATTTTTCAATTATGTCTACTTTGCTAACAAAGTTTACAACGATCAGAATTTTCGCAAATAAAAATGTTCTTTCAAAGTAATTCTACTATTGGAGAGTTTTTAATAAATTTATAATCGGGTTCTGCCAAATTTAAGATGAGTATTTAATTTGCCGTCTGCAAATGCAAATCTTATGGATTCCACAAAAGCATGAAATGGAATCCTGCTAAAATATATTTCAAATTTCTGACCAATGAAAATTATTCCTAAAATATGAATCCGCCAACCTTTGCTTTATGCAACCCATTTCAGTAAATAGATACTTTTCAATTTTTCATATTTATAGTATGCAACAAACTGTTGGTATTTAAACGTTTATTAAAAAATTAAATAAATGATGTGAGATTATATATTTAAATAATTCAGGTGCACCAAGACAATTTCAATCGCAGCCTTAATTATAAGTAAACACAATTACTTTATATATTTATTATTTTTTGTATAATATATTGAAGCTTTCTTTATTTTCTTATATGCAGTAAAAAGTAATGATGAGGTACTCGAGTACAAGGAATCAATTTCTTTTTCGCTTTACAAATATTGCTAGGTTTTTTTTAAAATTACCGTAGAAAATCATAAACTGACCATATTTTTCGAAGATATCAAATTAACAATTCTACGTAAAAATATATATATATATGATTTCATTGATTTGTTTGCAATAAATAGATTACAAGTTGCGTCCACTTCAGTGGCCAAATTTAGTGACGGGTTAATATTGCTAATACTATGTGAGGGGATTTTCTGTGTCTTTATCGTGTATCTGTATTCATCCGAGTACTCATGTACTCGGATAAGTACTCTATTCTTGAAATCGCGAGTATTCGATTCTTCCCATCACTAGTGTATATACAATGAAATGCTTTATTTATATGGTGTATCTGTGATTAGGTACTATAAATATTCAATTAGACAGATGAACCGAAGAGTAGTGGACTGTATTCTGTATATAATATGTTTGATATCGAATTGTTTGAATTGCAGCTGATTACTCGTATCGAACGATTCGATTTGTGCGAATGTGGTACAGGTGCATCATATTGCAATATAAAAGATTTCGATATCGTCGTCCGCCATTATGATCGCGACGATTCGCATTATGATATTACGTTCTATGTCAAAAGTAATGTTTACAAGTTGCGGGTGTGTGAGCATAAACATACATGCATTAGTATCTATAAGCCACCACTATAACTATGCTATTCAAACGAATTTTAGGTGGAAATAAAAACGCAGAAATGCCGTAACAAGGAGTCGCTCGACCATTGTGAAACCTACAGTACTTTAAAACCAATTAACACTTGCGCTTTGTTGGCAATTAGAAACACATTTTGGGAAGCAACTATCTATGGAATGCAACCACAGTACACGTGTCCATTGTTGGAGGTTGGTTACTTACATTTTAAATATTTCATAGAAATAATATACGAAAATGCATTCGCATCAAAACGAGTTCAAATGTAACGCTAGTAAATGGATTCCTTCATACTTGGAACTTATAGGTCATAAAAAATGATTCAAAATAATAATTATGAAAATATGATCAGCGCTTTTTAGCTCGCCGTACATAATGTACAAGAGAGCTTTAGTGATTAGTCGTGTGTCTGTAGTATACTCGGATCGAGAAAGAAAATCTTAACAAAATGTCCTTGCATTTTCGCCCTGAATCCAAAAATATATATATTTGGAAGTATCTATCTCGCTCGCTCGATCGGTCGTAAGACTTGAGTTTGTGACTGCAACTCCTTTGAAGGTACCGGGCCGATTTAAATGAAATTTGATATACATATAATTTCCACGCCTGTGAAGTTCCCGTCACATTTCAAACCGAATCGTCCGTACAGGTCCAGAGATATAGGGCCCGATTGCTTTAGCTCCTTTGTAATACGTACGGCGAACTAAACATATCATATAGTGTCAATTTATAAATAAATGTATAACCTGTATACATTTATGAATGACGTTTAATTACTTTCAGGGTGTCTTTGTTGGGAAGAATTTATCGTTCGTTGGTGATAACTTTAAAATATTTCCACTACTGAACGCGTACTGGAGAACGCGCTGGATGATGATCGATGATGAAAGACCAAATGTCAATTGGACTCTTTGTTTTGATGCATTTGTTTATAAGAATTATAGAATGTAATTTTGAATATCAAACCCAATACATTTGCTTGTATTAAAGAAATGTTTGTATCTAGTAATTACATTCAATTCTGTGTTACTGTAATAGAAATAATAATTAAATAAGAATTTATTTCATCATCTCTATTTTTATAAGGATCCTAAACATAAAGTAGTCCACATTTTAAAGATAATAGTTTTTGAGTGCATAGTTATTATTAATATTTATAAGGCTCAATCCCAATAAATACTAAAAACAAAAAGCGACAGCAATTCATTATTGGATCATATTAAAATTATCGTTTTTTACAATCATGTAAAAATATGCAACGAACGACGAGTCTTTAAAATTTGGTTTATGTTGTCTTGAATGTTTGATGATATATTTATATATATATATTTGGATTCAGGGCGAAAATACAAGAACTCTTTGTTAAGATTTTTTTATGTAAGTCACTGTCTATAACTCATGCTGCTTCTGAGATAATATAAAATTATCTAGAATAAACTGTTACTTCCGGTTAATATATTGATTTCAAATAGAGTATATGCACATTCGAGCATTGTACATTCAACTGCATTGGCTTTACAGTGTTCACACACACACACTTACTTCTAATCTATTTAGAGTCATAGAGTCATTAATATTGAATTAAACAAATGACTGATTTAATTTGACAACCATTGTACATGTATGTAAATTGATGTCAAGTATTATTATTCCATAACTGTAATAGAGGCCATCAAAATATTGATAGTTAAGTGAAGTCATCTAAAAATTCCGTAACAATGAAATTCTTTGCACACAGATCGGTGTTTAGACCAAAAACTAAACCGTTCTAATAGCTTTCTCCAGTATTTTTAAAACATATTTGCCGCAAACCCATTTTTTACAGGGATCAACTTAATGATTTCCATTTTATTTAATCCGTATTTAGTGAAATAAGAATAAATTAAATGCCAAGTAACGCTTGGTATTATATTGATAATTTAGTGATAAGTCATGGACATACAGTGTAAAGTTTACCTTCATATTTTATAAGTGATGCCGCGAGAGACAAGACATGACTTGTCTCGTCTCGAGTTTTCGAGACGAGACTGACGCAAAAGTATCGTCACGGAATAGCTAAATAGCTCGTAATTCAGGATTAATAAAAATAACTATTATCGCATTTTTAAGAGGTGGTAAGGCTTACCCTACTTCTATGAAGGTACCTTAGTGATTTGAACCAAATTTGCTACACATATTACTTGGCATCCCATTTATATATTAAGTAATCCTGGTAACAACGAATTACCATATATTAACTGAAATGCCCTATAAGAAGACGTGTACATTTGTACAAATTTACCACATAACTACGATATAAACTCCGGTATGGTCTAGTGGCTAGGATAGCTGGCTTTCACCCAGCAGGCTCGGGTTCGATTCCCGGTACCGGAAGTATTTTTGTAATTTGGTATCACAAGATTAATCTGAACATATTATTATTCCTTATTATCTCGATATTATCTTATATATAATGAAGTTACAAAACTATTCGGGTTGTGGAGTGAGGCAAGTATGTTAACCCAGGTTCGAATCCTGGTCACGGCAATCACAGTAGAGACCAAACTATTTTATGGCTTTAACAGTAAAAGTAGAAATAAATTGTTATGTGAAATAGTGTAAAAAAGTGGCGCCGTGGCTTAGTTGGTTAAAGCGCCTGTCTAGTAAACAGGAGATCGGGAGTTCGAATCTCCCCGGAGCCTTCGTTGATTTCTCGAACATTTTTAGCCATATTCACAAATAATGATTTGGTCTCGATTTTGGTCAAATATTCCTGAAGTATTTTTTCAAACATATAAAGATTAACTCGTACGGGAATAATCTACGTTGTTAGTCACATCAATTTTAATTAAAATCCCGACGACTTCCATAAAAGTAATTGGATCTGTTAGAATTATTAAATATGCGAACATAAAGTATTACTGCTGTATATATTGTATTTGTATTATAATAATAAAATATATGTATCTGTTTTTATGTGTGAACGCTCTACAGCCTGTACATAAATAAATTATGTTTTAATTTAACATTTGAAAGAAAACCTATTTCGGCAAAAGGTTATTCTAAAATAACGATTAAAAATTGATTCCACCACACAAACTGTACACATCATCTAAGATGCGCTAATTTCAGTGTATGCTGTGCAGACAATACGCCTCCCTCGACTGAATGCTTTGGCTCTTCTGTACTTCGTACGGCGAGTTAAAAGTATGAGTGTGACCCCGACGTGATTTGAACACGCAACCTTCTGATCTGGAGTCAGACGCGCTACCGTTGCGCCACGGAGTCGATGTTTTCATAGAAAGGAGCATAGGTACACACAACAATGCCTGCAGCTCGCCGTATATTCTATTTGGTGGATTTTTAACTGGTCGTACGACAGTGCAAGACAGCTATAGGGATTAGTCATGTGTCTGTAATATAAAAAGAAATCTTAACAAGCATAGGTGCAGGCAACAATGCCTTCTGCCCGCCGTATATATATATATATATATATATATATATATATATATATATATATATATATATATATATATATATATATATATATCCCTTACAAAAATAGTCTGGTCGCCTAGAATCCAAAAATATGTATAACTTATATACTTGGATGTTAGTCGTCGCTCGCTTAAAATATTGTGTAGAATTGTTCAATTTTTAATTTCATCGTAAGGGCAATATTAACTGTCTTGTACTGTCGTATACGATGAGCAAAATAGTAATTGTTTCAGCAAAAGCGAAGCGCCCTTTAGACCCTTTTTGATCTGCACTGAAAAGACAAATTCATAATATTAATGCATATTTAATAATTGTTTATTTATTTGAAGAAAATTTTGCGCGTATAATTATTATAATGCGTGTAATAATAATAATTAAACGTGTAATAATAACATATTTCATACAATAAAATATTGCATTTGGATGTTAGTCGTCGCTCCCTCGCTCGTAAGACCAAATGTGTGTCCTCTACTCCTCTGAAGGTACTGGATCGATTCACACCAAATTTGGTACACATATTATTTGGCATCGCATTTGAATCCGCTCGCAGTTTAAATCCAATCACTTGCATTCTTCCCGAGTTATAGGGCCCCAAAATTTGGAGCCCCCCTTAATACTGCCCTAATAAAAATAATTAAAGCACTCCTTTTCACTTTCACTGTGTTGTACTTTTTCGACACCAGATAACGCGTCCGAAATGTTGTGCCATCGATTCGGTACACAGGATCATATAAATCATAAAGGAAATACTTTATAAATACCATTTTATTAATACAATAATAATTTTTCAATAGATTTTATCAGTAATTGACATTATATAGTTTACTATACATGCCACCGGTGGCAATGAGCTGATCATGCGTGCCTCTCTCTATGACTTGGCCTCCATCCAGTACGCATATGACGTCGGCATTGCGTATAGTTGCCAACCGGTGTGCAATTACAATGCACGTGCGTCCCTCGCACGCTGCATCCAATGCTGCTTGCACTACCTATCATTGCGAATCAACAAACAAACGTGTTAAATTAAATGTAAGTAATCGGACAATCTTTAATTATTGATGGGTAAATATTTGCAACGTATTTATTTATTATTACAAATGCTTCTTTTCGTCATTGCCAAATTAAATTCACCAAACTACGATACTGAGTGTGACAAGAAGAATACCTTTTCGCTTTGATTGTCCAGTGCAGAAGTTGCCTCGTCTAATAACAGTATCCTAGGATCCCTTACTAACGCTCTAGCAATCGCTACTCTTTGTTTCTGCCCTCCGGATAACTGTGTTCCTCGTACACCTAATCTTGTCTCATATCCCTTAAAGAAGCATTTCATTTCTGCATCACATAATATTTATTAAAACAAATTCAATATAATTACCAATGGCAATGAGCTTATAAAATTGTGTATATTTGCTTTAATTGCGACTTCTATAATCTCTTCTTTGGTCACCTGACGACTATTATCTCCATACGCTATATTCTCTGCTATGGTACGATCAAATAACACTGGTTCCTGAGACACGATACCCAATTGGGACCTAAGCGTACGAATCGACATATCTTTGGAGATATTTTTGCTGTCCACTGTCTGTAATTATGACCAATTCCAGTATAACATATATTCAGTAAATTAGTACACGAGGATGATGAATATTTACCACTGCCCCAGCGCCAGAATCGTATAATCGCTGCAGCAATTGAATACAAGTTGATTTTCCACATCCGCTTCCTCCAACTAGCGCCATGGTTGTCCCTGCTTGTACAGTCAAATCCAACTCTTGTAGAATTTGTACTTTTGGTCTGGTTGGATAGGAGAAGTCAATTTTCGAATACTTTATATGGCCATTTGCTTTCTGTAATGTGTACAGTAATTATATGGTTAGCATTGGAACAAAAAATGGATGTAACTTACCCAATCTTTCTCTTTTGGTAACTCAGGAGCTGAAACACTCTGCGGTATTCGATCAAACAACTGGAAAATTCTTCCTGCAGAAATTCGAGCAGCATTGAAATTTGGAGCATACGCTAATGCTTGTCCCATCATCCAAGCACCAAAAATCAAGGCATCTGAAACTCTGTCTTTCCAGTTACTTCATAGTTCATTAAACACAAAGTATTACCTTACTTGATAACGTTCTTGTACTCTAGTTCTTTGTTAGCGACTAGATTTCCACCGTACCAAAGAGCCAACGCATAACCAAAGAAAGGGGCTGTTTGTCCAAAGGAAAACACTATTCCTCTTAACCTACCCTTAAATTTGAGGGCTTTGTTAACTCTTACCAGTTCAACCATATACTTATCAATAAAATGGTTTTCTTGGTTTAATCTTGCTACGGTTCGTATATTGGATATTGCTTCGACTGCTACGCGGGCTACAGACTCCATGGCTTGTTTTTCTTGTTGATCTATTCCTCCCGTTGCTCGACCTTCTAGATATACTCCCGTAAGAACAAAAGGGACGGCAACTAAGGAGATAAGGGTTAGTTTCCAGCTGAAGAATAAGGCTATTATGATACCGAAGATGAAAGTTGATACTGCTTGCATAATAGCTCCAACCTAGATAAACATTATAAAACGATGTTGTTGAAATGAAAAAAAGGAAGTTCTAAGGGAAACTTACCGAGATACCTGTAACTCCTTGGATATCAGCAGCATCACTAGATAGCCTGGCACATAACATTCCTACATTATTCTTTGCTTCATCATACCAGCCAATTTCTTGTTTCAACATAGATCCAAAACATAACACTCGTATCCTCGTAGTTAAACGAAGACCGGCAATATTGAACATATAGCACTGCAGATATCCTCCTATACCTGTAAGGGCTCCAATTCCTGCAAATAAAATAGCATGGAGCACAGCTTTGGACATGACTTTATCCTTATCTTCGATAGATAACATCTGCAACAATATTTTGAAAATTTATATATATATACATAAATTCCATTGATTAGACATGTACGAAATAACAATAAATATATTTATATATATATATATATATATATATATATATATATATATATGTATATATAATAAGTTTAATTGACAAAACTTACCCCAAAAGTCTCTCCAAACATGACAGCAAATGCTGGAAAAGACGCTCCAACCAATATAGCAGCTAAGCTACCGAACAATAAATATGGCCATTCGTTCGCAATAAGTTTCAATAATTTCCACAGTGGCACCATTTTACTGTCTATTAATTCCTTATCATATTCACGATTTTCGACAGACATCTCCGTCAAAGACTCGTCATTCGAATTATTTTCTACACTGTTATGACTGATTATTGATTCTTGTTTTTTCAAATATGGTCTTCTATTTTGAACTGCATTTTCATAAAAAATCGAATAATATTAGAAATTTTAAGTAGCAAAATATTATCGACGACTATTACCATCTACAGAATTATCAACTTTTACTAAGCTATAGTAATTCTTTTCCAATTTCATCAACTTTTCATGTGTGCCCATTTCTGCAATTTTTCCATCTTTGATAAACATGATTCTATCCACATTTCGAGTGGTCGATAGGCGATGGCTCACGATAATTGTTGTGCATTTTAAGCTAGCTCTATCCAAGGCTTTTTGGACTTTTGTCTCGCTGTGAATGTCTAAAGCAGATGTTGCTTCATCTAACAGAAGTATTGTCGGTTTACGGATAATTGCTCTTGCAATAGCTATTCGTTGTTTTTGCCCGCCGGACAGTTGGGAACCACGTTCCCCTATTAAGGTATCGTAACCCTAAAAATATCAAATATGTAATATATAAATAAATGCGTTATAATCACATAATATTGGATGTAACTGGTGAAATAATTAACGTTCTTATTGGCCGTTCCTTGTTAATGAAATTAAAAGGGTGGATATATTTATGGATTGTTTCTTACATTTGGTAGTTTCATGATAAATTCATGGCAATTAGCTTCCATTGCAGCATGTTCAATCTCCTCTGTCGTTGCTCCTGTACATCCCAAAGCAATGTTTTTCGAGATGGAAGTAGCGAATAATACTGGTTCTTGTTCAACTACTGCAATATGTTGTCGTAGCCACTGTACATTCAGTGTTGAGATATCAATGCCATCAATTGTCACAGATCCAGCCGAGGGATCATACATCCTTTGGACTAACTGAATCATTGTGGACTTGCCACAACCTGAACCACCTACAAATGCAACTCTTTCCCCCGGTTTTATACTTAAGTTCAATCCATACAAAACCTTGAAGATAAACGTTGGTTTGAGGATAAATTAAGTTGTTGAAGGAAATAATAATACCTTGACACTTGCTCTTGCTGGGTACTCAAAGTGAATATCCCTAAACTCAATATTTCCTTTCATTTCATTAGGTTTTAGACCGTATTTAGATAAAGAGTCTATAATGGGTTTTCTATCAATTACTGCGAAAATGGTTGCAGCTGCTCCTCGAGCTATAGCGAAGCTTTCTAGGTGAGGATAAGTTATGCCCATGTTTTGGGCGCCAGCAGTAATACAAAGAAAGATCTACAAAGATAGACACCACTAATCCAGGTTTCTGGAAATGTGTCAGTACACATTCAAACGTCCTTGGGCTATAAAAATACATACAATCATCATTACGGCTGGATTATAATCCTTGTCTATCTTATCTCTGTCGTCCAGTACAAATTGAACACCACACCAGAAAGCTATGGCGTACGTGGTATATAAAAAGCACCACATTATACCACTCCCAATTCCTGAATATATTCCTTTACGAAGTCCCTCAATTGTAGCTGACTCTAATTTATTTGAATATCTGTTGAAGGGAGTAAGGTAATACAGATATTAATTACACACGATTTTATAACTGAAAAATTATACTTAATATGTAATGGCATGAAACTAGAAGTTACCTTTCAATTTCCTTGTTCTCTCCTCCGAAAGCAACGACAGTTTTTATGTTTCCTAGTACTTCCTCCGCAACAGCTCCAGCTGCCCCGTACGATTTTAATTCTTTCTCAGATAAACTACTTTGAACTTTTGCCACATAATTAGTTGATAATATTAAAATTGGTGTACAACTTGTGATCACCAAAGTTAATTTCCAACCATATATAAACGCAATTATAACAGAGAAAATTATCGATGAAGATAGGTATACGAAAATAGCAACTTTTTCACCAATTCCGTTTTTCATCTTGTCCAAATTTCTACAGGACAAAAAAGCAATTACAAATCAGTTAAACAGCATTCACATTTATACACATAATGGATACCCGGGATCCGGGTACTCGGGACATAAGTGATGAATACAATTACCCGGGTACGGGTTTTTGGATTCGGGTACCCGGATACGAGTTTGCAGATATGAGAACTCATTATCGAGTACTCGATTCTGAAGAGAAACGGGTAACCGGTTCTAAAATTTACGGGTACTTACACCCTTAGTAATAATTAATATAATTATTATCAAATTAAAAATATTATTCGTAAATGTATGCACGTGTGGTGGGGATACATATCCTGGAACGGACAATTTAGTACTACACTCTGCGATGTAAAATTGGAAGGATTTTTATTTGTGTTTGGCTTATAAGGACTAATAAAAATAGTATGTTGAAAACTTACTCAGTAATACAACTTGCAAAATTTGTCTCTGTATGTGTATCATACCAAGACATGTCTTGGCGAAGTACAGACTTGAAGAACTTTCTTCGAATTCTGTTTATCTGGAATTAAAGCATGCAAAGAAATAATTATGAAACTATTGTAAATGTAATTTACTTGTTTTAAAGCAACAATATTCATTAAGTCCACACAGAAAATGCCGACAAGAAATTGTATAGTTGATATAGAAGCACATCCAATTGCATAAGCTACCGAATCATCTAGCAGTGCTTGTTTATTTTCCTCTTCGGTGGCATTTGTTCTAAATAGAAAAATATCATGAATTACGTATTCCCTCAAAGTTCAATCAGAGCTTACAAGAGCTTTCCACCTCCAAACAATTGTAACAGAAACGTCTGAGAAGAAGTGCCTTTCTGCGTGACCCTATCAATAAATAATGTGGTAAATTCTCCATATAGAATACAATTAAGTGGTATGCCTAATCCTGCAATGGCCCCGAAACCAACAGCTAAGAATACGATGCATACTTCCCAACATGTTGCGAATCGAAACTAAAAGTAATTCAATTGAACACATTTAAATATATTAGAAAAGCTACATTTTATAATTAAATTAAATATTTACCAATTTATAAAATGGTACTAAGTTCGATTTTGGTGGTTTACTGATTTTTGGCAGCACCCTCTGAATTAATCTAAAATGAAACTGCAACTTGGAAATCCTTTTCTTTTTACATTTTTGATTATATAAATAACTTACGCATTGAGACCTGTTCCCTTTTTTCCTTTGTCTTCTAATTCTATTATTATTGAATCTGTTGCGCCATTTTGAATTTCATTTTGTAGTTGAACCTTAGTAGCAGTTTCGACTTCGCGCATTATAAATGAAAACCAACTAAAACTTTAAAGTCATTAATAGAAACTTCGACGTATCTTCAACCACGAACTATAATTAAGATTAATTAAAGTCACAATAAAAGTTTTCTTTTCTTATAAGAATTGTCAAAGATTTAACATGGTGAATTCTTAGGTAATTTATCAATAAAGTATATTTAAATTGTTTTATAACAATATTGTTGTAATCCCAATTATAAATTGTTATATAAATTAATTATGCTAACATTTCTAATTAAAAATTAGTGATGGGGAACTCGAGTACAAAGAATCGACATGTACTCGATTCTTGAAAGTAGTCGCTGTACTCGAGTACACGCTCCTGAATATCGATACATTTTGTACTAGTCAACTAGTTTGATGCCAGCTGAAAAAGTGTGAGCACGGCAAAACGCGTACTCAGTTCCAGATTCCAGATTGTAGTAGCATTTGCAGTACCTACCACGATCGCTATCTCTTTATAGTAATACAAAAAGTGCATATTTTAAAATGCGAAATTATAATATTTATTATTTTTTTAAGGCTATTGGGTTATCAATATGCAAAAATCTTGTGAATATAAATTATTTTAGAATTCATTGTAGAATTATTTGGGCCCCAATAACAGGCGATTGGATTTAAACGGATTCAAATGGGATACCAGCAAATTTGGTTCAATTCCCTTAGGTACCTTCAGAGGAGTAGAAAGTACAAATTTGGGCTTACTAGCAAGCGACGACTAAAATCCATGTGTATGAGTAAAATATTTATTTGCTACAGACACACGACCGAATACCTTTTGTTCTTCTGTACTTTTTCCTTAAACTTTAGAATAATTAGTAAATTTCAATATGTATATATCAAAATGATTATCGAGTTAAGTTAATAATAAATTAGATATCACTTAAATGAGTTACTTACTGCTATTTGTGAATTGCTTCAATAAGGAAATTGTAAAGAAAATTGTAATTTTCTATATTTATATTAAAATGCCCGATCAAAAAACAAATATAATTATATTTTGTATTGTAAAACAATAGATTCAATAAGCGTTTACAAGATGTGATAGATATTTTTTGAATAATCGATTCAATTATACAAATAGAAGGTTAAGTAAATGTATAATCCTAATATTTTTTAGGAAAAAATAAGTCAATGCTATAAACTCATTGAAATTGACAAAAAATACAGAATAGAATGTAACAATACAATTGTAACTCTAAAAATACACAGGTTAACTTAGTTTATAGTTGTTTCAATAATTAATAGTATGACAAAATAGAATAAGTGTCCTTCACTCGACTTTCTTGTATAATAAATATTTTTATTTATATTAATACGATATTATGTTTTAAATTCGCGCTCCGATTCAACAAAACACTGTCACTAGAGAGACAAATATATTAAGTAACCAATTTCAAAAATTTAAGGAAACACAATAACACTACCACCACGTTTGCACTGCCTAACTATACTGTATAAAAGAAATATCATAACCGGTGCTACGTAATTCCTTCGACTGCGTCTGGTCAGGCTCATTAACCTGTATTTCTTCAACAGTAATACCAATATTGAAAAGTATCTAAATGGAAATAAGAGTACACGAACTTTAGTTGGGTTGCTTACCGAGTAATATTTCTGTAGACGCTCGATGATTTTCAGCGGTTTGCAGGAAATAATTGTAAGAAACGCAATGTCCAACCACGACAGCACGATACAACACTAATATTTATTATTACAGGCGGTGTTTATATAAGAAATACTTTTAATATTTGTTAGTGTTTAAAATCACTCATTGTTGTGTGTATGTGAACTGTTAGAAGAATGATTGAACTGATCAAATATAGATATAATGAACAGTGGTAATATTATTGTTAACGAGGCAACAATGATTTACAAAAATATTATAATAATAATGTTTTATTTATCCGAGCAAAGTTTAGAAAACCAAAAAATATTACAATGAGAGAATTACTGACTAATATAAATGAATAATGCAAAACATTAAGAAACAATGAAATATGCATATTTGCACTAAGATATAATTAAATTAAATTAAATTTAGAATGCTTAATAAGTACTGTCCAACATTTTATAATCATTTCGTAACTTATTATAAGTCATAATTGCTCCATATGTAAAAATACAATTAAACCGCTCAATAGAGAATTTAGATATATTTAATTTGTTGCAATTTTGAGCAACGAACATCTTGCAATTAATTAGAAAGTAATAGTCCATATAGTAAAGCAAAATAGTTCTACCTCGAATAACTCAAAGCCGATTTTGATAATTTATTTTAAATATCGCAAATAAGATATAGAAAAGTTTCCCATAGGTGAAATGCTGAGCTTTTTATTATTTAAATTGTTATTAACAAACAAGTGTTTTTTTAAAACACTTAAATAAACAATGTGAAACTCTTTTTACTTTCTTTTACAGAGTAATAAGTAAGTATTGTAATCATGAAAAATTTCGAACTCGAGATTTCAACGGATATACAAGTTTTGACCTTCCCTGAATCGAATGTGACTATTTTCGGAATGACGTCTGTCTGTCTGTCTGTGTGTGTCTCTAGGGCCAAAACTGTCGAACGAAAAATTATGAAACTTCAAACTTAAGACTTGTATATACCCTAGATGTGCACCTCCTATTTTTGAAAAGAATATTCAAACCGGTTGTTTACTCTATACATTTTTTGTTCCATCTGCAATATCACTAGAACGGCTACACTTACGGCAAAAATAGTAATATTCATAATGAAAGATAATAATATTTCGCACAACTTTTGTTTGAAAAGTTTCTTCATAAATTGTACCAGTTATGAGAAAACTGCTACGAAAAAACTCAAATATCTTATTTACGATGCCATGGTGATACCTACAATTGTGACAAATTTTATTATTTTTAAAACGAATCAACCATGAGTTACATCATTTGTTTCTTGTTTATTGAAAACAAACAAGCATTACTTTGACAGTTATCTGTATGAATTAATATTTAAAATATTGATTTCTTATTAGAATAAATTGTATCAGGTAAATTATTCAATAGAATCAATTTATATTATATATTTGCTGACATAATTAAATAACAATATCAGAGTTTTACTGTGAAATTTGACTGTTTAAGAGTGAATACGATAAGTACTTCAAATTCAGATCCATTATAAATTGGTATAATTATCCAGTTATTTTCATTATATTATATATATGTATATTAATATCTATCTATTGAAAACTACGTAAAAGAAAGTTGAGTGCAGGCCAGTCCAGATATTTTAACTTTCTTTTTACGAAGTAATGAGTAAGTATTGGGATCACCAAAACAATTGAACTCGAGATTTCAATGGATATAGTTTTACCTTCCCTGAATTAGTGATGCAAAGTTTCGTTACTTTTGAGTACTTGTAACTACTAGAGTACTCGTTACTTTTAGGTAGAGTACTCGTTACTTTGTACTCGTTACAAGTATTCGTTCACTTGAGTGGCACTAAATGAGTACTCGGACTATTCGGATACTATTGCGAATCGCGTATAGATTACTGAGCCGAGTAACGATTAGTTTCGTCTTTCGTCGACTTTTACTATTGTCGGAATTTTGCTCTAGCTTCAAAAATCTGCTGTTGATATGTCGTGTTCAAAGTGTTATTTTTTTATTTATAAAAAACACATCAACACTTGAGTGAGTACGTGTTTTGCCGTGCTCACACGTTTCAGCTGGCATCGGACTAGTTGACTAGTATCGAAACTATCGAACGTAAAATTGTGAAACTGCAAACTTAAGATTTGTATATGGTCTAGATATGCACCTCCTATTTTTGAAAAGAATGTTCAAACCGGAAGTGCATGTTTACTTTATGCAGTTTTCTCTAATATCACTAATTTGTACAATTTCAGAGTATAACTGTGGAGTTTGACAGTTTGTTTGTAATATATATTTTCTAAGGAAAAGTACGTAAAAGAAACAATTTTTTAAAAACGAAAACATTAAAATGGAAACGGAAATTCTGAATATTACCTTTCTGTTAAAATTTCGTTATCTTCTCTATCCTTGCCGGAAATATAATATCTCACATCACTATTTCATACTAAGTATAAGTTTACAGTTTATTTATTTCGTTTGTTTGACCAAACTAGTCTAAATTGTTTAGTAAGATAAGCTACTTGCTATTAAATGTTTGCTCAATTATATTTATCATTTTCTTTAGTAGCTAAGATAGCGAATATTCCATTTACTTTCTTATACGTTATATATATAAAAAAAATACAAAACATTAACATCGAAATTTTAATGGGACCGTGTGTGTCCTCCCAGAATAGAAGCCATGTTTGTGTGAGGATAATTCAAGCAACGTAATACATTATGTAATTATGTTCTTTGCACTACGATTCATTATTTTTTATAATAAGTGTTAAAAACAAATTTGCAAGTCCATAATAACATAATAGACACTTTCCTCAATTATATCCAACAAACGTCAGTTGTCAGCGCGCTTTACAGCACCAACTGTATTCTCGATTGCGATTATTACATATGTTCTTATTTAGTGAACAATAATATAAGAAAGTTGAGTGAAGGGCACTCCCGATTTTTCCTGGTTCCTGAAATTGTATGTGGTTATATTATTATCACAATATGTATTGGTTAATGACACCATCGAAATTGCAATGTAATTGTTGTAATCATTTCTAATCTACTATACAAAATAGACATAATTGTATATATTTGCCTTTTATTATTATATATTAGGAAATATTGTATGGACGAACTCGAAATTTAACTATTTCTATCCTTCAATCATATCTGATTATTTTCGAAATGCTGTTTGTCTGTCTGTCTGTGATCGTTTTAAAGAAATACCCCTATTTTTAATTGCTAGAAGTATTGGTTTAATCTTGCTACTGTTGTTTATTTGGGAATTGACATGATTTAGAAAAATAGTGTACCTTATTAAAATTAAAATTTCTGTTTGAAAAGTTTTTGTGAAAAATGTTGGTTTCAATTACGGAACGTAACTACACATAATGAGGGTGTGGACAAAATATTAAAAATAATTGAAATAGAATCTCCATATGGCTTATTATTAAAATAATATATAAATAATAAAATTTAACTATTATTATATACGAAAATAATTATTAAATACTTCCATCAATTGCAACAGCGCGCGAAAACGACTTACTAAAAAGAGATCAAGCAAGTGTGACGTCAGAATATATATATGTATATATATATATATATATATATATATATATATATATATATATATATATATATATTTATATATATATATATATATATATATATATATATATATATATATATATATATATATATTAATATCTATCTATTGAAAACTACGTATATATACTCGTACATATATATATAAAATCTCAAACAAATTCTGAAATGTCTATTTTGTTTTTCTATCAAAATATTGACAGGCGCAGATAACTGGTATATTTTTTGAAGAAAAATTTCAAAGAAAAGTAACAGCATACAGCAAACCTGCATGAAAGTATTGCGGGTTGCTAACATTACATATGTACTATAATTTCACTTCAAATACTATAATATTTGCTGTTGGTACTATAATTCAAACGTCAAGGGTTGGCAATGCTGGTTCAGTATCAAATCACGTGGAACAAGATTTGGTACGCGTAAAACGCACCAACGCGTAGAGCTCGCCCTTAGGTAAAATATGCGTTGCGAGCAGTGCTTTTTAATTATTATGGCCTTTTGGTTAACAATTTGAGCAAAATGTTATAGGTGTAAAAAGTCTTACATTTAATTTTAAATTATATTGATAAAAAAATTTTTTAGTTCATACTTTAAAATTCAAAATTATAATATTTAATAATTTTTTTCGGGCTTTGGATTAACAAAATGAAAAAATCTTGTAGATATAAAATATCTTAGAATTTTTAGTAGAATTTTTAAGTGTTTCAATTATTTTTATAAGGGCAGTATTAAGGGGGGCTTTAAATTTTGGGGCCCTATAACTCGAGAAGTATACGAGCGATTGGATTTATACTGCGAGCGGATTCAATTGGGATGCCAAATAATATGTGTACCAAATTTAAATTATATTAATAAAAAAATAATTTAGTGCATATTTTAAAATTAAAAATTATAATATTTAATCATTTTTTTCGGGCTTTGGATTAACAAAATGAAAAAATCTTGTAGATATAAAATATCTTAGAATTTTTAGTAGAATTTTTAAGTGTTTCAATTATTTTTATAAGGGCAGTATTAAGGGGGGCTTTAAATTTTGGGGCCCTATAACTCGAGAAGTATACGAGCGATTGGATTTATACTGCGAGCGGATTCAATTGGGATGCCAAATAATATGTGTACCAAATTTAAATTATATTAATAAAAAAATAATTTAGTGCATATTTTAAAATTCAAAATTATAATATTTAATAATTTTTTTCGGGCTTTGGTTTAACAAAATGAAAAAATCTTGTAGATAAAAAATATCTTAGAGTTTTTAGTAGAATTTTTAAGTGTTTCAATTATTTTTATAAGGGCAGTATTAAGGGGGGCTTTAAATTTTGGGGCCCTATAACTCGGGAAGTATACGGGTGATTGGATTTATACTGCGAGCGGATTCAATTAGGATGCCAAATAATATGTGTACCAAATTTGGAGTGAATCGCTTTGGTACCTTCAGAGGAGTAGAGGGCACAAATTTGGTCTTACGAGCGACGACTAACATCCAAGTATATAAGTTATATACATTTTCGGAATCAGGGTAACGAGACGAACACTTTTCCTAATGAAATTTTTTGATCAGAGAATGCTACAGACACACGACCGAATGCTTTAGCTTCTTCGGTACTACGTACGGCGCGCTAAAAACAGGGTTTCGAGAGAAACGCGTTTAAAGTGCTGCAGCATTTGGTGTCGTGTCGTCCTGTTCGATTTTAAAACAATTTGGAGAACAATGTCGTTTTTTCTTTGTCCTGTCTATGTCGTTTAGGAGTCATAATACTACATATTCGAACCATTTTCACTTCAAAAAAACAACTAATTACACTAAAAATTATTATGAACGACCATTGTCAACAATGTGAGCGTCAAAAGAAAATGCGATGTACCTTCGTTATTTGTACGAATTTCAGCATAATATTTAAGGGAAATATTCTAAAAGATACATTCTTTAAAATTATATAAAAAAGAAGAATCGATTGTTTTTTTACCGTCACAGTGTTGTTCCCTCTTAAGTAATCCTGGTAACAACGAATTACCATATATTAACCGAAATGCCCAAAAAGAAGAGGTGTACATTTGTACAAATTTACCACCTAACTACGATATAAACTCCGGTATGGTCTAGTGGCTAGGATAGCTGGCTTTCACCCAGCAGGCTCGGGTTCGATTCCCGGTACCGGAAGTATTTTTGTAATTTTGTACCACAAGATTAATCTGAACATATTATTATCCCTTATTATCTCGATATTATCTTATAAATAATGAAGTTACAAAACTATTCAGGTTGTGGAGTGAGGGAAGTATGTTAACCCAGGTTCGTATCCTGGTCACAGCAATCACAGTAGAGACCAAACTATTTTATGGCTTTAACAGTAAAAGGAGAAATAAATTGTTATGTAAAATAGCTTAAAAAAGTGGCGCCGTGGCTTAGTTGGTTAAAGCGCCTGTCTAGTAAACAGGAGATCGGGAGTTCGAATCTCCCCGGGGCCTTCGTTGATTTCTCGAACATTTTTAGCCATATTCACAAATAATGATTTGGTCTCGAGTTTGGTCAAATATTCCTGAAGTATTTTTTCAAACATATAAAGATTGACTCGTACGGGAGTAATCTACGTTGTTAGTCACATCAATTTTAATTAAAATCCCGACGACTTCCATAAAAGTAATTGGATCTGTTATAGAATTATTAAATATGCGAACATAAAGTATTACTGCTGTATATATTGTATTTGTATTATAATAATAAAATATATGTATCTGTTTTTATGTGTGAACGCTCTACAGCCAGTACATAAATAAATTATGTTTTAATTTAACATTTGAAAGAAAACCTATTTCGGCAAAAGGTTATCCTAAAATAACGATTAAAAATTGATTCCACCACACAAACTGTACACATCATATAAGAAGCGCTAATTTCAGAGTATGCTGTGCAGACCTCGGTGAGGACACTGTTGTTTTCTTCGAGGTTGTCTTCAGAATTCATTTATCGCAATCAAATTTAAAATTATCGCCCGCGCAGGGACTTGAACCCTGGACCCTTGGATTAAAAGTCCAATGCTCTACCAACTGAGCTACCCGGGCTTGTCTATAAATATATATATATATATATATATATATATATATATATATATATATATATATATATATATATATACTAGGGTTACCCGTGGGCACCATGTGCCCATATGGTATACAGAACATAGGCCAGTTTTGACTGATGCCGAATTTTCATGTAATTTAATAATAATAACACGGTTTTTCTTCATTTTGTATCGTTTGACTATAATAGTAATACAAATGTCCACATCGCAAATAATAATAAAGAAAAAATCGAGTTCTTTCTTTGAACGCTATTTTGTTCTTAGATCACTATGCTGAGATTAACTAATCGATCGCTTATCATGCACTGTGTAACATCCGATAAATTTAAACTAAATTTTGTTTAACTTTGATTTTAACCTTGTATGGTGCATATGTGTTGTATCATTTAGACAGTTTCTATGATTGTACATAAAAATAACAGGATTATAAATTTATTTACGATTGCTGTTTATTATTTGAATCGATTATTCAAATAATATGTATTACAAAGCCTTTTTACACAACAATTTTAATGATTTGACATTTGATTCATTATTGTTTTTGAATTAAATAATCAGACTAGATTCTGAATGTTGCAGTATTAAACTGCTGCAGTGTCACAACGGCAGTTTTAAAAGTGATGATAATTAGTTATATGCTAAAATACAATGGATTGTGCCATCAAAAATAAATGAATAAAATTGCCAACCAAACATGTTTCTAAATATGTTTGAATTATCTCTTCAACATTTTATTTCTCTAATAATCAGAATTATAAATTAACTTACTTGCAGTTATTATAATTTGACGAACTATAAAATCTTACCGCAACTCATATTTTCAAAAATCACTGCTTCTTGGCCATTTTGAAGTGAAAAATATTAACTATGAATTAAAATAAATGGACAGAATTTCACGTATTTGCTAAAAATATATGCTAATTTGGCAATAATATGCACTTATTTCATATTATATACTTAAAAATTGAAATTATAACATGCTACTCCCCTTAAGGTCGCGTAAAAATGTCAATTTAAGTCTTGATACAAATGAGTGAAATATTTCCATAATTATCTCAACACACAAGTAATCAAATGATATATCCTTTAGTACACTGATTCTATGATGTATCTTGATTGCTCTGAATAGAAAATGAACTGCTAAATCATTATTATAAATAATATAAGTGTTTATTAACCATGGCATGTTTTAGCTGCTACTTTGAACCTCATTTTATTTGGTTTAATAGAACCGAATTGAGCGGAATCATGTCTCAGAGCTCTAAGGTAGTCATAATCTTTAAAATGAGTCTAATTATTGTATTCTTAATTATATATAATCGACAAAAACAATGATAAAAGAATCGTCCATAAGACTCAATGTTAAAAGTTTCAGGGTTTGTCCGTGAGAGGCTCTGCTGTACGTATTAGATATCAAACTTTCTTCCGCTTGCTAATACCAAAGCATAGACCAGTGTAGCGCAGTTTAATAATTATGGCGCCGACTCGAAGACGTTTGAATCGTAGAATTAAACGTTCTAAAGCCTCGAAAGCTGCGAAATTAAGATGGAAAAAATTTCTTACTAACAGTGACAATAATAATAATACTTATTCACCACCACGGCCACTTATAGATTTAGAATCTGATGTTTTAGAAGCGATGGATATTTCGAACATGTATTCCTACTATACCTTAAAATTAACTAAACTAAAGTTAATTTGTATAATAACATTGTTCGAATTATTGTTTATCTTATAATTTGTCCAAAAAGAAATGAGACGCAATTTGAAGCTAGTCCAAAACTTATGACACTTGATTCAATTGATGATTTGAGTAATGCGTGGGGAACGGACGAAGAATTTCGAATATATAAATATACATATATATATATATATATATATATATATATATATATATATATATATATGTATATATATATATATATTTATATATATATATATATATATATATATATATATATATATATATATATATATATATATATATATATATTGGATGTATATATATATATATTTATATATATATATATATATATATATATATATATATATATATATATATATATATATTTATATATATATATATATATATATATATATATATATATATATATATTTATATATATATATATATATATATATATATATATATATATATGTTTTTATATATTTATATATATATATATATATATATATATATATATATAAATATATAAAAACATATATATATATATATATATATATACAGACACACACACATTTATATATACATACATACACATATTACAGGCTTGATAAATGACAATGGCATCATTGAAATTAAATGCATGTATAGTTTAGCCGGCTCTAAATTGCCGATGAAGGCAGAATTAAAAAACAAAAATATTTGTTTAGAATTAAGAAATAATGAAGTTAAATTAAAAAAGAGCCACGACTATTACTTCCAAGTAAGATAAATCACATAATTGTTGAAATTTTTATTTTGTCGCATTTACTTTTAGATACAAGGTCAGTTTCAAATATCAGATAGGGAATATTGTTATTTTATAATTTACAGAAATGATGAAGTTGACTTGCATATTGAAAAAATTGAGAGAGAAAGTGATTGCTGGCAAAATAAAATGCAGGATAAATTAATACATTTCTATAATGAATGTATTCTGCAAGAAATAGTTAGAAGAAGAATTCCACGCGGGCTCAAATGTTTTGAACCGGAACAAGATAAATAAATAATATTTTTTAAATACAACATTGTTATTTGATTGGTTTCCCCGCGCCTTTACAACCTACCGACAGAACGAAACGTATGTATATAGCTACTTCAGTTGAGAAGTTAATTTTGATACTAAATTTGTGCAGAAACTCACATCACGGAAAGTACTAGTGGCGGCACGGGAGAGCGTAGGTTGAGTGTTAGAAGAACTAAGTAATTTTTACTGCTCCTTAAACTTAAGATTAAACTTTCAATTGAAGATTTATCACACAAAAACCAATTTTGACTGATTTCATTCTGACGCTTGATTCGTTTTTGTCTATTTCAAAGCAGACTGAGCCTTCAGTAGAGTAGTGATTGTTTTATTTCAGTATAAACTATTTGATTATTTTTTATAACATTATTAACAGTCGCCATGGTGCAGTGGCTAAGTGTCATGCCTTTCACCCTGGAGGTCGTGAGTTCGATCCCCGTCTATGCCAATCTGCATTTTTACAAAATAGCGTTCTACATATACACACTCACTCACATACAAACATTTCTGGGTTATTATATTAATGATATATATATATATATATATATATATATATATATATATATATATATATATATATATATATATATATATATATAATAGGAGGTGCACATCTTAAATTTGAAGTTTCATAATTTTACGATCGACAGTTTCGGCTCTAGCACGTACACACACACACAGACGTCATTCCGAAAATAGTCACATTCAATTCATGGAAGGCCAAAACTTGTATTATCGTGGAGATCTAGACTTCGAAATTATTCATGATTATAAGTAATTATTACTTCGTAATAGAAATTAACAATGGGATTTTATATTTTATTTATTTTGCATTGATTGTATTCCAATTATTAAAAATATGTTAATTTTGTATGAATATGTAAAAACTCGTCATAGCACCACAAGTAGAACATAACATATCTTTAATTCATAGCATTATGTTTATATTTTCTAACAATACAATTATTTATTGAATATGCGCTTCATTATAATCCCAATTCTCACATAAAATTGTACAAAGTCTACAAAATGTTAGTTCGAAATTTGAAATTCTTATTAAAGAATTCAATATTGAATTTTAAAGTTTAAAAATAAATTAATTCATATGTGTATGGCATTATCTCCTTATCAAAAGCTTCATACTTCCTGATTGTTGTATAAAACTTCCAGCCTCCAATATTATTGCAGAAATCATAAATTGTTTCTTATTTATTCTTACTAAATAATATAATCAATCAAAATTTAAATATATATTTTTGGGGCAATGTGCAAAAGCTAAAGCAACGAACGATATTCAAACGGCGCCAGTACTTTTCGAACACAATCTTAAGATAAACCAACAGATGCATTTATAGTTTAGAGAAACTCCGCTAGAAATCATATATGTTTTTACGCTACAATTAAATATAATATTTCCTCGAAAAATATCTTTATAATTAGAAACATCATATTGTTATGTTCAATGATACAGGTTATAGGACGTACACATAGACGTCATTGCGAAAATAGTCAAAATACATTGAGAAACACTCAAGACGGATATTTCCATTCATATTTTATATCCCATATAAATTGTAATAGTAAATAGTAAAATATATATTTTATACATACGATTTGTTATAATTTTCATGTAAAAATGAATAATCATAAAATAGATTTAGTTTTACGTGAAAGAGAATTTGAAGTGCGTCAGTTAGGTGAATATTTAGTAAAAGTCAAAAGGAAATGTGAACTTAGTATGGGTGTCAGTGTATTGGGAACCGAATATCAATTTGGTCGCTTCGATCGGCGACCTTGAAAGAAATAGCATAAATAAATGAAATTATTCTAATTTTACCAAATGAAATCGACTGGTTGTCGAGGTGAACTTTGGAACAAATGCCCCCTGCCCTGTAAAGACGTAGTTCTACTTCAAGAATAACATATAAATCATTTTATTTTCTTAAACGAATGTACATATGTATATACATAGAATATTTCCTAATTTTGATTAGATTTTTACTTTCTTTTACAGAGTAATAAGTAAGTATTGTAATCATGAAAATTTTCGAACTCGAGATTTCAACGGATATACCCGTTTTGATCTTTTCTGAATCGAATGTGACTATTTTCGGAATGACGTCTGTCTGTCTGTGTGTCTGTGTGTCTGTATGTCTGTGTGTCTGTGAATGCCTAGAGCCAAAACTGTCGAACCTAAAATTATGAAACTTCAAACGTAAGACTTGTATATGCCCTAGATGTGCACCTCCTATTTTGAAAAGATTATTCAAACCGGTAGTGCATGTTTACTGTATGCATTTTTTGTTTTATCTCCAGTAACACTTGAACGGCTGCACTTATGGCAAAAATAGTTATGTTCATAATGAAAGATATTAATATTTCGCACAACTTTTGTTTGAAAAGTTTCTTCATAATTTGTACCAGTTCTGAGATAACTGCTACGAAAAAACTCAAATATCTTATTTACGTTGCCATAGTTATACCTACACTTGTGACAAATTTTATTATTTTTAAATTGGATCAACCATGAGTTACATCATTTGTTTCTTGTTTATTGAAAACAAACAAGCATTACATTGACAGTTAACTGTATGAATTAATATTTAAAATATTGTATTCTTATTAGAATAAATTGTATCAGGTAAATTATTCAATAGAATCAATTTATATTATATATTTGCTAACATAATGAAATAACAATTTCAGAGTTTTACTGTGGAGTTTGACAGTTTAAGAGTGAATAC
This sequence comes from Leistus spinibarbis, assembly GCA_933228885.1. NCBI lineage: Eukaryota > Metazoa > Arthropoda > Insecta > Coleoptera > Carabidae > Leistus > Leistus spinibarbis. The sequence continues at coordinate 2,295,755 of OW121813.1, forward strand.
GATAAGTACTTCAAATACAGATCCATTATAAATTGGTTTAATTATCCAGTTATTATTAAGTTATAGTAATTTAATTTGCATTTTCATTTTATATTGGGCAGCAAAAGATTTTGTTATCACTTAATAATAATTATTATTATCTGCGCCCGTTTTTGCCAGGAAAACAAAATAGACATTTCAGAGTATTCCTGTAGAGTATTGGTTAGTTTGACCCTTTGTTTGAGATTATATATATATATATATATATATATATATATATATATATATATATATATATATATATATATATATATATATATATATGTGTACACAGTTTGTTTGGGATATATATGTATATTAATATCTATCTATTGAAAACTACGTAAAAGAAGTAGAGTGCAGGCCACTCCAGATTTTTTTTTTACGGATGAATTGGTTTACTCGTGTCATTTAAGGATGAGGGAAAATAATTTATTCGAAATAATATATAATTTGCTAAAAAATCGCCTTTGAAAATATTACGTATACATTTTCCATTGTAATTACACATATGGATATTGTTACATTGTAATGGTAGAATGAATTTAAAACACTATATCACTATATATAAAGTCAAGTGAAGGTCACTCCAGATATTTATTTCTGCAATTTTACACATTATTTATGTTAACATATGCGAGTATTGCTCAATGCATTTCTTTTAAAACAATAAAAATTATATAATGACAGACGTTAGTTGTTATTGTTCCTTATAGGAATTTATATAAGGAAGTATTGTAATCATGAAACTCTACGAACTCTAGATTTAAACGGAAATACACGTATTAATCATATCTGATTTGTTTCGGAATGACATCTGTGTGAGGGAACGCTCTAGAGCAGTGTTTCCCAAACTTATATGGCCTACCAGAAAAAAAAAGTACTCAGCGTCCCCTGGAAATTTACATTCTTTAGGTGAACAAACAGAAAGATATACGTATCTATATTTCTACCTACGTTCTAAAATATAGTAAAGATATATGTTGTAAATAAGACACCTTGAAGATTGAAATTATAAAATAATTTATTAAAATCACAGAAATCCTGTGGGCCGAAACACAGGTTCTTCTTCGCTGAATCGTGCTTCAACGAAGTCCACTCGGAATGCTTCGTGTGCTGGTATCCATAACATTTTTTCAAATTGTTAACCAAAACTGTTCATCATAATTATAATAATTGAATATTAAAACAAGCATAAGTGGCTGGTACCAATGCCATCAGCTCGCCGTATATTCTACTGTTAAGATTTTTTTATTTATTTACTTATACAGAACCCAGATTATGTCGATTGAAGAATTAGCAACTTTTCATACAATGTGGCAGTGTTTTAAATAAATAAATGAACGAAATGATTTAATTTAATGCTGAAATGCACGCAATATTAAACACAATAATCGAACACACTAGACATTCTGAAAATAGTCAGATTTAGTAAGGAGATGGCTAACACGTATAGTTTCCTTTAAAACTCGACTTCGAACATTCTTATGATTACAATACTTCATTACGTACGTATTAGAAAATCAAAATAATATATGCTAATCATATTTGGTAGCTACGTTGTGTCGTTGTACAAAGAACTATTTATTTATTCCATGAAATTATGAATATCAAATATTTAATCGAACTTTTGTACGGAGCAACATTTTGTATTACGTAATAAGGGGGAGGGGGCAAGCTCTTGATTTCACTTATATAAATGAGCAGAAAGGTAAAATGTTCATTATCAGTGCTATTTGACTTGATAAAATCCAGCGCGATATACGTAAATATGGTGAATTTAAGTGCGGCAGATGATGAAATAGAAGTTGCAATCACTGGCATCGGGGGATGCTTCCCTCAATCAGACAACATTGAGGAACTAAAGAAGAAATTGATGGAACAAGTTGACATGGTTGAGGATGCACGATGGGAAGCAGGTAATTCAGTTTATATACTGAGAGAAACGATCATTTACTTTAAATGTTACTTATTAATAATAAATGAATTATTATTTTAAATACAGCCCAACAAACGTATTTTTAGAAATGACTTAACATTAGTTTGGCATTTCTAATTGTTATTTATTAATATGTAATTTAACGTGCTTTAGTTGAATACCGATACTTCTTCTTATAATTAAGCACTGTTTATAATAAATGCATCATATTTAAAATTGAATAACGTAGTCTTAAATACTATTAATGAATAATTTTCATTGTACAATCGTTATTTAACAATGAATTTACATTCCTTATATATTATATTAGCAATTAATGCAACATTTTTCGTTTGAACGTATAATATTTGCATGCGTATAAATAACTCATTAATATTTAATGTATTTATTGGTATTAGATAACGAACCATTTGTTCCTGTTTAAAGATTAATTTTAGTAATACTAATATCATTAATATAATAACCCAGAAATGTTTGTATGTGAGTGTGTATGTGTAGAACGCTTTTTTTTGTAAAAATGCAGATTGGCATAGACGGGGATCGAACTCACGACCTCCAGGGTGAAAGGCATGACACTTAGCCACTGCACCATGGCGACTGTTAATAATGTTATAAAAAATAATCAAATAGTTTATACTGAAATAAAACAATCACTACTCTACTGAAGGCTCAGTCTGCTTTGAAATAAACAAAAACAAATCAAACGTCAGAATGAAATCAGTCAAAATTGGTTTTTGTGTGATAAATCTTCAATTCAAAGTTTAATCTTAAGTTTAAGGGGAGTAGCATGTTATAATTTCAATTTTTAAGTATATAATATGAAATAAGTGCATATTATTGCCTAATTAGCATATATTTTTAGCAAATACGTGTTTCTGTACATTTATTTTAATTCATAGTTAATATTTTTCACTTCAAAATGGCCAAGAAGCAGTGATTTTTGAAAATATGAGTTGCGGTAAGATTTTATATTTCGTCAAATTATAATAACTGCAAGTAAGTAAATTTATAATTCTGATTATTAGAGAAATAAAATGTTGAAGAGATAATTCAAACATATTTAGAAACATGTTTGGTTGGCAATTTTATTCTTTTATTTTTGATGGCACAATCCATTGTATTTTAGCATATAACTAATTATCATCAGTTTTAAAACTGCCGTTGTGACACTGCAGCAGTTTAATACTGCAACATTCAGAATCTAGCCTGATTATTTAATTCAAAAATAATAATGAATCAAATGTCAAATCATTAAAAATGTTGTGTAAGAAGGATTTGTAATACATATTATTTGAATAATCGATTCAAATAATAAACAGCAATCGTAAGTAAATTTATAATCCTGTTATTTTTATATACAATCATAGAAACCCTAGTGACCCTAGTATTAGATATTAAGATAGGTTGGGATATAACACAATTATATTGTTAGATACTGTAAATATATTATATTTATTTTTTGTCTATATATAAACAATTATGTACAGAAAAAACTTTAATGCTATTTCTTATTAATAAGAACACATACTTTGGTCATTAATTTATATAAACATAATTCATTACTTACTTGGCAGTAAAGAATATAATTATAAATATAATGTATACTTACCCCAAATGATACTTATAAGAATTACAAATACAAACATTAATTGTTGAAAATAACAATTTTTATAAGTCCTGGTTGATAACATTTATAGCTCTTTGTCAATTACAACCCCTGTGAGCAATACTAAGTATTTTATTATATAAATCTACCAGTCTAAATTAATTATAACGCGTTTATTATTTGTGTCAACAATATACTCTTGTATATGTTTAATAATCCTATTTAATTTAATTTTTTTATAAATAAAGTAAATAGTTGTTGGGGGAGTACATAAAATGTATTGTATTAAACCGAATATGGGGTCACCAAATGTATGTTATTTAATTTGAATTGAATAATTGGGTTGATATTTAATATGCATTAAATTTAATTCAATAAAGTCTGTTTAAATGTTGACTTTCATTAAAAATGCTATTTATATGTAAAAATTCAGAAACTGTTTCAAAAGAATCTTGAAATCTTCGTTTTGCCATTATCCTTTGGGAAAGTTTTATTTAGTTGATGTCGTAGGGCAAAAGTATAAATAATATTTCGCTTTGAAGTAATTATATGAGCTTTAGTTTTTGCAATATATGCAATTTGCGGATGATGTTGAGGGTAGCGTATAAACAATCGAACTCGACATTTCGCATTCACTATTGGAAGTTAAATGTTGTAATTCCAATTCTCCAACAACATTTTCAGAATTTAACTGCAACACATAATAACACATTTGCCAATTACGGAATCTATTTGTAATGTGTAATTTAGAAAATGATTCTCTCCCCAATATTTATCTTCTAAATTTCCTAATTCCTCTATAGAAATATATCTAGAATAGAAATATCATTTTCTAATTAAACGAAATGAATGAATCATGAGAACATGGATATTCATATTTAACTAAGAAAAAGTTAACGTCCGAAGAATCAAATCTCCAACAGAATGATTTTGTTTCTTGATTACACATTTTAACAGCAAAAGCAAAGGTTTGCACGATATGAATGAGCACATTAAAATCATGCGAAAACCAGTGATCAGTGACGCATTATACATTTGTGCTGTGAATGAACTTTACCAGACAAGTGCGTCTTAAAATATATTACAAATTATACATATTAAAATTTACAATAGTATAAAACAATTTAAGGTAATTCATTAAATATGATGATATGATTAGTTAATAGTTAACGAAGCAAAAATCTTCACTTTATTGGAAATAAATCCTGTATTTGGAATAAAATAGCAATATTAAATAAATAATTTGATGTAAATATTCTCACTTAGTCTGAAATAAATCTTATATTAGGAATAAAATTAAAATATTTTACTGATAAATCAATATCTTTACTATTTAGTATTCCATTTATTACGAATGAACTTAAAGTACAGTACATTAATATTTAATACATAAATTTCAATGCGAACTAACAACCGTTGAAAGAATAATAGGTTTAAAGGAATCGTACCAAATATATATATATATATATATATATATATATATATATATATATATATATATATATAAATTATATATATATATATATATATATATATATATATATATATATATATATAAATTATATATATATATATATATATATATATATATATATATATATATATATATTCATTATCTTGTAACAAATATACTTTCTACCTAAAGGATCATATAAATTTAAACAAATCCGACTCAGTGTATATACATACTTACACCTAATTGACAAGGTTTGGTACGCGTAAAACGCACCAACGCGTAGAGCTCGCCCTTAGGTAAAATATGCGTTGCGAGCAGTAGTTTTTAATTATTATGGCCTTTTGGTTAACAATTTGAAAATATGTTATAGATGTAAAAAGTCTTACATTTAATTTTAGATTATATTAATAAAAAAAAATTTTAGTTCATACTTTAAAATTCAAAATTATAATATTTAATTTTTTTTTTCGGGCTTTGGATTAACAAAATGAAAAAATCTTGTTGATATAAAATATCTTAGAATTTTTAGTAGAATTTTTAAGTGTATTAATTATTTTCATAAGGGCAGTATTAAGGGGGGCTCCAAATTTTGGGGCCCTATAACTCGGGAAGTATACGGGCGATTGGATTTAAACTGCGAGCGGATTCAAAAGGGATGCCAAATAATATGTGTACCAAATTTGGAGTGAATCGCTCCGGTACCTTCAGAGGAGTAGAGGGCACAAAATTTGGTCTTACGAGATACCGAGCGAGCGAGCGATGACTAACATCCAAGTATATAAGTTATATACATTTTCGGAATCAGGGCGACGAGACGAACACTTTTTCTTAATGAAATTTTTTGTTCCGAGAATGCTACAGACACACGACCGAATGCTTTAGCCTCTTCGGTACTACGTACGGCGAGCTAAAAAGTGTTCGTCTCGTCGCCCTGAATCCAAAAATGTATATAACTTATATACTTGGATGTTAGTCGTCGCTCGCTCGTAAGACCAAATTTGTGCTCTCTCTCCTCTGAAGATACCGGGGCGATTCACTCCAAATTTGGTACTCATATTATTTGGCATCCCATTTGAATCCGCTCGCAGTTTATATCCAATCACCCGTATACTTCCCGAGTTATAGGGCCCCAAAATTTAGAGCCCCCCTTAATACTGCCCTTATAAAAATAGCAATTCATTATTGGAACATATTCAAATTATTGTTTTATGTAATCATGTATTAATATACGACGAGTCTTTAATATTTGGTATATGTTAGCTTGAATGCTTGATGACATTTCTTCTGCATTTAACATATAATTCTAAATCATCGACATTATACTCACAGTGCCCACTGCAACAAACTAACCAATTATGATCCCGACATTTATTTATTCCTGTATTTTTAGTAGAAAATTCTAAAAAATTTAAAACTTGACCAAGGGCAGTATTTGGGAGGGTTTCAAATTTTTTGGGGCCTATAACGCCTATAACGCCAGCCGATTGACGATTGAATTTAAAATTCGACGGGAACTTCACGGGCATAGAAATTATATGTATACCAAATTTCATTAAAATCGGCCCGGTACCTTCAGACGAGTTGCGGTCACAAACTCAGGTCTTACGACGGACCGACCGAGTGAGCGAGATACATACATCCAAGTATATGAGTTATATATATTTTTGAATTCAGAGCGAAAATACAAGAACTTTTTGTAAAGATTTTTTTTCGATCCGAGTATGTTACAGACACACGACCAATCACTATAGTTCCTTTGTACATTCTGTACGGCGAGCTAAAAAGTAGAACAGTCGAGAATAGTACAACAAAGTATGGCGGAATCGGATAGATTGTGTAAGCACGACGAGACGCGTACTCAATGTAGTATACGATACAGCTGGTATCGATTCTTAACCGAGTACAAAACAGCGTGTACTCGAGTACAGCGACTACTTTCAAGAACCGAGTACTAATCGATTCTTTGTACTCGAGTATACATATATATATATATATATATATATATATATATATATATATATATATATATATAGCTCGTCGTACGATAGTACAAGACAGCCATAGTGTTTGGTCATGTGTCTGTAACATTCGCGCATCAAAAAATATTATAAAGAAAAAGTGTTTGTCTCTTCTCCCTGATTACGAACATGTACATAACTTATATCATTGAATTTTGTCGGTCGTTCGTAAGACCAACGTTGTGGACGTATCTCCTTCGAAGGTACGGGGTCGATTTTAATGAAGTTTGATATATATGTGGGATTATGAGGCAGGTCGTCAGTGATCAATTAAATAACACGGTTGACAACATTGATGAGATGCCATGCACGCGTGGCGACATCAACGGGAATAAGAAGAACACATAAGAAAAACAGTTGTTGAAATGTATAATAACAAGTAGTACGTAGTGAAACGTTTTGTGACTTTTTAAAGATCGTAATTTATGATGTAATACTCGAATTAATAATTGCTTTAATATTTCAATGTAATATTCTTCCCATTTATGTAGGTGCATTTAACAACAATGATTATTGTGTAAATTTGTCTGATAAGTTTTAATAGCATCGGTAGCTCGCTCCCCCAGAACATTGTCTCTGATATTTAAGTTACTGGTTTTCTATACCAAAAATAAGCAACATCACATTTAATCTCTGAATAATACTACCCCAGGGTTTGTGTCCAAGTTTTGTACACGATCTCGACCCGTTTCGGCCATGGGAGAAAATATACTACTTGTTGGAACACATCGACGATAATTAGATATGTGTGATTGGGGCTGAAAGCATCTTGGCTCAGAATGTTTGCGTTGTACTCGATATAAGTCAACTTTGGTAATATTTATTTATTCTGTATTATCAGCGAGAGTGAACTTTGAGATCGGGATCTGATGCGCATACAAAGCTCCTTTCTTTCCTAAAGTGATTCAATTTTAATATTACTTTTATGCATTATTTTGAAGTTAATTTTAACATTGCTGTTCTATATAATTGTTCAGTTATTAAATATATATTATTTCTGGACGTTAAATTCATATTTTAAATATGTAGGTTGGAAGTTACGTGTTTGTAGTAAGTTACGTGGAGCTAGAGTGTAAAAATCATGAGTGACGACGTGGATGGCTCCCAGGTATCGGACGAGGGTTACCGGCAGTACGGCGTGCGTCTGGCGGCAAGTGCAGCGGCACTGTGGACCAACGATTACTTCAGCAGCGCGAGCCGCTTCTAACAGCGTATCCTCCGCTAGGAATTTGGGCAGCGATTCGCCATGGGTCGTCTGGTAATATTTGAGTGTCGCCTTCAGTTTCTTTCATCTGTTGGTCTCTGCGAGTGTTGTCCCCGGCTTCCAAGTGTTACCGTCCTTCGCTGGTGGAAACGTCCTCTGGATGCCAACGTGCGGTCCCTCTCTGCTAGGTTTTCGCCCTACATGGACGATGAAGAACTACGCAGGAGTGGTGACTCCGAGGCGCTAGTAAGAGACACACCCGAAACCTCAATGGCACAGCAATGCACACTTCTGGATGAAATCTGGGGATTTACTCCACGGGCGAAGCCGGCGAGGCAAAGCACACCAAAGGGAGAAGAGCTCAAACGGAGAGAATTCGACACCAGCATTGGGGCTTCCAAAACGTGGACGACCCCAAAGCGAAAGCGGCGAAGAGCGAGTGCCCCGCCGTACGCGGAGCATGTGACACGAATTGATAAGGCAGCGGTTCAAATACTCAGCGATAGATTAATGGAATTGGACAAGTTGACGGAAAAGATGCAGTGCAGCGACAACATTGCTAGGAAGATAGGGGAACTGCACCAGATGGTTACTATCTGTAACACAGTAAAGGGCACGCGTCCCCAATTTATCCAAATATATTTGTTGTGGCTGAAGCGGTCACATTGTCCGAATGATCTTTCCAATTGATGTACATCATTTCTTCGTTTATAGGTATTGTTGAGATTATTTCGTAACCTGGGCTTGACATATATTTGATTAAATCTTCGTATTTTGAAAGAATTGTTTTGTGAGTTAAATCTCTGCGCATACCAAACTTCCCCCACAAGCTGTTCCACTGTAACTTTGCCATAGAACGTAGCTCTGGATTATCTGCAATATTGTTTTTTTCTAACCCATTCATGGTGTTCAAAATCTAAAATATACTGCTCTTTCAACGCATCACTTGCTGAAAATGCTTCAGGCTACCCGCTGGCTTCTTGCTTAATTTTAAAAAATCTATTCACATATTGTGCAAATAAGCCGCCGGTCTTTGTGACGCGATCATACTGAGTAGTGTTAAATTTCTAAACTTCAAACACATTTAAAATTTTGTATCCATGTTGGACGGCAAGCCTTATTTAATCCGCGACCCAGGTTTACGTGAATGCACGCTCAGAGTCGTTGTGTGCGCATACCGCGAGACACATTTCTTCTGCGCACGTCCGACACAGCGCAAACATGCATTTATGATTAACTTTTATTGGTAAAATCGGATGGTATAGGTCGCGCGGCGGTAACACTCTACACTTCATGAAGCCTCTAATGGGGGACAATCATCGCCTAGAAATATTTCCGGATGTCCAATCGGATATCGCCCATATTTATTGATGTACGGACACAGGCTACACACATCTGAATAAATAATTTTCTTTTGAATACTGTCATCCACTTTATGTAATACTTTCATGCATTCAGTTCGTCCCCCGTAGAATGCATTTCGTGGATCGAGCGGCTTCATGCTTTGCATATCATGTGATTTAGAAAATTTTACCAAGTCGCTATGCACCGCACACATATTCTTAAATGTACAACCCCACATTTCAACGATTTCATAATCTGCGTAGCTCCTTAAAATCGAAAGTTTGCGCTCGGTAGACTGGTAGCAGTAATTGACCGTGTCCCCATTTGTCCCGTTTAACGCTGTACTACAGCTGTTGCACCCATGGAACCTACAGCCATTGTAATCGAATACGATTTTACGACTTCCAATTTCCACGTATCCATCCACACGGAAACCAAACACCACCTTTTCGCGGCCTCTGTACGCTTGCTCAATATGTACGTTGCGTTGTTTTTCCTCCCATGGCAGCCACAGCGTCGCCTCGTACGACTGTTAAATCTCGATTCCTATATCCATCTGGATGAACAATGGCCACTGTGTTCTCCTTTAAATAGTTCTTTCTGTATGTGTAAAGGCACGCACTCGCAATGGTAACAGCACGAAAAAATACGTCATCGTCATTGTTTGCGAAGAAAATTTCACAAAATTTTAAACAACCTTTTCGCAATATCGTCACACCATTTCTACAGTATTCTATTATCTCGCTGTTCATGTTAAATGTATAATTGGAATTTTTTAACTCAGTATACCAAAGCATAAATTTTGCATTCTCAGAGGCGGTCATTCGGTTGTAACCGTACATGGTGCGATCAGGTACCGCTCCAACGTGTTCATTTATTCTTCTTTAATAAAAAATAGGGAAAATAACCCTTGCAGACGCGCGTGTCACACCCAGATAAGTTTAATGCTGTCGGCATTTGGCTGAGTTTCAATGACAAGAAGTTCAAACTATCCAAAAAGCGAATGTTTTTTAATGTCATTGCCATAATTTTTGTACCTCTAATTGTCGGGAGTTAATTTTAAAACGTCAACCATATATCGCAGTAAAAAAGAACCATTGTGAGAGGCCCCAAGTCGCAGATAACACTTTCTCCGAATTCGGTGACGAATTTTGTGGCCTCGACCACAATGTACGGCTGGTCAACAACTAACTCCAAAATTTTCCGCATCGGCTTGAGCGATGATTATACGAAAGCGGAAAGACTGAGCGTGCGCGTGTTCAAAACTAGAATAATGCAAAGCTACATTTTGCTTCGGCTTATATACAACTTCCCACCTTTTTGCTTTTGTGCAGGAAAAGCATGCCGCCACCCCCACCGTCATAATTCATTTTTGTAATTCTAAGAACTGCCCTTTTTGGGATAAAACGTGCCACGCAACAAGTGTACTCCATTGGGGGTCGAAAATATTATACGTGCAGTCACAAAGTCAAAAGAGCCGCTACGCCATCACTGAAGTCGACTGTGTGTGTGTACAATACATATTGGTCATTTGTTTTGTTGTATAAATATTTGTAGGCTCGTTAGTAACCTAATTCCGAGTAAAGGGTGTCGTACCAATTTTGAATTTGCACGTGTCCTAATAAATCTACACGCTTACGGTTGTCCCCTGTGTGAGCTCCTTTATAAATATTTGAAAAGCCGCCAAAGACTACGGACTTTCAAATCTTTGGAGCCCATGCGCGCAAGTAGCATTTTTTCCAGGGATGTAATATTAAAAAGAAATGGGTTGTGGCCAACGCAGAACATTTACGTAGTTTTTAATATATATATATATATATATATATATATATATATATATATATATATATATATATATATTAATTCTCTATCTTTTATGGTTTGGTCGGAAAAATTTTGATAAAAATTTAAAGTTAAAAAAATTCCGTGAAATGGGTCCAAACTAAGTTTCTAGAGTAATTAAATATCGGGGAACTCAAATCTGTTAACGGCGGCTCGATACGATGCACCGTTTTCGAGTTATATGCATTTTTGCATTTTATCAACTTCAAAGCGCGCTAACAGCAATTTCTAACGGTCTTTCATCACTTTAATTAGCATTTTTGGAATCAGCGTAGTCAAATTAATCTAAATATATGTCAAACTCAAAAATATTTATGCGATTTTTTTTCCGAAAAAATGGCAAGGGGTACCCCTTACCGTTTTTGCGAAAATCGACGATTTTCACTGTTTTTTCTCGCGGTTTGCTGTGGCGGTCGTAATATTATTCCAATTAAGTTGAAAAAATTTGACAATATACACCAAATATAGGTTGTTTGACGGTCTAAATTTCAACTCTCTATCTTTTATTGTTTGGTCGGAAAAAATTCGCAGTTTGATAAAAAATTTAAAGTTAATAAAATTCCGTGAAATGGGTCCAAAAATTACTTACACTTAATCGAAATCGGCCAAGGTATGGAACGATAGACTAAGCTGATATTGTTTTGGTAAAGAGGCACGTATCAGCTTTACTTGCTTGAAATCCGAGTTTCAGTAGTACGGAGCTTAGTCTATCGTTCCATACCTTGGCCGATTGTTTTGTACTCGGTTATGAATCGATAGCAGCTGTATCGTATACTACATTGATACGCGTCTCGTCGTGCTTACACAATCTATCCTTTGTTTTTATTGTAGTTATCTTAATCTCTGTTATCTACATGCTTAATTATGCATGCAAAAAGTAGGGAATTGTGAAATGTGAAACGTAATTATTTGTTAACCCGTTGACTCTATCTTTCTTAATTTGCTAGATAAAATTATTATTTCATCAGAATTATAAATAATACGCATATCTAAGATATTCAAAATCGTTCCTCTCTTTTGCTATACAAATATTGTAGGTTTTTTAAATTACTATAGAAAATCATAAACTAACTATATTTTTCTAAGATATCAAATTAACCATTCTATATTGTTAATATTAGGTGAGGAGGGGAGGGATTCTCTGTGTCTTTATCGTGTATCTGTATTCATTCAAGTACTCATGTACTCGGTACTCGGATAAGTATTCGATTGTTGAAAGTACTCGAATATCGAGTATTCTATTCTTAAAAGTATTCGAATCTTCCCATCACTACTATGAATAACATTTTATCCGTTTTTATTTGATCTCATCCACCATGACTAGGGTCACGTTTAAATAACTCTGGACTTATCACATGTTGATGGTCTTTTTCGAAAATGATATTTGAAAGTAGATATAGAAAATCTGGGTACTATGGATTCCACATAACTTTCGGAATTGGTGCATAACAGTTGTCTATATTAAAATGAGATGTAAAATATAAATAATAACAAAAGTATTTTATCTTTTCAATTTTTATTCATCCAAAATATTGTTTTAAAATTCAGCAGACAATGCGGGACAACCTAATTGGTTATGAAGATGGCGTATTCTTAATAATATTTTAATAAAGATTATTGCCGTTAAAAAAAATTACGCTTTTTTTCCATGTTTTTAAATAAATAATTATATTAGGTTACGAACAGTTATAAGGAAATAAAGCGTCAAAAATAAACGTTATATTTGTCGTTCTTTTGGTAGTGCTATCTTCTCTTCGCAAAAGTTTTCAAATGAAAGCACCTTATATCATACATGGCAGGAACATATGACGACATATCCCTACCAAAAACTCTGAAATACAACTATGACGATAACTACGCAGCTAAACTAAAAGAAAGGTTACGAATCACGTTTAATGTATTGAAAAGAAACCTGTGAGAAACTACGGAACAATGAAACAAACAATTTAATAAAAATGCTGTGCTAACAGTTTATGAAATAAGAGACAAGCTATACTTTCATGACCCAACAAAAATACAACTAGCCGGAACATCAAAGAGGTAAATTGAGTAGTGGACTTGGAACGTTGGAATTAAAAAGAAAAATGGTACAGTGAATTACCAAATTGTTGGAGATTCAGGGCAATAGGAAATGGTACTGCATGTAAATAGACTCTACAACCCTGCATATTTTGAGAACGTGCAAGAAGAAGGAGAAGTAGAAATGGAAAACGAAATTCAGGTCCAAAAAAAGAAGATTACCAACCACAGTATAATTAGAGGCAATTGGCACACAAGTAGAAGAAGAAAAAAATTTATCACTCACTCCACAACACAACTCTTATTCTAGAATACATACCCGAAGTAGAGGGCCTGTCACAGAACAACCCTGGATATGGTCACCCTCCAGCCATCAGTAAAAACTACACTACGAGACTTTCCAGCATCCAGCCACAGTAAAACTAGAAACAAATGAAATAAGTCTGATGGGAGAAGTCAGGTGGCCATTCGTAGATGGATATTGTATGGACAGCAACGCAAAGCTTACAGGATTTATGAGGGAAATGTGGGCCTCGTAGTAGAGAAAGCTAAAAGCTAATGAAAGGAAGACGTTATCTATTAGTGGAGCACTAACAAAGGACTATGTGTTCGCAAAGAAGATAACGGAGCTGTTGAAGGAGGATTTAAGCACAGTTCTGGGTAGAGTAGGAAATTTAGGATAAGAAATATATGTATAAAATATTGTTAAGGGTTCGTATATAGTCCAGCAAAACTGCATTACGAAGTTTTGTAAATTGTGCTCCCAAGGGTAGCCAATTTTTAGAGGGGGAGATATGTAAAGCATAATGTCAGTTTGCTGACACAGCAACGTAACATAACCTTCAGTGAGGTTTCTAACCGCAATGCACGTCATAACAATAGAGTTGCAAATTGTTATGTCAGCCGTTTGACAGAATATATAAGAACTCTATGTGGACAACTATAGGCAATTGTTTCACCGGGCTGTATCAGAAACTAGTTAATTACTTTTTATTAATATAACCATTTGTACGCCAGCGCTTGCCCATTGTCTATTCACTCTCATCCCTTACCCTACACGTCTATTTGGCAAGAACCCAAGGATTGACCACCCCGGGCAACCCCTTACACCCATATAAATAATTTTTGTTAATCTTTCATTCGACATTCATTTATAAATGCATTTACAGAATTATTGTTTGGATTCTTTGTAATAAGAGAGTTCACTATCTATATTTATAGTCATGCTTAATTTTGTAATAAATTCATCCCACGATTGCTTTGAAATAATATCAATAAATATTGTAACTAGGGAAAAGTAAATGTAAGATGGCTATTTTCAAATGCAACTTCTTACTAAGTGGTATACATTAATTGTACAAATTATGATGTACAATTTCGTAATAAAACAAATAAATATTAATTGTAATAGCTGAAAGTAATTACGAATGAACTAGCTGTGGATGCAGTTTAAGTATCACTAATTTTCTTTTTGTTTCTGTACCAGGACAACAAGATGTTTGCGATAGAACTGGTAATATTGCCAACTGCGATTATTTCGATGCATCAGCCTTTGCAATCCATCATAAACAAGTGGAATTTATAGACCCCATGTTAAGGAAACTATTAGAAAAATCATATGAAGCACTTATAGATGCAGGTTTGTACTGTATAATAGAGTCAATTTAAATAAGGAAACTTTGTAGACAACATATATTATAAACTTTCTTTCTGTTTTCAAAATATTTGTATGTGGATACTATTAAGGAGGCCTCTAAATTCGGGGGTACTATTATTCCGGAAGTATAATGGCAATTGTATTTAAAATTTGCACTCATATTAAAATCAGCCCGGTATCTTCAGAGAAGCCGTCACAAATTCAAGTCATACGACCGAGCGAGCGACATACATCCAGGCATATGAATTGTTCATATTCTTAGATTTAAAACAACGGAAAAAGAACTTTTTGATAAAAACATGTTTTGGACCATTAATATTACAGACACACGACCAAACACTATAGCTGTCTTGTACAACCGCACTAAATACAACGTATATGTTTTCTTCTTTTGGTTTAATAATAGATAAATATTTTAAATGAACCGAAATTTAACGTAATTTACAATTTATATAAATGCCGGAAATTTTACACGTAAACTAAGATGAATGTTATACGCTCGCCGTACGAAGTATAGTGTGTCTGTAGTATTCTTGGAACAAAATATTTCATTCTCGTCGCCCTGAATCCAAAAATATACAGTGAGTCACAAATTTATTGGGCCACCTATAAAATATGTTTAAAATCGCATAAATCTTCAGTGAAATTAGCGTATTTTTTTTTTGAATTTACTTCTTCTATGTGATACATAATAGACAAAACAGCAAAAGTATTCTATATGCTTAAAAATAGCTTCATAGGAGAGAAAGAAATAGCACAAAAAATAAAAATTACAGTATTTAATACGATATATCGGGCGATATTAACATATGGTTGCGAAACTTGGGTTATATCCAGGAGGCTGCAAAACAAAATACAAGCTCTGGAAATGAAGTACCTTAGGTTGATCAAGAGCGTAACACTGATGGACAAAATAAGAAATGTAGATATTAGAGAAGAACTAGGTACAAAATCGATACTTCAATTTATAGAGGAGAGACAGCTCAGTTGGTTGGGACACCTAATAAGAATCAAAGACAAAAGACCCGTGAAGAATGTGTGGACAGCCAAAATAAGAGTGAGAAGAGGACGAGGAAGACCAAAAGACGACTGGGACAGCAACATAGAGAAGGTAGTAACAAAAAGAAATACAACAGTGCAGAATGCAAAACGATCTGCAAAAAGCAAACATCGTAAATGCCAAATATATTCTACAATCAACGCTACTACACTACGTACGTATAATGGCTATCTCGAACTGACGCACTTTAAAGAATAACGCTTGGCCCAATAAATTTGTGGCGTACTATTTGGTTCAACTTGTATGAATATGTCAATAAAAACTGTTTGTTTTGCATTTATGAGTCATAAGTAATGGCTTATTTGGCATACATTGTATCACATAAAAGTAGTAAATTCAAAAAAAAAATTATGCTAATTTCACTGAAAATTTATGCGATTTTAATCATATTTTATAGGTGGCCCAATAATTTTGTGACTGGAACTGGATGTCAGGCGTCACTCGTAAGACCAAATTTGTGCCCTGTACTCCTCTGAAGGTTTCGGAGCGATTCACACCAAATTTGGTACGCAGCTTAAATCCAATCGCCAGTATACATCCTGAGTTATAGGGCCCCAAAATTTAAATAATAAAAATAATTATTTTATGTCTACAAGATTTTCTCATATTGTTAATCCAAAGCCCGAAAGAAATTATTAAATATTATAAATTTGAATTTCAAAATACGCACTTTTATCAATATTATCTACAAAATATCTGGAGTGGCCTGCACCCGACTTTCTTTGACACAGTTTTCACTAGATATAGATATATGTATATATATATATATATATATATATATTTATTTATTTATATATAACCAAAAGCAGCTAACAAACTAACCAATACTCTACAAAAATATTCTGATATGTCATTTATCTAATTGAGTCTATTTTGTTTTCCTATCAAAATGGCAGATGATCCGATTGTATAAGCTATACATGCGAATCCATGGCAACGTAAACAAGTTATTTATATTGTTTCGTAGCATTTTTCTCGCAACTGGTACATTTCATGAAGAAATGTTTCAAGCAAAAGTTGTGCAAAATATTAATATCTTTCATTATGAACATATCTATATTTGCCGTAAGTGTAGCCGTTCTAGTTATATTGGAGATAGAACAAAAAATGTATAGAGTAAATATGCACTTCCGTTTTGAATATTCTTTTCAAAAATAGAATGTGCACATTAAGGGCATATACAAGTCTTAAGTTTGAAGTTTCATAATTTTTCGTTCGACAGTTTTGGCTCTAGAGGGTTCACAGACACACACACAGAGACAGACAGACGTCATTCCGAAAATAGTCACATTCGATTCAGGGAAGGTCAAAACATGTATATCCGTTGAAATCTCGAGTTCGAAATTTTTCATGATTACAAGACTTACTTATTACTTCGTAAAAGAAAGTAAAAATTGCAAGCCTTTGTATATCTATAACATTATTTAAAATTGTTAACCAAACGGCCATAATAATTAAAAATCACTGCTCACAACGTATATCTTACCGAAAGGAGCTCAACGCATTGGTGCGTTTTACGCGTACCAAATCTTGTTTACATAATATCTATGTACCATATAGGTGTAAATCCAATGGATGTTCGTGGCAAAGAAATCGGTGTCTACATTGGCGTAACTGTCAGTGAAAATGACAATATAATGTATAATAATACATTGAGTGGATTCGGTATAACTGGACTAGCTAAGACAATGATGGCTAATCGAATCTCTTTCTGGCTAAATATCACTGGTATGTCTAATTTTCTTCACCGATTATAGTTGACACACTGTATCCTCTTAATTTTAGAAGTAATATTCATTATTGGTGATTTGTAGGGCCAAGTGTTGTAAATAGCAACTCATGGTTAGACGGTGTACAGGTGATCCAGGCCGCATACGAAGCAATTAGAAGTGGACAGATCGAATCGGCAATCGTTGCATCTTGTAACTCAGTAAGGCTCATCCATCCAACGTATCTGTATACTCAACTTGGGGTCACAAGCAAAGACGGGGTAACCAGAGCGTTCGATGAATATGGTAATTATATCAACAAATCATTCAAATGTGGATAATATTAGCAAAAAGGTTAATAATATGTAAAAACAATATAGAAATAACGGTTTACACCAATTAATAAGATGTATTTCCACTTGATCACAAGCACACAATCGCGAACAGCAATTTCATCCGGGTGATTCAAGTATCGGCGTCAGACTGCCTCTGAAGCTTAACGCAATGTTATATTACCATATAATTAATCTTAATAGGTTACAAAATAATGATTAATTAAATAATTGTGTTCTTAATACTATGTTGCTAACAATATAATACTTCTTTACTTATTTGCATATCTATAATTTCAACTTGAAATGTTGTGATTTTATTTTCCAGCTGACGGATATGCAAGAAGTGACGGAATTGTTGTATATTATTTGCAAAGAGCCGATATTGCCAAACGGATTTATGCCACTATTATAAACTGCAACTCGGACTTCAATGGAAGTCGAACCGGATCTTTTTCAGATATAAACGTCCACTGTTTGTCCAACTTCATAACAGATTTCTACAAAGAAGCCAAAGTCGATCCAAAAGATGTACAGTACGTCGAAACATACGGTTGTGGAATAAAGGTACATACCTATTAATGAAAACACACAGTTTTATTTTAAAGGAATGAGAACGAACATTAAATAATACAACTAAATTTGAATTCACAGATTGTAGATGAAAAGGAGTTAGAAGCAATCGATGCTGTGTTCAATAAACATCGAGACGAACCATTACTAATAGGCTCAGTGAAATCTAACTTAGGTCACGCCGAAAGTTCAGCATTCATGATTAGTATCGCTAAGGTGATTATTGCCATGGAAACTGGAATCATTCCTGGAACTATAAACTACAAAACACCAAATAAAAAGATTCCATCTTTGATCAACGGCAAGCTTCAAGTTGTTTCCGAAAATAAAGAATGGACTCCATCTCTAGCTGCAGTCAATGGACTTGGATTAACAGGTGCATTTGGACATATGCTACTAAAGCCGAATAATCGTGTTAAAAAAGAAGTACAACTTGACATACCAATGCTCCATATATTATCTACCAGAACCGAAGAAGGGATGAAAGAAATAATCGAAGAGGTAAGCGACAAATTTTCAAAAATGAATCAATACTGAAAACAACGAGTTCATTGTTTACATTTCTTATTGTTCATAGATCAAATTGAATCCAATCATAGACCCTGAATATTCTCGATTAACACATGATGTTTTTGCTACAACAATACCAGGACATTTGTCCCGAGGATACGTTATTCATGGAGAAAATATGATAATTAATACGAAGGTATTTTTTCGCACAGTCACTTTTATTTATTATAACATATAAACATTTTCGACAGAGTTATATGGGAAACAAACGACCAATTTGGTTTGTATATTCCGGAATGGGCAGCCAATGGAAGACAATGGGCAAAGATTTACTAAAGTTACCCATTTTTGCCCAAAGCATAGAGAAATGTCACAAAGTTTTGGAAACAAAAAAGCTTAATTTGAAACAGATCATTACTGATGACGATGACACTATGTTTGATAATATTTTGCATTCTTTCGTTGGTATTGCTGCAATTCAGGTACAAATTATAGATATAAAATTCACAACAGTAATTTATATAACAAGATTTGGTACGCGTAAAACGCACCAACGCGTTTAGTTCGCCTTTAGATAAAATATGCGTAGCGAGCAGTTGTTTTTAATTATTATGGCCTTTTGCTAACAATTTGAAAAAATGTTATTAATATAAAAAGTCTTACAATTTTTTGTAGATTATATTGATAAAGAAAATGTTTACTGCATATTTTAAAATTCAAAATTATAATAGTTAATAATTTTTTTCGGGCTTTGGGTTTACAATATGAAAAAATCCTGTAGAAATAAAATATCTTAGAATTTTTTGTAAAATTTTTGAGTGTTTTTATTATGTTTATAAGGGGAATATTACGGGGGGGGGCTTTAAATTTTGGGGCCCTATAACTCGGGAAGTATACGGACGATTGGATTTAAACTGCGAGCGGATTCAAATGGGATGCTAAATAATATGTGTACCAAATTTGGTGTGAATCGCTTCGGTACCTTCAGAGGAGTAGAGGGCACAAAATTTGGTCTTACGAGATACCGCGCGAGCGACGACTAACATCCAAGTATATAAGTTGTATACATTTTTGGATTCAGGGCGACGAGACAAACACTTTTTGTTAATGACATTTTTTTATCCGAGAATGCTACAGACACACGACCGAATGCTTTTGCTTCTTCGGTACTTCGTACGGCGAGCTAAAAAGCGATTATTGTGTTCAGCGTAATGTTCAGTACAAATCTGAGCTCATATTGTTACTATAAATTTAGATAAATAATCACACACACGCACAGACACACACACACACACACACACATATATATATATATATATATATATATATATATATATATATAAACTCGTATATAGGTTGGATTAACTGATCTCCTGAAAGCTATCGGTATTGTTCCGGATGGCATGATAGGTCACTCTGTAGGCGAGTTGGGTTGCGCTTATGCCGATGGATGCCTTACGGTAGAGCAAATGATCCTTAGCGCGTATTATCGTGGACGAGCATCTCAAGAAGTAGAGCTTATTCCTGGAATGATGGCGGCCATTGGTAAATAAAATTTCAACCATTTAATTAAATACAACTGACCAGATATGAATACATACTGGTCGAATATTTTCGACTATAATTTATTAAGAAAATAAAGCAGATAAATGAAATTTGTTTTGTATTAGGAAAAGGTGCAAAGGAAATAAAAGATCAATGTCCTCCAAGCATTGACATAGCATGCCATAATGGTCCAAATAGTTGTACTGTTTCTGGACCAAAAAAAGAAATGCAAACATTCGTTGAAAAGTTGCAATACCAGAAAATTTTCGCTCGACTGGTGAACGTTTCGAATATCGCCTACCACAGTCGTTACATCAAACCAGCCGCGCCATTGTTATTAAACTATTTGAAGGATGTAAGTTAATTAAAGGGGGGATCATTATGGTGCATTCGCCATTTCGAAAAAATGAACTTTGAAATCCTAGAAATCAGTTTGCCAAAGCATATAGATCCAGTATTATGTTGGTTTCCTTTCAGTTAACCGAGACATACATTGATTGTTTTGTTAGATAATTCCAAAGCCGATAGCACGATCGGCGAAATGGATCAGTACGTCGGTGGTAGAGTCCGCTTGGAGTACAGATATGGCAAAGACTGTTTCTGCTGAATATCTGACCAACAATCTGCTCTCTGCCGTTTGTTTCGAAGAAGGCTCGAAGCACATACCAAATAATTCAGTGGTGATCGAAATTGCTCCTCATGGCTTACTACAGGCCATCCTTAAGAAGTCCCTACCTGCCGATTGTACCAATGTTCCCTTAACAAACCGAGCAAATGATGATTGTCTGCTGTTTCTGTGTACTGCGCTGGGACAGTGAGTATTTAAATTAGGTTAAGAGGAAACATGATTACCTTGCAAAAAAGAGTTTCATACGTATCGAATACACCAAATTCTGTTAGTAGCTTCACATTTAATGTTTGTGATAAATCAAATTTAATGGACTGTACAATATACCATGGTGGTATTTAATTGTAAAAATCAGAACTAAAAGAAATAAAATACACGAAATCAACAAATATAATTTAATTAAGAACACATCTATTAAAAACCGTCTAGATATGAATTATAATTACAAAGTTATATTAATTAAAATAAAATAAAACAAAACATATTAAAGCTATTGAACAAATTATAAAAGCAACTCAAAGTCAAAATGAATAAAGCAAACAGAATTATTCGCAACATATACTTTTAAACTATTATAAGCTTACAAAGCTAAACGCAGACAAATTCATTGTTAAAATAATCTACAAAAATTAGTAGGATAATTATATCAATAACATTCTTTCAAATGATTAACCAAAAGGCCATAATAAGCGCTACTCGCATCACATATATCATTAATATAATAACCCAGAAATGTTTGTATGTGAGTGTGTATGTGTGTATGTGTGGAACGCTTTTTTGTAAAAATGCAGATTGGCATAGACGGGGATCGAACTCACGACCTCCAGGGTGAAAGGCATGACACTTAGCCACTGCACCATGGCGACTGTTAATAATGTTATAAAAAATAATCAAATAGTTTATACTGAAATAAAACAATCACTACGATTCTGAAGTTCAGTCTGCTTTGAAATAGACAAAAACGAATCAAACGTCAGAATGAAATGTCAAATTTGGATTTTGTGTGATAAATCTTCAATTCAAAGTTTAATCTTAAGTTTAAGGGGAGTAGCATGTTATAATTTCAATTTTTAAGTATATAATATGAAATAAGTGCATATTATTGCCTAATTAGCAAATATTTTTAGCCAATACGTGTTTCTGTACATTTATTTTAATGCATAGTTAATATTTTTCACTTCAAAATGGCCAAGAAGCAGTGATTTTTGAAAATATGATTTGCGGTAAGATTTTATAGTTCGTCAAATTATAATAACTGCAAGTAAGTACATTTATAATACTGATTATTAGAGAAATAAAATCTTGAAGAGATAATTCAAACATATTTAGAAACATGTTTGGTTGGCAATTTTATTCTTTTATTTTTGATGGCACAATCCATTGTATTTTAGCATATAACTAATTATTATCACTTTTAAAACTGCAGTTTAATACTGCAAAATTCAGAATCTAGCCTGATTATTTAATTCAAAAACAATAATGAATCAAATGTCAAATCATTAAAAATGTTGTGTAAAAAGGATTTGTAATACATATTATTTGAATAATCGATTCAAATAATAAACAGCAATCGTAAGTAAATTTATAATCCTGTTTATTATATACAATCATAGAAACTGTCTAAATGATACAACACATATGCACCATACAAGGTTAAAATCAAAGTTAAACAAAATTTAGTTTAAATTTATCGGATGTTATAAACGATCGATTGGTTAATCCCAGCATAGTAATCTAAGAACAAAATAGCGTTCAAAAAAAGGACTCGATTTTTTCTTTATTATTATGTGCGATGTGGAAATTTGTATTACTATTATAGTCAAACGATACAAAATGAAGAAAACCGTGTTTTTATTATTAAATTACATGAAAATTCGGTATCAGTCAAAACTGACCTATGTTCTGTAAACCATATGGGCACATGGTGCCCACGGGTGACCCTAGTTACTTATAAGACGAGCTGGACGCATAGGTGTGTTGTAGCTAAGCTTGTTAAGTAAACATTTGTGGTAATTTTTTATTGTTATGTTTGTAAATTGTTTTTGTGTTAGACTCATTTGACTTAGAGTATCTGTATTTTAAACATTGTATTTGTATGCGTTTAGCTTTGTGAGCTTAGAATAGTTTTAAAGTATATGTTGTGAAGTATCTGTTTGTGTTAAATTATTTTTACTTTGAATATTATATATATATATATATATATATATATATATATATATATATTATTGACTAATTTGAATTATCGCGCTTCGACGTTGGCGCCATCTTGATGATAGCGCTAGAAGTACACTAGACACGCGGCCATATATTTTTTTTGCACTTCATGTATGATTATGAAACAAATAAATATATAACACAATGAGCGTTTGTATTTACTAAAAGGTTATGGGCTCAGGACACGTGTAAAGTCAGTGATCCAGACGAATGTGGCCGTTTGAAGTTTGTTGCTCTAGTCGGATTTCGAATCGCCAAAGAGATAACCTCAAAATAAAAAAATAGGAGGTGCACATCTAGGGCATATACAAGTCTTAAGTTTGAAGTTTCATAATTTTTCGTTCGACAGTTTTGGCTCTAGAGCGTTCACAGGCACACACACAGACAGACAGACGTCATTCCGAAAATAGTCACATTCGATTCAGAAAAGGTCAAAACGTGTATATCCGTTGAAATCTCGAATTCGAAAATTTTCATGATTACAATACTTACTTATTACTCTGTAAAAGATAGTAAAAAACGTGTTGTGGAGGCATGCGGTTTAAAGTCACGTTTGTCGTGTAGTGAGAACTGTTGTTAAAAGATATTGACTGTAAGGACTCGTGTTGTGCTGGTGATATATTTTGATGTTTAGAGTTGAAACCGTTGAGAAATCACGATGGCAGATAGGTTAGACCTGAACAGCCTAAACAAGTTCGATGGCAACAACTACAAGTAGTGGCGCTTTCAAATGAACTGTGCACTTCGTGCAAAGGGATTATACGATATCGTTCATGGAACTGAACATAAGCCAGCAGTAGACGGGGACCCGCTGAAAACATGGGTGAAGAGCGATGCAACAGCGATGTTTATCATGACGTCTGCGTTGGGCTATTCCCAAGTCACTTTGATTGAGAATTGTGAGTCATCTCATCAGATCATGGGTAAGCTTGATTCCATTTACTTGCAACGGTCCAGCAAGATGATCGCGCACGAACGGTTTCATCAGTATCGCATGAAAGATAGTGACAGCCTTGCTCAACACAGGGCAAACGTTGAAAATTTGGCAAAGAAGTTGAAGGACATTGGTGAAACAGTCAGTTATGCGGCAATAAGGACAAAAATTATCAGCACCTTACCATCGAAGTACCGGAATTTTTGACAAGCTTGGCTATCAGTCAGTGAAGATAGACAAACGCTGGCAAATCTGACAGCTAAATTAGTCGACGAAGAAACAAATTTGTCATTGGCTGAGCAATTTGAGACCGCATTCTCAGTATCGTCTGGGAAAAATCCATCTGGGAAATCGCATAAAACGACGAAGAGCAGTAAGTTACCATCAGCTGGATCGAGCAAGCAGAAGTTGGACAACCAGAGCCAACCCGAGTGGAAGTCTAATGTTGTCTGCTAGCAGTGCAGAAAGAGAGGGCACATCGCACGGTTTTGTAAAAGTAAGCCGAAGCAAAAGTCACAGGATCTAGACAAGGAGGAATATTCTGCTTCCAACACAAAACTTTCTGGAGGAGTGGACAATATGGAGGATACATGAATCATGGACAGAGGAGCATCAGCCCATATGTCATATCGGATTGAATATTTTTCCATCCAGTCTGATATCGCTCGAGGAACTACTGTTGTAATCGGGAACAACGTGTCACTTCCTGTCATGGGTAAGGGAGATATCGAGATCGAATAATTGGTGAGAGATGAGTGGCATAAATCGATCATAACAAATTTCTTGTTTGTCCCAGACCTGAAAAAAATCTAATTTCTGAAGCCGTCGTAACCAAGAAGGGCTGGTCGATTGTCAAGTGCGAAAAACAGGCTAAAATCGTAATGGGCTCAAAAGTGAGTGCAAAAGCAGTTCTCCATGACAACAACGTCTATCGAATGATATTGATATGGCCGCCCCTCATCATGCCTATCAAGTTACAGAAAACAACTTGAATGCGTGGCACGAAAGATTAGGCCATGTAAACATTGCGCGTATTCGAGATATGATCAAGAAAAGAGTAATAGCAGGCTTAAAGTTGAGTAACGAAGAAGAATTTCTCTGTGAATCTTGTTTGT
Organism: Leistus spinibarbis; assembly: GCA_933228885.1. Classification (NCBI taxonomy): domain Eukaryota; kingdom Metazoa; phylum Arthropoda; class Insecta; order Coleoptera; family Carabidae; genus Leistus; species Leistus spinibarbis. Next base: position 2,321,478 of record OW121813.1, read on the forward strand.
ATGGCAAACAGCATCGTTTTCCACATCCATTCAGAGAAATCCGTAAAGAAGATGTTGGAGAACGAATATTTTCTGACGTATGCGGACCTATTGCAACTGAATCAGCAGGAGTGAGATACTTTGTCCTCTTTAAGAACAGCGCATACCTGACGGTCAACGGAATAAAACACAAGTCAGATGTTTTGGCTTGCCTTAAGGAATACGTGAAAATGGTAGAGAAGCAACACAGTCGCAAGGTCAAGGCGTTACACTGTGACAACGGTCGCGAGTACAATAATGAATATTTGCTGAACTACTTGAAGGAGGAGGGAATCATCCTAGAAAATATCTCGCCTTACACGCCGCAACAGAACGGCCGCATAGAGAGGGAAATGCGCACGGTCATGGAGAGTGCCAGATCCATGATACATGCGATGAACGCGCCTAAATACCTCTGGGGAGAAGCGGTTAACACGGCAGTCTACATTCTCAACCGGACACATACGAGTGAGAAGGAATACGACGCCGTACGAGATCTTCGCAGGTAGGAAGCCGATACTATCACACATAAATGCATATATGCATATATCGGATAGTCAAAGGACGAAACTCGAGGACAAATCCAGCAAACTCATATTTGTTGGATACGATGGGAATTCAGAACACTATCGGATGTTTGATCCAGTGACGAAGAAGATCAAGATATCGAGAAACGTGATTTTCGAACACACTACGATAGATGCTGAAAAGAAGACAGTTCAGATACGCATCGCATCAGGGCATCTTGAAGTTGACAACGCTGAAGAGAATCCTGCCGGTGATGACCAGGCAGTTGAGATTTCCGGAGTGGAGCATCGACGGAACATGGTTGGAGAAGGGCAAGATGACGAAAACCAAAGAAGGGTAGAAGTCGCTCGAGATGACGATGGAGCAGCGGTTGACGTCACCAGAGGCTACAACCTCCGGAGGAGATATGACCTGAAGTGTCCAGGAAGGTACACGGCGTACATCACTGAGGTCAGTGAGCCGCAAACTTATTCAGAAACCATGGATAGCAGCGAGTCAAGAGAGTGGTCAAAGGCGATCACAGAAGAACTTTACGCCCTTGAAAAGAACAACAAATGGGAACTTGTGAAAAGCACTGGCAACATGAAGGTCATTGGGAGTAAGTGGATCTTCTCTATTGAAGATGTAACGTCGAACAAGCCAAGATTCAAGGCCAGGCTCTATGCAAAGTGTTATTCTCAGGAAAAAGGAGTTGATTACAATGAGATCTTCTTGCCTACCACAAGATTTGATTCAATCAAAATCCTGTTGGCCACAGCAGTTAAGAACGATTACAAAATCATTCAGTTCGATGTACGTACGGCTTTCTTGTATGAAGATCTCCAAAAAACAATTTTTATGGACCCACCAGAGGGTGCTGATGTGAGCAATGATGAAGTATGCAGATTACAAAAGTCGCTCTATGGTCTGAAGCAAGAGTCCCGATGCTGGAACCAAAAGTTCAACCAGTTCATGCTAGATTCAAACGAAGAAGCGCAGACAAATGCGTCTGCAGGAAAAGTAACATAAACTCGACAATAATCCTCATTTTCTACGCGGATGATGGAATCGTCGGGTCTTCAGATGAGGCGTTGCTCAACGGTTTTGTTGAGAAAGCAATTTGAGATTACGGTTTTTAAACATGGTCATTTGGTCGGGATGGAGATCCTGGATGAAATAGATGAAAACAACGAACGCCACATATTCATACACCAGTCTACTTATATTCGCAGGGTGATCGAGAAGTTTCGTCTGCAAGATGCAGCAGTCATTAGTACACCAGCGGATCCACATGTGAGATTAAAGAAACCGGATGACGACGGAAGCAGCGAAGAGACCATACCGTGAGGCTGTGGGATCATTGATGTTTGCAGCAAGTGTGACAAGACCAGACCTTATGTTCGCCACAAATCAGGCCAGTAGGTACTCTTCAAACCATGACTCGTCTCACTGGAACGCGATCAAGCGAATTCAAAAGTACTTGAATGGCACCGAAAACCTCGGTATTGAATACCGAAAAGACATGGAGATGTCCCAAGTCGTAGGATACTCCGATTCAGACTTTGCGAACGACCTCAACACACGCCGTTCAACGTCGATCTACGCTTTTCTATTGTCAGGTTGGGCAATCACCTGTGCTGAGATTCCCTAACAGCTATCGTTATCCAGCGATATCGATAGTACAACGATAGCCGTAACGAAACATTGCAATGTAGATCCATTCTGTAACAACTGTCGCTAGAGATCGGTTATGTTCGGATATATAGCGACAGTTACATTTCTAACTGACAACTGGCATTGTATTAATACTACTAAATTTTGATATAGCAAAGTCAGTGTGACTTGCCATAAATTGCAGCAAATGCTCATATTGGGCAAGTGTTACTTTGGGTTCTCTTTGTTTTGTCACTATACCTAAAATAACAAATGTAAAGTTATGTAAATATAATATGTTCATATACAAAATATCAATTTTATTTATTGTATGAGTAATACCAATAAGAACATAAAATATAATTATATTGATACTTAAACATAAAAGAAATTGAATTTGTGAACATACTTATTCTTTCGATACGATAGCACTGCCGCTTTATATGCCGTTATCTTAACGACAGCTAAATGTCGTTACAAAGAGTACAGAATCGCTCACAGTAGGAATAAACGATATCGATATGAATGATCGATGCGCAGCGTAGGAACTCAGTATACAGAATTGCTGACACCATCTTGATGATAGCGCTAGAAGTACGCTAGACACGTGGACATATTTGTTTTTACACTTCATGTATGATTATGAAACAAATAAATAAACGGTTTTATTTATTAATATATATATATATATATATATATATATATATATATATATATATATATATATATATATATATATATATATATATATATAATCGTATATTAAGTATAGTTACTCTTGCTATGTTGTACTTTAAATGTGATATTCAATTACACGCATTACTCAAGCTTTTCAGTGGATAAGCACTGATATTGTACTTGTGTGCTACAAAAGAGCAGTGTGAGATCTATTTGTTTACAGATTGTTTATAAATGGTGTAGACATGGACATATCACCATTGTATCCTCATGTTGAATATCCTGTATCTCGTGGCACAAAAAGTCTTTCGACCTTGATACGTTGGATGCACGATGATAAGTGGCCAAGTTATCTTAGAGATAATGAAGATTCCCATCATTCCAAGCTGAGTTTTCCTGTTAATTCAAATTGTGATGAATTCCAAAATTTAGTTGGCCATAGAGTTGGCCATGATATTGTCATACCGATCTCTACATATTTGGTGAGTGCAAATAAATGTAAAAAATAAAACCTTTACCTTTTCTGTGACCGCTTCAAAATGACCCTGGTTAATATAACTCGGGTTATTTTATTTCTAACAGGAAAGCAGCTCAAATAATAAATGTTGTGTGCAAACTTTCAAATCCGCACAATTGTTTTAGATTTAAATTTGAATAAGACACTACTATTTTACCAACAATTAATTGCTGTTTTGTGTTTGAGTATTCGTTATTATAGTGTAGAATGTATATATTATGTATCTTCTACAGTTACAGTGTCCATGAATAAAGAAAAAAATTAATTTAATTTCTTAAACAACAATTTTTATCTTATGTTTCAGCATTTAGTTTGCAATATTCTGTGTAGTACCAGACGTGCTGAGCGCATTCTTGTCGAGGATATTATTGTTAAGCGGCATATTGTTATTTCCGAAAAAGGTAATTACATAAAAGTCTTAAGTTAAAATTTTAATATCTTACTATTAATAGTGTGCACACTGTTAACATCCGCATTGTTATTGCATTCATTAGTCAACTCTGGTGGCGAGTAAATACATATATACTTTGTATATCATCGACACTAATGTCCACAGTATTACACAAAATAAATAAATAAATGTATATTCTTGTTCAACTAGATTGTATCCCACCTATACATATACTGGTTCAAAAAGGCACAGGAAATTTCGAGATTAGTAATCAGTACGGAATTATTGTTTTGGGTCGCATTTCCGTACCTGACAATGATTCAAAGGAAGAGATCTACTCGCCACCGATTCTAACTGAAGACTTGTACTACAATTTCTCTAAAACAAATCTCCAGAACGAGTTTCATTATCGTGGCTATCAATTCAGTGGAGATTTTGACAACGTTAAAGATCTGAATATGTACAATGAAGGTTTGGATAATTTATGTATATACAGGGTGGTGAATGGATATCGAGTACATAGGAATTTACATGCAATTTTTAACATATGCAAGTTGTTGCTCCCCAGTACAGTTTACAGACAAAGTGTAAATACAAAATTTGTGACCAATTTTAAACTGCAATTTTTACTTGCATATATACGGATCTTAAATCCTACTCATTACGCCACTATAATATAAAACGTCCCGTGACGTCATTACGTAAAATTTAGTCAGATAAATAACTAACAAATAATTCAAAATCAAGTTAATAAAATAAACTAACAATTTAAGTTAAACGAGAATTAATTTAATGAATTTAAATTAATTTAAAACAAAAGAACAAAAACTGGAATTGAACACTTAAATAAAATTAACTTTAATAAAATTAACTGTATTTATTTTGAATCAAATTGCATTAACAAATATCAAATTTGACTCTAATTTATTTAACAAATTTCTAATTGGCGTGATCGTATTAAATAAACCATATGTTGTGTAACCCTGTAAGTTCATAATTCTTTTATCTAAAGTCGCACAGGAAAGGATATATACAGGATAACGAAATAAAAAGAATTTGAATCCTTTAACATAATAGTCAATTTATTGAACATAAGTTTATGAAAAGCAGTTTCGGTAACAGTTAATTGAATAAACATATTTTATCAAATTTCAAAACAATAGTAGTTAATTTGTTGAATATAATTTTTATATGATGCAAACAAAAGTAGAATGTATGAAATCGTGAGTTACTTAAACAAATATGTTATACAATACATTTCACTGCTCACCGAAACACAACAGCATAATTGAGCTACTAATTACAGACATTGACTGTTTTATGACTGCTTATAAAATCAGACGGACACTAGGTGTTACTCCGGGAGATTTTGTCCCAACTCAACGCAGTATTTTGATTGGTATTGTTCGTGTCTACGGAATAAATTCTCGATTGCAGCGAACAACACCCGACGATTAACTAGATAAAGCGTAGAAACCTTTGTTAGTGCGGTAGATTTGAATACAGCTTTATTTAGTCGACCCTGTAACTGTTATTTACTTTCAGTTCTGTGTAACGCAAAGCAGCGGCACATACCATAAAACTTTTCATCACATAACATCCTTACAGCATCATAACAGAGAAATTTACAATAATGAATGAAATTACATTTGTTCAGTTATTATACATTAATGAAATATTACTTGATCAATACATTTTGAATAAATGATAATTTTGCTTGTTCAATTTACCATCAATAAATGACAATTTTACTAGCTCAGTAATAATAGATAATTGACAAATTTACGAACCCATAAAACAATAAATAATTGATAATTTTATTAACTCAAAAAGCAATAAATAAATGACAAGTTTACTAACTCAAAAAACAAAAAATAATTGACAATTTTACTAACCCAAAAGAAACAATAAATAATTAACAATTTCACTAGCTCAAAAACAATAAATAATTGACAATTTTACTAGCCCATAAACAATAAATAAAGAAACATTACTTGCCCAAGAAAACTAAGGGGTCTTCGCTTATTGGTTGGCAACCCTTATATCTCCTCTCTTCGTTGGGTGAATTATACAACAAGAAAAACTAAAACAATGACACAGCACACGTTCAACTGTTTAAATACCTTACACACAGTTAAGGTGCAACTCCGATCAAAACTTGGGATTCCAAGTTATATAATACTTATAGATCTTTAAATTCCAAAATTAGTACAAATTCAGTTATTTAAATCGATACCTTACACACAATTAAGTTGCAACTTCTAATTCAAACAACAAAACAAATACGATGCTGAACAAAGCTTAGAATTTCAAGATACTTAATATTCGAAACTTTTAATATTAAGCAGCAATATTAAACATCTGAAGGTATTGACAGAAAAAATCTGAGAGTCATCTCCAAATACAAATGCGTTCCACAATGTCTTCAGATTCGTAACTCCACCCTCGCCAATGATGACCAAACTACCAAGTTTAAATAATTAGCTAATTTGTTTATAACAATCACGATCAAATAGAATTCTTATCATTTTCAAAAACTTACATCGCAATGTTCGAACATTAATTGAAATGTTATTCTCGATCTTTTGATATTAAATAAAAATAAATGTTGTCGTAAACTCAAATCTGATTATCCATCGACTTCATTATACTGTGTTACTTAATTACTAACATAAACCAAAATGAACCTTCGGGAATGTATTATTACTAACTAACTTGTTACATCTTTGGGTATAACAATAAAAAAATTAATTTATATTAAAATGAAAAAAAAAATAATTATGCTAATTAACATAAGATCCCTGTTAATTGTTGTAGTTATTTTTTAAATTCTATGTTAATAAAACTTGTAGTTTTAACTAGTTAAAATTTGAACAGTTCCATGTTGGCCCAAAATACCGAGGTCAACATCTGTTTTCAAGAAGGGTCCGGAATTGCTATTGTAAGTGGATTTATGACTCCAACGAGAGAGTCGACAACTTGCAATTTGAGATTTTAAAACCAAAAGCCAGTTCAGATATATCTCATTGTTAGCATATCTAAGAAGCCCTTGTGCAGTCAGAAACAGAATTATAGTTAGATATTATTTGAAATTTAAGAATAATTTTTAATTTTAATACCGTGATATTTATTATTAATTTGTGGCACGTTTCAATATATATATATATATATATATATATATATATATATATATATATATATATATATATATATATATATATATACATATATATATATATATATACATATATATATATATGTATATATATATATATATATATATATATATATATATATATATATATATATATATATATATGTCAAATTTAATGTTCAATTTTAGGTTCAACTGCGACAATTGAATGGAAAAATGATTGGCCCACATTTCTGAATTCGATGTTACAAGTGAACATGTTGAATGCTGGTGAATATGAAAATAAACCAATATTGCCAACGGCTATTGGACGTATTATGATTCATTTGGATCGATTTCCTGAACAACATAAAGGTATTTTATATATATATATATATATATATATATATATATATATATATATATATATGTAAATATATATATATATATATATATATATATATATATATATATATATATATATATATGTAAATATATATATATATATATATATATATATATATATATATATATATATATATATATGTAAATATATATATATATATATATATATATATATATATATATATGTAAATATATATATATATATATATATATATATATATATATATATATATATATACATATATGTATATATATATATATATATATATATATATATATATATACATATATGTAATACTGGTAATACTGTCAAGATATATGATAGTAGCGCCGAATAGTACAAAAATTAATACAATGGCTTCGCTGGAAGATATAAAAAATTTATTAGAACCATTAAATTTTAATATAGAAAAAGTGCAATCCTCACTCAACCAAATAAAACAAATACGAACAGTTAGAGCAAAAAATCATTGAACAAGAAAAGAAAATTGATTTTCTAGAGAAAAAGTTTAAGGAAAAAAATCTTATAATTTTTGGCTTAGAAGAATAACAAGGAGAAATGTTGGAGTCAATAATAATCAAATTAATTAATGAAAGTTTAAATTTAAAACATATCTCGCGTAATAACATTGATCAGTTAAGACGAATAGGTAAGCCCAAAATTGACAAAACAAGACCCGTATTGCTTGAACTTAATTCAACAAGACTTAAATACGAAATTTTACGAGAAGCAAATCAATTAAAACGTTTAAAAATATTCGTAGAAGAAGATTACACACAAAAAGTTTTACAGGAACGAAAATTATTGAAACCACATTTAATTCAAGCAAAGAATGATGGATACAAAGCTGTATTAAAACAAAATTTACTTTTTATAAATGGAACTAGATACGATATTACAGACTTTAAGGAAGAAACAGTGCCCATAGAAAAAAACAACCAAACTAACGAAGAGGCATTACCCACACTGAGAAGACGCTCAATATCTTTAAATGCTTTAACACAAGATGTTAATGAAGAAACTGAGTATGAAAACCTGAAAGACATTTCCCAAGAAATAGAAGAGCAAAACATGAATACTAATAGAGGGTCAAGTTCTCATTCACACAAAAAGCTGACAAATTACTCTCAAAAACAAAATCAGATGCATACGCCAAAAACAAATGCAGAAAAGAAGAAACCAGCTAAAAATAGTCCAGTAAAATTTGGTCCACTCGATAACCATATTCAAACAAGACAACGCACTAATTCAGTATCAAAAAACCAAAAGCAGATGCATTAACAAACACAAGTAATATTTTATTTTGGAATGTCCAAGGGTTTAAAAATTTACACAGACTTACTACTAAAGAAGAACAATTTATTCAAGAACATGCAATTATTTGCCTTGTGGAAACATGGCTCAACTACGATTTGAAAGAAAATCCTGCATTCCTAAAAAACTATTACAAATATGAACAACCAGCTAAAAAAACAGCCAGCACAGAAAAAGCCATCGGAGGTACCTCAGATCAACCTTTGTCAACAATAGAAATTATAGGCAAAAAACTTCATTGGTTATTTTTGAAAATAAAAAGCACAACACAGAACTTAATTCTTGGTGTATCCTATTTCTCCCCTTCCTACGAGTATACCACATTACTTGAACTCTTCTCTGAAACACTTCAAAATATAATTGAACTATTTCCAGACTATGCTCTAATTCTATGTGGGGATTATAATGCCAGAATAGGGGATAAGAACCAACTAGATGATATCACCTTTTCCGGTACCTACCTCAGCGCATCAAGAACCGTAAACGACAATACACTAAATAAAAAAGGTAAAGACCTCTTACTATTCATTGACGATGAAAACTTGATTGTCTTAAATGGCAGATCCATTACAAATTAAAAGGACTAGATTCTATCTATACACCGAACCCCATTTCAATTAACGAATGGGAACATTATTTTCGTAACTGGTATAATCCTAGAATAACCACCGAACATCAATTTTTTGACGCATTTCATCCTTACCTAGACGAAGATATTACACTACAGGAGGAGAATTTTGCCCTTAAGAACGCAAAAAATAATAAAAGCCCAGGATTGAATGGACTAATAAACGAACAATTAAAGAATCTTCCCTCAAAGTGGAAAAATTATCTAAAAGATTTACTAAACAGTTTCTTCAAGCAAGAAGATCTACCATCGTCACTCAAGACAATTAAATTAACCCTAATTCACAAAAATTGAGACAAGAAGAATATGAACAAGTACCGAGGAATTGCACTAATAAACACAATTACAAAATTATTTACATATATAGTAAATTGTAGGATGCAAAATTGGGTTGAAAGTACAAATATTCTACCAGAAGCACAATCTGGTTTTCGTAAAAAGAGATCTTGTGTAGATAATTTATTTGCTTTAAACTCCATTATACAGACTTCTTTTTTAACTGAAAGAAAAGGTGGGTTCGCTATATTTATTGACTTCCAAAAAGCATGCCTCATGATATACTCTGGAGTAAAATATATTATTCAGGCATAAGTGGAAAAATATCAAGAACATTAAGTAACATATATAAAGATGCGTCAGTTCAAGTCATGGTTAATAACGAACTTTCGGCAAAAATATCAATTACAAAAGGAGTCTTACAAGGTGAGTGTACCAGCCCACTTTTATTTGCTCTGTACATAGCTGACTTAGAAGCTCACATCAGAGAAAATCACCTTGAAGGCTATTTTATCACTCCATCAAATGATATACTGTCCCTCCAATATGCAGATGATATTGTAATATTTGCTCATTCGGCACCAGACGTACAAAGAAAATTGGATGCACTATCGTCATATTGCAACAATCTTCAGTTAAAAATTAACGCTGAAGAAACGAAAATTGTTCATTTTCACAAGGGCAGACCCCCTAAACGTAACATTAAACATATGTGCCAAAACGAAGAAATTAAATTCGCCAATAAATACTCGTATTTGGGAATTACATTTACAACGGGAGGTTCGTTTAACGAAAATACAAAAGAATTCCTTAGTAAAGCAGCCAGAATATCAGGAGCGATAAAAAGTACTCTGTCAAAAACTAAAGTTTATAGTTGGGTTGCAAATATTAAATTATATTCTTCGCTATTAGTACCAACTCTATTATATGGATCCGAAATGTGGGGACCATCACAATATAGTAGCATTGCCAAAGGAATGGCTAATTTTTTTCAAAAGTATATTCTCCTGGAAAAGAACAACACCCAACTACTATTACTTTTCCCTTTACCAAGAAGGCTTTATCCACAAATTCGACACTGATAAAATCTGCGATATATGCAACCTACACGAAGATAATCATTTGTTTCATTTCCTTTTCCGTTGTCCCATATACAATCCTATTCGAACACAGTACATCTCAAATCATTCCACTCAAGACAACCTCGAGGAGGCTGCCAATAACCTGCTGGCCAATCAATCCAAAGAAAAAAATGATGAAATTTTTAAATATTTCCAAGGCGCGTTAAAACTTAGGGCAATCATTTTAAATGCACAATATTTATTATTATTATATATTTTTTTACATTAGGTATTTTTTAACAGTTTGTTTGGAATATATATACATATGTATACATATATATATAAAATGAAAACTACGTAAAAGAAAGTCCTGCGTTGGCCTCAACCCATTTTTTGTATTTTAGATGTTGATATAAGTTACCATTACAAAACAAGTATATTGACTTCTCCAATGGTACAAGTGAAAGATGTTCAGTTTGCTCCTTATTTACAAGAAGACAAACCACTCATAGCTGACACGTATACTTTTATGAAATATGCCCAAGATTCACAAGTAATAATATACTGAATAATACACTGTCATGACAATACAAATTTGTCTTTAATTTTGTAGGACATTCAGACCGAAATCAATATGTGTCTACAAATCGTACAAAAAACTTTAAACTCGGATAATCCATTATACATAATCACAGAAATTAATCATAATGAAATGTATTCATTGAACAATTATATATATAATTATTCCGATCATCACTTCGCATCAAAGGTACAGTTAAATCAGGAAATCAAACACTATTTTTAATATCGTGCAAATTGGCTTCTTCTTCTAGATTCAACTAAATATTTTAAACAATTTGAGTGTCAATATTCCGATATCATCACTAACTATAATCGATGAACAGCAATTACAAAATATACATTTGCTATTTAAAGAAACAACCGAATTTATATTAGTACGTTTACCCAGTATTCAAAAGCTAACTATAGACTCAAACATTTCTATAATTCGTTCATTCCATGTGGGTGACGTTCAGTACCATCTATTGAAAGAGGTGAGAGTATTTCAAAGAGCAAAACACATTTAACGACTAACAATTATTGAAAAATTCAATAATATATTTGTATTTTTTTCAAGACTAAGAAGAGTCTTCCAGTAACAATTAATATAAAATCGAAAAGTTTGAATGGTTCCGATTTACGAAACACATCTTTACCATGGGCAAAACAATTACATCAAACATTAAATTCTGCTGATATAAGTGAAAAAAGGATTTATTTAGTTTCGACAATTTTACCCGAAAATGGAATCGAATTGTTTTTGAATTACGTTAAAAACTTAGGAGATAGTTCTAATATTCGGTAATTGCAATTATATTAAAATATGGATATTGTAAATGTGAATGTGTTAGGTATAATTTGAAAATTAATTCTATTTTAGATTGGTATTTTTGCTAGACGAAGATTTACCAGAATGTCATTTTGGTGCTGCATTTTACCAAGAAATGTTTCAAAAAGATTTGCAGGTGACCGTGTTTAAAAATGGCAGTTGGGGCAGTTATTTCAAATCACCATACATCAAATTGAACGATGAAAATAATACCAGTATTTCAAGTCACGATTTAAAGTAAGACAATTCTAAGATGAATACATATAATGGCATAATTTCAATGGGATTTTATAGAAATATGTTCCACAATTATGATGTAAAATATTTGGGCTTAAATGTCGAGCATACAGTCCCAAATGAAAGTGTAGAAGCAACTGATTTGGGCCCAGTGGAATTCTCGGGTTACGATTTATCTGGACAACTAGTAATGGGCATCGCCCGGGCGAATTTGGATAACTGCGAAATCGTTCCCGACCCAGATTACTTGTGGTCCGTTCCAAACATATGGACTTTGACTCAAGCAGCAACTGTACCATACGCTTATGCTTGCGTAAGTTTTATTCAAATGAATAATAACAGTATTTATACAAATATTTTAGATGAACAAAATGATACATTGTTGTTATGTTAGGCTTACTATGTACTATTTGAACTGGCTGCATTGCAACCTGGGGAATCTATCCTGATCCATAACGGATGCAGCAGTTTCGGGCAAGCTGTTATACAAGTCGCGCATGGGCATCACTGCAAAATTTATACAACAGTTGGTTCCGGTGTTGAACGAGCTATTTTGTTGAATGACATGAAGATGGTACGTATTGGACTGAACATATTTATGTGGAAGATTACACTCCTGCTATAATATATACATACAAATTACATGTTGTATGGTTTCAGTTATCTCCAAGCCAAATAATGTCTTACACCGACACCACCTTTCAAACTGAACTCTTAGAACGCACAAACGGCAAAGGTGTGAATGTGGTCATTAACACTTTGTCAGGCGAAGGCCTGCAGGCTTCTTTGCGTTGCATGATCTACATAATAGGCAGAGTAATGGTGCAAGTGGATTTAAGTGAATCTGATACTACCAATGGTGTTGGTCTGAGAGCGTTTTTGTTTGGCATGGCAATGCATGGATTTGAATCGAAATACATCTTAGATAAACCTCAGGATATTAAATCTAAAATATATGCAATGCTTTCGGATGGAATTAAGAACAATGTTGTTCAACCGTTAAGGACACCTGTGGTTACTCCCTTGAATATGGATCGGGTTCTTAGGTAGGATTAATTTGTATTTTTTATTAATTAATATAAAAGTATACTAATAAACTGAACGATATCATCATGTGCGAGCGAAATGTGTGTGAATATTTAAATGATTTATATAACAAATTTAGTGATTAGCAGCTTTTCAGTTTTTTTAATTGAATTCATGTTTTTAGATACCTGAATAGTGGCAGAGTTGCAAGGACGGCAGTGCTGCCAATCGACGATTTGGTACAAGAAAAGCCACAGAATATTAAATCAGCAATATTCTCAGATCATATATGCAAGAGAGATGTATCATACATTGTGTGTGGTAAGTCTTCAAATCAAATCTATAAGATAAAACAAAACTTTTAACAACTTTAAACAGAAGCACACAGATGCCATCTCGAAAACAGGCAATATTAATTGAGAAATGCACAAATCGTGTATTTCTGGTAAAATCACAAATGCGAAATTTTGTATGTTTACATCAATACTTCCTTTTAGAGATTTATTTTTATAGTAAATGCGACAACTATGTGAACTTATTGTATACCAATTTTGTAGTCACCTTTGGTATGCCTGGAAGATTGATCTAAGCCGTTCGGGATATTAAGTCTTACGAAATGAAATTTGAACGTTGTGGTTTTAAGACGTTTCTGTATTTCATCCTTTATTTTTTCCAAAATTGAAACAATATTTAAACTTTCAGGAGATGATACAGACATGCTCATATATACAATCCGCTGGCTAGCGGGGAATGGAGCGAAATCAATAACAGTCTTCTGTAACATTAAATCCAACTTCACTTTTGTAAAGCGACATCTAAATTCGCTGAAATGCCAATACAACAGTGATATTAAACTAGTAAACGAAGTCCCAACAACGAAGGTGTTACTTGAAATTCACGGGGAGAGAAAAATTGGCGCTGTTTTAATATTGAACAGACAATCACTAGCGGATACTATAAAATACGTGAAACTAGTCGATGCTCAATTGATAACGGTTACTTTAACGGCGCATTTGATCTGCTTCTGGGGGAACCAGATTGACATGACTTACACAAGGCCAGACTTGTTGCCAGTAAGCAACGTAAAATGGGTTAACAACTATGAGTTTGCTAGTGTTGTACGCATTTTGGCCGACATTTTGGATAAGCCTGCGGAAATCGTGATACGAAACGATGAGCTGTTTCTCGACACTTCAAATAATTTCTCGTTGAAAAGTAAGATGTCTCTCAAACAGAGAGTCGCGATGATGATCATTGAATTATTTCAAAAACTGTACTGTTAAATTATTATTAACACGTATTTATATTTGTAATAGATTTCTACGCACTTTTATCCAGTTCACAAGATTCAATCATTTCTACAATCGATTCTGCCTCAACTAAGACAGAACTAATAAAATTACAAACGAACGGTACTTCAGAGGCAAAAGAATTGCCCCCATCGTTTATAGTTCCTGGATTACTGGGTCAAAAATGCAAATATTTCAAGAGTTTACTCCGAAAGCTACTGTGCCCAATTTATATGATTAATAATGGGTCAGCCGACAGTTTAGAGTCTGTTGCTGAAGCTGCTGTTAAGGTTCGGTTTAGGAGTTATTACGCAAGTGAATATATTTTTTACAAATAATCGTTTTAACTTGCAGCAAATAAAACAAAAACCTTGTGGTTCTTATAATATAATTGGGATATCGTTTGGAGGAGCACTCGCTCTGGAAATTGTTAAACTACTCGAAGAGCAAGGGGAAGAAACGCAATTGTATTTAATCGATGCTGTACCAGAAACTATTCAGAACTTAATAAACGAGAATGACAAGATAGAGTGGCTAGAAACATCTCTATTAAGCTCTTTATTACAAATTAACGCCATAGAGGTAATTAAACTGTTAACTCAATATCACTTTTCAATTTGGTAGCGGCAACACATTTATTTGATGTCATTATGCTTTTATATCTGCATTGTAAATATTTCTTGTTTATGTTATATTGAGCATTCATTCTACATAAACAATCTTGTAGCTATTATCTCATTTTATGTTCCAACTTTTGATTGTTTCTGCTGAATTCTTCTTTTTCTTCAATTTGTTGTATACAATTCTCCTTCCATTACGCCATCTGGATGTATCTGTTTGTTCTTCTTTTTATGATACGTTTTATATTTATTTACAACTCCTCTTTGGCCTCTCTTCTCTTCTCATTGTTCTCCTTTTACTTTTCTTTTCACATGTTTTCTTGTATTCTATACTTGAATTTAGATTTCTCTCCCTCGTTGATTTTCCTGTCCTATATAGTATTCTGTATACTTTGCCCCCCCATTGATTTCTTTCGTACATCTTATTTATTATTTTGCATTTTCTTTCTTATTGGTTCCTTCATTTATATATTTACATCTAAATTTAAAATTGCGCATAGTCTGCATTAAAATAATACTCTCTTCTTTTGACTCATCTATATTTCATCAGCTTCATTAGTCCTTCTGGCACTATATTATTGTGGCAAACTAACTGTTATAATCCTCTAAACATTTATTATAATTATTCTTCTCTTCTGTGTATATTTGTTTTTATATGCATGTTATTCTTCTGCCTCCACTATTTCTATGCTTACGCCAGTTTTTCTTCCTCTAGGGCTCTACTTATTTTGGGAAACCTCTTTGCATATACACATCACTTTTTAAAAATCGTCTGGTTAATTGTCTTTTATTATTGTTTATTCTTTTTCTGCAATCAAAGTCTCTGTTAATCTAATTATTTCAATTTTTTACCATAATACTAAAATCTGTTGTGCTAATTCATTATGCCAACCACGATTCTATCATTCTATTATTTTTAATGTTAGTTAATGCTTTCTAATATTGTAAATTTCTATTTCAGCACATAAGTTCTTTAAGGAATGTATCAAACTGGGATGCACGGGTTCAACATGCTTTACAATTTGGGAACCACACTAACAAGAATTTGATAAAGATCACCGCAGGTTTAAATATAATCAAAAATAAACTAAAGCAAGTTTTAAATTATAAGCCATCTGAAAAGACCATTACTGGAAACATAATGTTGGTCAGGCCCCAAGATTCGAGCCAGGATTACAGTAACAGTTTAACAAACGTATGTATGGTAATTTTGGTGTGTCCCGAAGAGATCGAATGTTTTGTTTTTCTGTTTCAGGATCGCAAACAAATCCAAGTGGAAATAATCAAAGGGAATCACTTCACTATCTTAGAAACAGATCACTTGGCGACGTATATTAATGATACTCTGCGTGTACCTAAATTATATCACTGAAACATGATCCTTTTTTAAATTTTAATGTATTTACTATAATATTTCTTGTATAATTCAAATAAAATATGGTTTAAGGGCAAAATTCAATTTTATTACACAATCAATATATTACAACACGCCTAAATAAGTAAACCCTTCTGCCACTCCAAATTTCCATTGTTACAACGGACACACACACAGACACACAGACACACAGACAGACAGACACACAGACAGACAGACAGACAGACAGACAGACAGACAGACAGACGTCTTTCCGAAAATAGTCACATTCGATTCAGGGAAGGTCAAAACGTGTATATCCGTTGAAATCTCGAGTTCGAAATTTTTCATGATTACAATACTTACTTATTACTCTGTAAAAGAAAGTAAAAAGACAGCGAGTTTGTAGAAAGTAGTAATACATCAGATTTGAGCCAGGATGAATATCTATCTCAAGACGATAGTGATGTAATAAATATTTGTATCACGTCACCACCAACTTTAGAAGCAATATCTTATTTCGCGGCTTACTTACTAAGATTTGCGAAGAAGTCATATCATCAAATGAAATATGAAACAATCAAACTCACTTACTAACACCATATTTAGAGATTACGATACAAAAAGTAATACTCCTTCATATTTAAAAACGTGCAGTGATCAATTTAACAATATAGTAAATATTCAATTATTTGTATTTCATCAATATTTTGAAGATATTAAGTCCAAGCGTTCAGTTAAATTAAAGTTACGTGAATTTATGCATTCGGCTATCAATAAAATATATCCGGAGTGGCTGTCAAAAGCAAACAATTGTTATGTGCATAGACTATTTTTAATTAATCATCAAATTACTGTTCAATCAATATGACTTTAAAAGGAGAATCTCAGCAATTTCAAATACCAAAAAAAAAACGAAAATTACAAATATTAGAACATATTTAAGATTGTAAGTATAAAATAATAATCCAATTCTTTTATAAAATTGCAAGATCATTTAAATATTACAATGAGTTTATATCGTATAATTGGAATTTATTTATTTTTATTGCAAAATAAGCGTTATTACTATTCATAATTCTCCCGTTAAAGAAATACAAAAGCGCAATCTGCTACAGATATTCCTTGCAACTAGTTTTGCCGAGAGAATTAGATATATACCTAAGAGAGAACGTACAAGTAGAAATGTATAGTTCATGTTTGGGCATTATTAGCATTTTTGGAATAAGCGTAGTCAAATTAATCTAAATATATGTTAAACTCAAAAATAATTATGCGATTTTTTTCTTGAAATTTTTATCAAACTTTGCGAATTTTTTCCGACCAACCATAAAAGATAGAATTTGGACAGTCAAACAACCTATATTTGGTGTATATTGTCAAATTTTTTCAACTTAATTGGAATAATATTACGACCTCCACAGCAAACCGCGTGAAAAAACAGTGAAAATCATCGATACCAATCCATAAATGATAGAGAGTTGAAGATTTGGCTGGAAAGTGCTACCTAAATCCCTAATTTATTTTGGAGATACCTAGCGAAAAGAGCCTATTCATATATTATACGTAATGTGATTAGCAATATTGCTAGTTTTACCCTACGTTTCAAACATTTGTGTCGTTCTTTTCGACACACGTAAATAAATATGTATATCTACATACATATATTTCTATACAATATATTAATTGCATATATATGAATGAGTGCAACATTCATATTTGTCGTAGTTTTGATATTTCTGAAAGGAAATGTTATGATTAGAAGGCGATCTGCCAAAGGGGCAGTGTACAGGCCCGGACTTGCACACTGCGAAAACTTTAAAAGAGCGGATGCCCAGCAACCAGAACTAGGACACCCTTACTAACTTTAGTGTCCTGTAAACAAGTAAGTTATCAGGGGTCCACCTCCGTCCTCGGGTGGACCCATCGTGACGCTACGACCCCACGGCAGGGTCAATCAACCAACGCACCCACCCGGTCTCGATGCCAAGTTCGGTAACACCTTGCTTCTCCACTGCACTCTGGCCGTACAGCGAATAGGCACGGGGCCGTCCCTGACACCGAGCGCACCTACTGCCAACACAAACCTTCAAACTTTTGTGCCCCTAACGGAGCTTACTAGGTTTATCAGACACGTAGTGACAGATAGGCTTCTTAAGAGATGCGATTAGTCAATTTGACAAAACGTGCCAATACTAAACATTGTTAGTAATCTCATTTGGACCAAAAAAAGAAAATATGGCAAAATTGGTGTGTAAATAACTCTCCAGCTATATAACACCAGCCCATCACTAGCTTTGTACGTTTCTACACCGCAGCCTGGAACTTCCAGCCCCTTACCCTGGCCGTCGCCTATCGGTATATCCAACCAAGAGCCCAACTGATACCGCTGAGTCATTTGCCAAACGGACTCGCAAATACTCACGATTAAACAGTTGGAACAAATGGAAGCTACGATAGGCGACAGGGCCCAGAACACAAAGCTCAAACTGAGGGTGCATACTAAGTACCCCGACACCCGTAATGCCGGTCGAGGCGATGGGAGCGCACAAGCCATAAGTATACTTGAATTAGCCAACTTGTTGATTAAAAACGCTGAATAATGTCAGCTCGACTTTAAATTAAATAACAATCAAAATTCGCGAACCGACCTGACCCCAATACACCCGTGATCATTCATTTCCCTCCCACAAGAAATATATACAGGATCTGAGATATACAAACGACTCAGTCCAACATTTATTTAACCCATTTTACGCCCCGGGGCCAGTTAGGATGAGGTGTTGTGTTGCAGGCGCCCCTACTTGTAGCAGAGGGGCCTGTTGATGATGTTGTTGTCGTTGCACCCAGGTGGCGTTTATGCTTGTTTGCCCATTCCCTAACCTAACCTAACCTACCTACTTTCATTTCTATTACGACCTATTTTATTATGGGCAACACAAACATGGCCCCCAGGTGTCCGTTGTCCGTTGTCCGCTGCGAAGCGTTGTTAATAATAAAATAATTAATTTGCAATAATTTATGATGCGCGAAGTTATGTTGAAGTTAGGATGTACGAATAAATATATAAATGGGGGGAGAGAGTCGTGCCATTTTTCAAAATCACTTATACCCTTAAATATTTGAATTAAATTTCGAATTATTTAAAGAATAAAGCAAAAGGGTAAAATAGTGATTATGCTTTATAATTCCCAGCTGTGGAAGGCGTAAGTCGTTCTTAAGTCATGCAACTTCAGAAAGACTTACTTGAAAAGAACTTACTTAAGTAACACCCGCACGACTGTCAATTCTTTTAGAATTAGAATTGCAGTCGATTTTGATTTTCGTTCGCTGATATTAGGATTGAAAAACGACTCACCGCTTAAATCCAAATTTGTTCCTCTCCTATACCAACCAGGGCAATGTGGGCCCAAGTCACAAGAACCTGCCCAAAAAATACCCAAACAATATTGGCATCAATGTATGCAATTTTGCTTAAACATTTTTTTTTTCTGGCAGACTTCTAGACAACTTGGCAACATTGAGCTGGTTGGGTACACCACAGCCGAAGTTCTAGTTGTCCTTTTTGACTGGCGATAATGTCACTTTTTAGAGTCCCGCGAATTATGACTTTAAAACACTCACTTCACATATTTTAAACGATCGTTTCATTATTTTTATAACACTGACTCTACACTAACTATTCACTGACTCTACACTGACATTTCACTGACTTTGGCAATTTACTATTGCATTTGAAAATAAACATTCGCGTAACACCACCGAATGGTCAAAATAGCGTACGGTACATACATAAATAAATAAATAAATATAGAAATCAGGTGGGAAATATAAAGATGGCACGTGGGGCTAATAAAAAATCACTTACCCCATTTTCATTTCATTTCGGATGAGGCGTCTTGTTTGTTATCTGCCTTGTCCACCGTTGAAACATCCGTTGAGTGAGTCGGGAGATGAGGCATCTGTCTGCTTTAACACTCACTGATCAGTAACAACGTAAAGTAGACATTTAGTATTGAATTTTATTTGCACTTGAACTAGAAAATTATATTTTCGAATCGTAGTGTAATTAATTAATTTTTTTAGCAAATTCACAGAGTCTTACAAAGTTCATTTAAACATTTGCAGCACATTTTTGTCCTAGAAGAACTGAAGGTCATTCGCTGTCTAAAGGGCTATGTTAAATCGACTTTACAACAAGCCCAGTTGTTTAAGAATTTTAATAGAATTAATGAGACATTGATTTATTTATTGATTTTTATATATTTCACAATGTATGGATATTATATTTTATATTTTTTTGGATATTGGATGAGATTTGAATCCAGTGTAGACAACTTAAAATATTGTATAAGTATTTTTTACTGTTTCTTTCCCGTTATTGTTTTAAAAAAGAATTGTTAATCAAATGAGTTTATTTATTATATTAAATTATGTTAATAATAATAATATATATATATATATATATATATATATATATATATATATATATATATATATATATATATATATATATATTTTGTAACTTTATTCAATTTGTATATTTATATTTTGTTGTGTTGTATCTAAAAAATAAACGAAATATAAACTGAATTATATTACGGGTTATAGAATGCCCTTGAATGATAACGGCATTTTCTTTAATTAGTAATGTTGGGTTAGTTTATTTATTATTATATTTAATCTGTTAACAATTTGTCCGTGTTTTGTTTCTTTTTTGTTGCAAAATTTCCCAAATAATAATAATATACATGCAGCAAAATCACTCTACTAGATACACGAAAGATAAACTAGAAATGTGAATACATGTTTTGAAATAAAGATTTAACGAAGACCTGTACTAATAATATCCTAATTAATAAACGGATGTTACTAGTATAATTAGAATGCATCGTCATCCATAAGTTTCGAAATAAAAAGGTATTGTTCGAACGTGTATTTACGTATGATGTAAGAAGTAAACAAAATTTATTTATTTCCACATTTAATACCTATATTTTTCGTTGCACAGTTTCAGATATGATCAATCCAAACGTTCTGAGTATTCGAATCAAGTTTTTTGCGACTATATTTAATACAATGCGATAAAATAAACTACAGCCTGTTTGAAATTTTTTTAACTTGAAATTTTTATTTATTATTAATTTAAGTTAGTAGTATTGAACCATTTATTTAGTACCTCTGCTCTAATATTATTATATCAAATTAGAATTTAAAAATAATTTATACATGAAATAATATCGAACGTAAATTATTATTATTTATAATAATAGAAAATTTAAAATTTATTATTCATTTAAGTTAGTAGTATAGAACCATTTATTGGGTACTACTGTTGTAAATTATTATTTCAAGTTAGTATGTAATAAATCGATCGTAAATATAATCAAAATATAATTTAAAATGTAAAAGTAATTTATTATTGTGAAATAATTAAGAAACAAATTTGTAAATATCTCATATATTAAAATATCGAAAATATTCAAAATTATCCAGGACATGTCACCATTTTGCTCTAAAGAACCAATATTCAAACAACCGAAATATTGCTTAAATAAATATAAATACTGCTTCGCTAAATTTAAACCGATTAATTAAGCACCTTGTAAATATATATATATAAACTAAAGTGGTACAAAAAATATCCCACTATTTAGAATCACTGGAAATAAATTAATTTAATTTAAAATTGAATGAAAAAAAAAAAATATATCAAATAAATTCACTAACATAAATAAAATGCAGAATAAAATCCACTGAAAATAATTTAAACTTCCGCTTCAAGAACGTAATTAATAAAAGAAAAGTTTTAAATAAATAAAATCTTATCTAAATTAACATAAAACAAAACCAACTGTTGAGAACCGCTTATAAATACATATATGTAAATAACCCTATAAACCAATAACTATATTCGTGCGGGAACATTCAGTAATTTTCGCGCCAAGCCCGAACGTAAAGTCCCCACAATTCATACACACAATTATTAACATAGGGGAGGGGGGCAGTGGGGGAGAGGAACACATCAAATATAAATGCAACATAATATAGAAATTAATAAATATTCAACAACACAGTTCAAAGAAAATTAAATTAATAATAATTGAGAGAAAAACCACTTACCAGATTTTTGAACTCCAGGAATGTCTCCGCAACAACGCGTAGGCCACTCTAGATGAATCCTGCAACAATAAAAATAAAAATCGATTAGTTATTGTATAAAAAACAAATATCTATATATATATTGTTAGTTAAACAAGAAGAAAAATGTTTAAAATTACGCGAAATTTGTATATGAAAATGGACGCTTACCGAAAAATGCAAGTCACCATTCATGTTTTTTTCTACACAAAGCTGGAAATTTTCATATCAACATTTTAACATGAATTTCGTGGCTGGCGCCCTTATTTTATGCTCAAAAGTTTACGTGTAACATTATTCATCGATTTGCGATAGTTATTTAGCGATTCTAATAGATTTATTAACGATTTTCAATCAAAATGTGGGAGAGTTTCACGATACGACTGCACCATGAGGAATGAAAAGATCACCTGATGATGCCGCACGCTGATTGGTCGACACGTCTGATGACGTATTCCAAAGCTTACTCTGATCTAACCGAAAAACACCGATAAAAATTCGAATTTCTTCTCAAATTACATGAAAAAACTATGCAAAACTAACTTAACAGAAAAATTACTCAATTATTTCAAAACCTATAAATATTATTTTTCCCGAATTTTAGCTATTTTTTAAATATATGAAAATTGTAAATGAAATATTTAATTTGTCGAAAATTCATTATATAACGTTTCGCTTTAAAACCGATTACTTAAGCGCCTTGCAAATATGTATGAAAGAGCAGGCAAACTGCATATTTATTTAATTTAAGATTAAATTAAAATAATTAAATAAATCCACTAACATAAATAAAATTAACAATAAAAAGATGCCACTATTTAAATCCACTGAAAATAATTTTACAACTCCTATATTTCATAACTAATTAAAAAAAAAGCTAAATTATATCAAATCTTATCTTGAACTATTTAGAACCACTGGTATATATTTCATTAGCACTATAAACAGGTAAAATATTTTACCCGCGAACGAGGAAGACTGAACCCAATACAAACATATTTTTAAATATTTCATAGAATAAAAATCGTAAATATTCAAAATTATCTAGTACATGTCACCTATTTGCTTTAAGGCACACATATTAAAAATTCAAATTTTTTTCTACACTATTCTGTATTTATAATATAATGTAAAATATAATATATATTATCTGAAATAGTGAAAAAAAAAACCTACTATTCAGAAGCACTGGTAATAAATGATTGGATCTAGTCCAGATGTTAAATTTAAAAAGTAAAGTATATTTACTAACATAAATAAAATAAGTTTCCACTATTTAAATCCACTGAAAATAATATAAAACTCCTATATTTTCGTTTCTGCTATTTTATTATATCATAACTAATCAAAAATAAAAATTGTTTATTTATATCAAATCTTGATAATAAGTAAAACCAACTATTTCGAACCGGTGGTAAAAGGCAAGCAGCGCCGCGCCGCCGCAGTGGTTATTTCACCCGCGATCGTGGTATCAGTTCCCGCCAAACCGAATGCAATGTAATACATATTTATATATTTGTATGTACACAGAATTAAAACATAGCCACAGAGGGGAAGGGAACACATTAAATATGAATGCAATATTATATAAAAACAAATAAATATACAAAAACAACACTGTTCAAATGAAATGAAATGAATAATAATTGAGAGAAAATTTACCAAGAAACACAATTCGCCATTGATGCATGATGCCATGGTGGTTCACAGGCTGATATTTTTTATATCATCATTTTAACTTCAATTTCGCGATTGATGCACACATTTTAAGTTTAACAGTTTACGCGAACGATTATTAACCGATATGCTACAGTTACTTCTAGATTGTAATAGTTTTATTAACGATTTACACTAAAATATAACAGCTTGTCTTTCGTAACACAACGTCGCCGTCGGTCGACTTGTGTTCGGTCGGACTGGTGTTTCAACTTTTAACCAGTAAACGTTCTACGATTTTGCGGTCTCTGCGCACGCCTGGCGACGCTCGGTATATATGTCCGTTACTTGTCAGATATTTGAAAATGCTCGGTACAATTTAGAATTTAGGATTTATTTCCTACCAAACCATTAATATCAAACAGACTAAATTATGTTTATATTGTGAAATCTTTTCAATTGTAAGTATTCATGTTTGCACACCAACTTGTACAAGCTACTCTTTATATATATACACTAAATGTGAATATCGTTTTCCTGGTAAAAATTCAACTCAAGGCCGGTGTTTACACGCCAAGTTAATTGGATTGTCTAAACAAGTTTCATCGAAACTATGCAGGGATTATAATTTGTTTGTTAGTTTTATTATTGTATATTCAAATCAGTAGTGAGATATTGTCGTGTGTGTGTGAGTGTTTGTTTTTATTGCTTCTCAACAAAATGGTAAGTTGATTTGATAATATGTTGGAAATTTTAACTTTAATATTTAAATGGGTACCGAATTTGTTTGTTTTGTTATAGCGCGGTAGTAAGTGTTTGCTTTCTTTGCTTTTTAAATAATATTGTAAATAAAATGACAACAAAATCGCATAAAATCTTTCGAGTTTAACATATATTTAGGTGAATTTGACTACGCTGATTCCAGAAATGGTGACTTTCTTACAGGGGAATTCGATGAATTTCACGGTTTTTGCACTGCTTTTCACTTTTAAAGTACAATTATTTGACAAATGCTTATATTTAGTTAGAATTTAGATGATATGTATCCCCCGAAGTAGAGTAGATCTTGTGGTGACGTGGTGAGGCTCACACATCTCGCTAATTATTTAAAATAACAATTCAATCCATTTGTACATATAATTATTTATTAAATAATGTTTAACTTTTGTTAATTGTTATTTACTGTGTGGGTTGTGATTCGAATACTCAGGATTGATCATATCTGTAACTTTGCAACGAAAAATATAGGTATTAAATGTGGATATAAATAAATTTTGTTTACTTCTTACATCATACGTAAATACAAGTTCGAACAATACCTTTTTATTTCGAAACTTATAGATGACGATGCATTCTAATTAAAGTAGTAACGTCCGTTTATTAATTAGGATATTATTAGTACAGGTCTTCGTTAAATCTTTATTTCAAAACATGTATGTATAAACATTTCTAGTTTATCTTTCCGTGCAATAGGTCGTCGTGTATATATCTAGTTTAGTGAGTTTTATTATATTTATTATTATTTGAGAAATTTTGCAATAAAAAAGAAAGTAAATTCAAAATTAAATGTGTTATTTTAGCAAAACCAAATTGACACGGACAAATTGTTAAAAGTTTAAATATAATAATAAATAAACTAATGAAACATTATTAATTAAAGAAAATGCCTTTATCATTCAAGGACATTCTACAAGCCGTAATCTAATTCAGTCTATATTTCGTTTATTTGTTAGATACAACACAACAAAATATAAATATACAAATATTCAGAAGTTCCGGCTGCTGTAAGAAGAGAAAGCCTATGAGGAAGTCATTATTATTTCGATCCTTTAAATACATCACTACAATAAAAATAAAATTAAAATCACTATACATAATCACACAATAAACCAACCAGAGAATTCAAATTTAAATTGTTATCTACCAGTTTGTGAACAGCTAGCATGCACACTTATTCCACAACAATATTCAAAATATACAACTGTACTAAATGTCTACTTTACCTTGTTACAGATCAGACAGAGTTAAAGCAGACCGACTCAGTCAACGGATGTTTCAACGGTACTCCGGTTCCCTTGCTGCCTAACTACACTAAACAACACGGTGGCAGGTTTCTCCATGTGAGTACAAATCTCCGGTCAGCGCGTTCTTCCAACACAACTAACACCGAGGGACAAAAGGGCAAAATCGCCCACCACCAACACTGACACCATACAACACGCTGAAGAGGGAGCATACTCGTTAACAAACAAGACGCCTCATCCGAAATGAAATGAAAATGGGGTAAGTGATTTTTTATCAGCCCCACGTGCCATCTTTATATTTCCCACCTGATTTCTATATTTCTATATTTATTTATTTATGTATGTACCGTACGCTATTTTGACCATTCGGTGGTGTTACGCGAATGTTTATTTTCAAATGCAATAGTAAATTGCCAAAGTCGGTGATTAATCAGTGAAAAGTCGGTGAAAAGTCATTGAATAGTCAGTGAGAAAAGTCAGTGAAAAGTCAGTGTAGAGTCAGTGAATAGTTAGTGTAGAGTCAGTGTTATAAAAATAATGAAACGATCGTTTAAAATATGTGAAGTGAGTGTTTTAAAGTCATAATTCGCGGGACTCTAAAAAGTGACATTATCGCCAGTCAAAAAGGACAACTAGAACTTCGGCTGTGGTGTACCCAACCAGCTCAATGTTGCCAAGTTGTCTAGAAGTCTGCCAAAAAAATGTTTAAGCAAAATTGCATACATTGATGCCAATATTGTTTGAGTATTTTTTGGGCAGATTCTTGTGACTTGGGCCCACATTGCCCTGGTTGGTATAGGAGAGGAACAAATTTGGATATAAGCGGTGAGTCGTTTTTCAATCCTAATATCAGCGAACGAAAATCAAAATCGACTGCAATTCGAATTCTAATTCTAATTGTTGTTATAACAAAAGAATTGACAGTCGTGCGGGTGTTACTTAAGTAAGTTCTTTTCAAGTAAGTCTTTCTGGAGTTGTTTGACTTTAGAACGACTTACGCCTTCCACAGCTGGGAAATATAAAGCATAATCACTTATTTTACCCTTTTGCCTTATTCTTTAAATATAGAGTTCAAATATTTAAGGGAATAAGCGATTTTGAAAAATGGCATGACTCCTCCCCCCCCCCCCCTCATTATATATTCGTACATCCTAACTTCAACATAACTTCGCGCATCATAAAATATTGCAAATTAATTATTTTATTATTAACAACGCTTCGCAGCGGACAACGGACAACGGACACCTGGGGGCCATGTTTGTGTTGCCCATAATAAAATAGGTCATAATAGAAATGAAAGTAGGTAGGTTAGGTTGGGTTAGGGAATGGGCAAACAAGCATAAACGCCACCTGGGTGCAACAGCAACAACAACAACAAGATCATCCATCAACAGGCCCCTCTGCTAAATGTAGGGGCGCCTGCAACACAACACCTCAACCTAACTAGCCCCGGGGCTAACGTTAAATGGATTAAATAAGTGTTGGACTGAGTCGTTTGTATATCTCAGATCCTGTAGGTATATATTTTTTGTGGGAGGGAAATGAATGATGATCACGGGTGTATTGGGATGGTCGGCTCGCGAATTTTGATTGTTATTTCATTGTTATTTAATTTAAAGTCAAGCTGACATTATTCAGCGTTTTTAATCAAGAAGTTGGCTAATTCAAGTATACTTATGGCTTGTGCGCTCCCATCGCCTCGACCGGCATTACGGGTGTCGGGGTACTTAGTATGCACCCTCAGTTTGGGCTTTCTGGTTCTGGGCCCTGCCGTCTATCGTAGCTTCCATTTGTTCCAACTGTTTAATCGTGAGTATTTGCGAGTCCGTTTGGCAAATGACTCAGCGGTATCAGTTGGGCTCTTGGTTGGATATACCGATAGACGACGGCCAGGGTAAGGGGCTGGAAGTTCCAGGCTGCGGTGTAGAAACGTACAAAGCTAGTGATGGGCTGGTGTTATATAGCTGGAGAGTTATTTACACACCAATTTTGCCATATTTTCTTTTTTTGGTCCAAATGAGATTACTAACAATGTTTAGTATTGGCGCGTTTTGTCAAATTGACCAATCGCATCTCCTAAGAAGCCTATCTGTCTCAACGTGTCTGATATACCTAGTAAGCTCCGTTAGGGGCACAAAAGTATGATGGTTGTTGTTGGCAGTAGGTGCGCTCGGTGTCAGGGACGGCCCCGTGCCTATTCGCTGTACGGCCAGAGTGCAGTGGGGAAGCAAGGTGTTACCGAACTTGGCATCGAGACCGGGTGGGTGCGTTGCTTGATTGACCCTGCCGTGGGGTCGTAGCGTCACGGTGGGTCCGCCCGAGGACGGAGGTGGACCCCTGATAACTGTACTTACACATTTACAGGACACTAAAGTTAGTAAGGATGTCCCAGTTCTGGTTGCTGGGCATCCGCTCTTTTAAAGTTTTCGCAGTTTGCACTGCATATATGCAATTAATATATTGTATAGAAATATATATATGTAGATATACATATTTATTTACGTGTGTCAAACCGAACGACACAAATGTTTAAAACGTAGGGTAAAACAAGCAAAATTGCTAATCACTTTACATATAATATATAAATAGGCTCATTCGCTAGCTATTTTTAAACTAAATTAGGAATATACGTCGCCCCTTGCAGCCAAATCTTCAGTATTTTTAAAATATGCCGTGCATTAAATTTAATTAACTTTGAGATGGTGACAGGACTTACACATTTCCCACTAAGAAATACATTGAGTAAATAGTTAACTGAAATCAATGATTCATTTAACAATAATAATCAGTCTATTTAAATGTATCAGTGAGGGATGCTAACAAATAACTCTACTTTAAAGGAGCGATACCTTGATCCTCCCTTACACGGTTTTTTAACGTGGTTTGCTGTGGAGGTCGTATTATTATTTCAATCAAGTTGAAAAATTTTGACAATATACACCAAATATATGTTGTCTGACTGTTCAAATTTCAACTCTCTATCGTTTATGGTTTGGTAAGAAAAAATTCGCAAACGATGCACCGTTTTCGAGTTATATGGAAATTTGCATTTTATCAACTTCAAATCGCGCTAACAGCAATTTCTAACGATTTTTCACCACTTTAATTAGCATTTTTGGAATCAGCGTAGTCAAATTAATCTAAATATATGTCAAACTCATAATCCAATTGGATGTTAGTCGTCGCTCGTAAGGCCAAATTTGTACTCCTCTGAAGGTACTCGAGCGATTCACACCAAATTTGGTTCACATATTATTCAGCATCCCATTTGAATCCAAGCGCCCGTATACTTCCCGAGTTATAGGGCCCTAAAATTTAGAGTCCCCCTTAATACTGCTCTTAATAAAATAATTAAAACAACCAAAAATTCTACTATACATTTTAAGATATTTTATATCTACAAGATTTTTTCATTTTGTTAACTAAAAACCCGATAAAAACTATTAAATATTATAATTTTTAATTTATCAATATAAGACTTTTTTTAGATTTTAAGCACAAAAACGCTAAAAAGTGATAAAAGAAAAAATAAAGTGCCATCTATTGTCGGATAGATAGACTAATCTAGCCAACAATGGATTGCAATTCAACTACCTATATTATTATGCTCGCTACTTGTTAGCTCGTCGTACAACAATATCAAAAATGGCATTTTTTAACATATTTTTTCAAATTGTGAATCCATAGATTATAATATGTAAAAACAATAATTTTTCAATTTTTATGCCTAACTTGAATGAAGGGGACGTCCGTTGCTCGCCTCGCATATCTTACTCATGGCGAGCTGGACGCATCGGTGCGCTGTACGTACCGAATCTTGTTATCCTCGAAATTGGGCTCAAGCAAACAGCGACATTTGTGGAATGATTCAATGACTTTATACCGCAATTCAAATTCTTCGGGGACTCTAAAGTATTGAATTGTAGGTTTCGTCTGGCCGGGTGAAAGTGAACATTTCTTTTAATAACAATAAATTCGTCAATTTTCGGTATTTAAATATGAGATTTTAATTAGAATAAATGTTTAAAAAATTGATGTTTAGAGGTAACTCCACCTTAATGACGAAAAAAAAAACCTACCTACTTAAAAAAAAAAAATACAAAAAAAAAACAGTGAACTCGTAATTGCATAAATATAAATTTACAAATGAGATTTTAAATACAATAAATGTTTACAAAATCGATGTTTTTAGGTAACTTAAACTATAATCTATGCTCTTTATTTTTCTATAAAACACTGAACGATACGGTTAGTTTACATGAATTCAAAAATTATATTACTTTCTTAGTTAAGATAAACTATAACTTAAGATATTTTTAATTTTAAGCTAACTGAAACCAAACTTTCGTTTATATTTCATTTGAAATATACATGAAAATTCTAGAACTACGTATTACTTAAGTGCTAATTATTTAATCATATATTTGATCTTGGTACGAATTTAACATTTATAGGCCCGTCCACACGTAAAACAAAATCAATCATCCATTTGACATTGCGTTCTGTACTGATTGATTCCAGTGTAAAGTGTCTGAACACTGAAGAAACAATACTTTTTAATTGAAGCATTGCATATTTTTGACCTAAAACAAAAGTTGTTGGAATGAATTCGGCAAACAAATAAACATAATGTAATACCTATGCAGTTTCTGGGCCCAGCGCTGAAAGGAATATAGGCATACGGATGTCTTCCTTTGCAGTTCTCAGACAGAAATCGGTTCGGATCGAATTTCTCTGGATCTGGAAAATGTTTGGGATCGCGATGTACATTGTAAATATGCACGAACACTATAGTACCAGCTGGTGCGACGTGATGAGCTAAATATTGTTAATGAATGATTTAGATAGCTACAAATTAATGGAATATGTGGAATCATTTGTTGAATTACTTAGTTGTGTATCTTCGGATAATTTGCGAGAAATCAACGGCGCACTTGGGTACAATCTTAAACATTCCTTAAGACAAATTTCTAAATATTTCATGCTTTGTAAATCTTCATAACTCGCTGGACGACTGTCTTTGGCAAATATTTCATCTGATTCGTCAATTATTTTTTGCTAGATAACAGAAATTCATGTTTACAAAATCAAATTTACAAAATTTTATTGCGAGGTAGATATTCATTTTTTGTTTTTTTTTTTTTAATTAAATGTTAGAGTGGGCATTACTCGACTTTCTAAGACTTTCAATACGTGATGGGATGAATCGAATACTCGGTATTCGAGTACTTTCATGAATCGAATACTTATCCGAGTACATGAGTACTCGGATGAATACATATACACCTAATATTAGCAATATCTATACCTGTATATCAGGGTGTTTTGCCAATTCCATTAGTGCAAGACTAATTGCCATAGTTGTTGTTTCATGGGCCTAAAAGAGAATACATAGTTATAAATATAACAAGATTTGGTACGCGTAAAACGTACCAACGCGCAGAGCTCGCCCTTAGGTAAATATGCGTTGCGAGCAGTAGTTTTTAATTATTATGGCCTTTTGGTTAACAATTTGAAAAAAATGTTATAAATATAAAAAGTCTTACATTTAATTTTAGATTATATTGATAAAAACAATTTTTAGTTCATACTTTAAAATTCAAAATTATAATATTTAGTAATTTTTTTCGGGCTTTGGATTAACAAAATGAAAAAATCTTGTAGATATAAAATATCTTAGAATTTTTAGTAGAATTTTTAAATGTATTAATTATTTTTGTAAGGGCAGTATTAAGGGGGGCTCTAAATTTTGGGGCCCTATAACTCGGGAAGTATGCGGGCGATTGGATTTATACTGCGAGCGGATTCAAATGGGATGCCAAATAATATGTGTACCAAATTTAGATTATATTGATAAAAAAATAATTTAGTGCATATTTTAAAATTCAAAATTATAATATTTAATAATTTTTTTCGGGCTTTGGGTTAACAAAATGAAAAAATCTTGTAGACAAAAAATATATTAGAATTTTTAGTAAAATTTTTAAGTGTTTCAATTATTTTTATAAGGGCAGTATTAAGGGGGGCTCCAAATTTTGGGGCCCTATAACTCGGGAAGTATACAGGCGATTGGATTTAAACTGCGAGCCAGTACAAATGGGATACCAAATAATATGTGTGCCAAATTTGGAGTGAATCGCTCCGGTACCTTCAGAGGAGTAGAAAGCACAAATTTGGTCGAGCGAGCGACGACTAACATCCAAGTATATAAGTTATATACAGTTTCGGAATCAGGGCGACGAGACGAACACTTTTTCTTAATGAAATTTTTTGATCCGAGAATGCTACAGACACACGACCGAATGCTTTAGCCTCTTAGGTACTACGTACGGCGAGCTAAAAATGTTATTGGAAATTCAGTTGTTGGTGTTTGATAGCACAGAGATCTGCCTTACTGCAAACATGAATATATCCACTTCTTCGCGTATTCCTTCGTGATCAATCTCATTCCTATTCTTCTTAGCCGATAACAATAAATCTAACATGGCCAATCGTTTCTGTGTCATTCCTTTATTATCGTTAGTATTGAACGCATCTTCAACATCACTATCTTTAAATGTTTTCTCGCGTTCGGTGATTACATCGGTCGTAAATTTATGTAAAATTTTAATTGTTTTCTTGAACGACCATCCAGAGGGACTTAAGTTATATATGAAGTTTGTGTACAGGTGCGGTTTTAAACATCGGCGTATTATACACGTGGCTGCTCTACATAAAAGAAATTAAATTCAATCCATTTGTTTCTTTTCTTCTTATTATTTAAACTTACTTCTGTATAGCACCGATGTAATCATTTTGGGTTTTGTTCTCGGCATTTAATTTAGTTCCCATTGTAGTTTCTAAAACATTCATATATTTTCAATTCTATGATGGCTTTATTTCGATTTGCACAATGTTTACCACATATTGTTGTTAACGTGATCTTCGTCATTATTGGAACAACATTTATGATATTGTTCTTGTTGGTCTCTTCTTGAAGTTGCCTCACTAAATTCGCACTGTGCTCCCCGAATATGTCGACAAATCTTCGCAATATGTTAAAATGAAATGCTGGTGTTAACATTCTCCTGCGATGTCGCCATTTGTCACCTTTCAAACAATTTTTTGCAATTAGATTGCATATTGAATTTGAAATAAAATGATGTGTCGATACCTGAACTCGTTAGAAGACCAGTGCCTAACCATGGTTCAAAAAAAGTATAAAGTATACCTTTATCGTTATATTTCATACTTGATAATATTTTCTGAAAATTTAAACAAGTATATTAATGAATTTGTTCAACAATTAGAACGATTTAATACTTCTGCGTCTTCGGCAGTAACAATATGAAGAGTTGCCAAGTATGCGCTCCACATCATTATAGTTCCTGAACAACTTGCAAGGATTCTGCGAACTTGCAGAAAAAGTATTGCTGTAAATTGTATAACAAAAGTAATTACCTATTAGTTTATTCATAATGGGAAATTAAGTGCTAGGTACAAGCATCAAAGGATTCAGCCCGCTGAATTAATGTAAATTCGAACAGAGTATCAGAGGGATGACACACACATCGGTTTGAATGAAGAATCGAGTACTTTCAAGAATCGAATACTTATCCGAGAGTACATCAGTACTCGGATGAATACAGATACAGGATTAAGACACAGAGACCCCCCCCCCCTCACCTAATATTATCAATATTAAACCGTTGACTAAATTTGTCCACTGTAGTGGACGCAACTTGTAATCTATTTATTGCAAGCAAATCAATGAACTCATCATTAATATAATAACCAGAAATGTTTGTATGTGAGTGTGTATGTGAGTAAGTGAGTGAGTGTAGAACGCTTTTTTTTGTAAAAATACAGATTGGCATAGACGGGGAGCGAACTCACGACCTCCAGGGTGAAAAGCATGACACTTAGCCACTGCACCATGGCGACTGTTAATAATGTTATAAAAAATAATCAAATAGTTTATACTGAAATAAAACAATCACTACTCTACTGAAGGCTCAGTCTGCTTTGAAATAGACAAAAACGAATCAAACGTCAGAATGAAATCAGTCAAAATTGGTTTTTGTGTGATAAATCTTCAATTCAAAGTTTAATCTTAAGTTTAAGGGGAGTAGCATGCTATAATTTCAATTTTTAAGTATATAATATGAAATAAGTGCATATTATTGCCTAATTAGCATATATTTTTAGTAAATACGTGTTTCCGTACATTTATTTTAATTCATAGTTAATATTTTCACTTCAAAATGGCCAAACAGCAGTGATTTTTGAAAATATGAGTTGCGGTAAGATTTTATAGTTCGTCAAATTATAATAACTGCAAGTAAGTAAATTTATAATTCTAATTATTAGAGAAATAAAATGTTGAAGAGATAATTCAAACATATTTAGAAACATGTTTGGTTGGCAATTTTATTCTTTTATTTTTGATGGCACAATCCATTGTATTTTAGCATATAACTAATTATGGTCAAACTGTCGATGATGGGCCTCACGTCCAAAATGGATGAAACTTTGTGGAAAAATCCGCAAAAAAAATTAGGATTATGGGAAAAATAATCGCATGTGGGGGAAACCCTTGGATGACCTTGAAATTAATTAATTAATTTGTTTTTATAGCTATTTATCAATTACAATCAATCTGTGCGTGCCTAAGAGTGTGTGTGTGTGAGTGGGTTTGTGTGAGTGTGTGTGTTTGAGTGTAAAACACTCAAAAATTCTACTAAAAATACTAAGATATTTTATGCCTACAAGATTTTTACATATTGCTAACTCATAGCCCGAAAAAAATTATTAAATATTATAATTTTTAACACAAAGTTTCATCCATTTTGGACGTGAGGCCCATCATCGACAGTTTCACCCTTTTCTCCAGCCACGATTTCTGTTACCAACCTAAAAATAACAAAATCCCCTTGATTGGTTTTAGCGCAACGATTAAAACCAAAATTACTTCCCATCACTTAAAAATTAGACAACCACAACGTAACCACAAACAGCGAAAATGTAAATAATTCGTTTGTACATAAAATCACTGTTTGTGGTTACGTTGTGGTTGTTTAATTTTTAAGTGATGGGAAGTAATTTTGTATTAATAGTAGAGCCAAAATCAATCAAGGGGATTTTGTTATTTTTAAGTTGGTAACAGAAATCGTGGCTGGAGAAACACACACTCTTAGGCACGCACAGATTGATTGTAATTGATAAATAGCTATAAAAACAAATTAATTAATTTCAAGGTCATCCAAGGGTTTCCCCCACATGCGATTATTTTTCCCATAATCCTAATTTTTTTGCGGATTATTCCACAAAGTTTCATCCATTTTGGACGTGAGGCCCATCATCGACAGTTTGACCTGACACTGCATCAGTTTAATACTGCAAAATTCAAAAATCTAGCTTGATTATTTAATTGAAAAACAATAATGAATCAAATGTCAAATCATTAAAAATGTTGTGTAAATACGGTTTGTAATACATATTATTTGAATAATCGATTCAAATAATAAACAACAATCGTAAGTAAATTTATAATCCTGTTATTTTTATATACAATCATAGAAACTGTTTAAATGATACAACACATATGCACCATACAAGGTTAAAATAAAAGTTAAACAAAATTTTGTTTAAATTAATCGGATGTTACACAGTGCATGATAAGCGATCGATTAGTTAATCTCAGCATAGTGATCTAAGAACAAAATAGCGTTCAAAGAAAGAACTCGATTTTTTCTTTATTATTATTTGCGATGTGGACATTTGTATTACTATTATAGTCAAACGATACAAAATGAAGAAAAACCGTGTTATTATTATTAAATTACATGAAAATTCGCCATCAGTCAAAACTGACCTATGTTCTGTATACCATATGGGCACATGGTGCCCACGGGTGACCCTAGTTTACATAGAATTGTTAATTTGATATCTCATGGTAAGTTTATGATAATAAACAATTATATGGAAATTTTAAAAAACCTAGCAATATTTGTATAGCAAAAAAATACGATTTTGTTGACATAAATATCTTAGACATGCGTATTATTTATAATTCTAGTGAAATAAAAATGTTATCTAGCAAATTAAGAAAGATAGAGTCAACGGGTTAACAAATAATTACGTTTCACATTTCACAATCCCCTACCTTTCGCAGGCAAAATTAAGCATTTAGATAACAGAGATTAAGATAACTACAATAAGGAAAGTAGAGCAGTCGGGAATAGTACAACAAAGTACGGCGGAATCGGATAGATTGTGTAAGCAAGACGAGACGAGTACTCAATGTAGTATACGATACAGCTGGTACTTAATGTATTCGAATACTCAACTAGTACGGGTACGAGTACATGCAAACGGTGGAATCGGCAGAAAAGTTAGTACGCGTTTCGCCGTGCTCAAACGCTTCAGCTGGCATCGGACTAGTTGACTAGTACAAAATGTATCGATACTCAGGAACGTGTACTCGAGTACAGCGACTACTTTCAAGAATCGAGTACATATCGATTCTTTGTACTCGAGTACCCCATCACTAGTACTAATACACAAAGCAACATGGGAATGACTAGTATTCAAGATAACTTTCGTATTCGAGTATTTAACGGAACTAAACGTTATTTAGAGATGTCTTAATTGTGTTACAAGAGTAAACTTGACCCCTAATTTCAACTATGTAGCACAAACACTTTTCTTTTATATATACCTGGATTTGTACTAAAATGCCAAAGATGTCCAATCAAAGGTATTTTGTTAAAGGGCTGTGGAAGTTGATTGATCAATTTCGCAAAATGACTTCTAGTTTGGAACCAATGCAAGTAACATAATGCCAACGTAATTGCTCCTAAGAATATAGTTGATAACAGTAACATTGCCCCCTCGTTAAACTACAAACAAAATCGAAATTTGATGATTACTTGCGATTGTTTGATTACTATCTACGATAAAAATACTTGCCAAATAAATGTACGCGTTCTGTTATAATTATCAACAACCAACACACTAAACACTAGAGATTGAAATGAATATTTCAGATTCAGAATTTTCCTATAAAACCTTCCCCTTCCATAATATAACCGTGACTATAATTTGTCTGCTACATTAATTTTACAAATTTGAAACAAATAACAAAACCCATCATAACAACTTTATTCGTTTTATTTACCTGCAAATACGAATAAATACTAAAATACTAAATAGTAAAAACCCAAAGTTCAGTGATCTTCAACAGAATCAATCGCAAGGTCAATAATTTTTTGCAGACCATTTTTTACACACCTAAATAACGATTAATTTTTTACAAGATATGTTTTTATTAATCAGTCCAAAAATTTAAAGTTCGACAATTTTGGCTATAAATCGATCACAGACACACAGTCGTCATTCCGAAATTAGTGACACTCGATTCAGGGAGGCTCAAAATGGGTATATCCTTTGAAATGTCGGGTTTAAAAATGTTCATAATTACAATATTTACTTATTACTGCGTATTAAAAATGAATACACAGCAAACAATAACGTAAGAAGGAAAGACAATCGCTTGTTGTGTTTCTGGCCAATGCAAATCAAATATCAAATTGCGAATTGCAAATAATATACAATTTTATTATATTACTAATGAATGTGTGCAAGCAATTAGGCAAAAGTTTTTCCAACACTTTATTTACTGTAACCTTGTAAAAGCACCCAAATCAGGCCCTTCAGTTCAATAAATTGCCGCTCCACTCTAGGTTATTTCTGTAGGCGGTAGTATTAAGAGGGGTCCCAAATTTTGGGGCTTTATAACTCGGGAAGTATAAAGACGATTGTATTTTAACTGCAACCGGATTTAAATGGGATGCCTAATAATAAGTGTAGTAAATTTGGTGTGAATCGTTCCGGTACCTTCAAAGGAGTAGAAAGCACAAATTTGGTCTAATCTAACCTAACTAGCATCCAGTTATATATATTTTTGGATTCAGGGCGACGAGACAAACAGTTTTTGTTAATGAAATTTTTCTATGCGAGAATGTAACAGATACACGACTGAATGTTTTAGCTTCTTCGGTACTTCGTACGGTGAGCTAAAAAGATTTCCGAACTATATTTTATGCGTATATTAATATGTCAAATTATATCCGTTGAAAACTCGAGTTCGAAATTTTTCATGATTACTAGATTTACTTTATTACTTTGTAAATGAAAGTAAAAATACTATTGTTATTGTAAATAATTGTATATAATGATTCAAATAACGTTTCGTTGATGTGAATAAATGCTGTTTTTCTTACGTCAAACGACGTTTGTTTATTATTCGTATTTGCAGGTAAATAAAAAGAATAAAGTTGTTTTGTTATTTGTTTCAAATTTGTAAAATTAATGTAGCAGACAAATTATATATATATATATATATATATATATATATATATATATATATATATATATATATATATTTATATATATATATATATATATATATATATATATATATATATATATATATTTATATATATATATATATATATATATATATATATATATATATTATATATATATATATATATATATATATATATATATATATATATATATATATATATAATATATATATATATATATATATATATATATATATATATATATATATATATATATATATATTATGATACTGCAACTGCTGAACTAGTTTTTAAAAAAACTAGTATTGTTACGAAAACACTTTTATATTAATTTTAAGTATTTTATTGTTACAAAACAATGTCTTACAAGCTTGATGATTGCTAGAGAACTGGCCAACGCCATATATATATATATATATATATATATAATATATATATATATATATATATATATATATATATATATATATATATATATATATATATATATATATATATATTCAAGTAGCATTATTTGTTTTATGACGTCACGTAAAATATAACAAAATCTAGTTGGTTTATGCGTGTGTGCGTGTGTTAAATCACATATATTGTTTAATTATATGATATTTGTTCAAGTTACACTTTCGTACCCCCCACCTGTACCGGAAACAGTTATTATTGGATATTCAAAACATGATTTTCTACATCGTAATAATAATAAAGATTAATAATATTACAAATAAAGGGTTGTTGAAGTATTTCTATACAACATTAACGCTTAAATTATACGAAAATATATAGTTTATCATAACAAATACATATTTATAATAATGAATATTAATAATATTACAAATAAATCATATATGTGTTTATATAAAGGAGTATTGGTTTATATCTATATACCATTTAATGATTAATATATATATATATATATATATATATATATATATATATATATATATATATATATATTTCTGTTTCTGGTAAAAACAGTTTTCCTATATACGAAAATTTATAGTTTTACATAACAAATACAAATTAGTAATAATAATAATAATAATAATAAGTACAAATAAAACATACATTATTTATTGCAAACGGAGATACACAATATTTGCAAGGCTGATTCTACAGTGGCAACATCTTGTTAATGGTGCCAAAATGTAGGATTTCTTTCAAACGAGTGCGCTCCGTAATCAAATGTGACAGCATTTGAATACGAATAATTGTTTGTTTATCAAGAAACACCGTTCTGTTGTTCCATTCTAGCAATACATAGTTACCAGTACAAACGATTTTATGATCACCACCTGTTAGAACTATAGTTTTTGGTTTGTGATTGCCATCCAACGATTCAATCATCACAGAATAATATGTTTGTAGATCGTTCCAATCAAAAGTATTGAAAAAAATCACGTTAACGTTTGAGAAGATTTTAATGACAAAGTTGAAATCGATTGCTGGACTTAAACCAACCTCCAACTGAATGGTTTCATTTAAAACATACACACACGATAGAATCAAGTGATTTTCCGAACACAATTTTTGATTATAATACTCATTAATTTTATTGAAATTAACCTCAAACGCTTGCATGCTGATACATTAAATAGGTATATATCGATTGGATTGATATAAGAAGTCATCTATTCGATCGCTGAACTTCTTTACAATTACAGCTTGTACACCATCGGCGTCAGCGTTCTCGAAATGCATTGTCTTAAAGTAATGAGAAGCGCATAGACAATCTTCTGAAATTGCACACAAAATACACATATACAATAAAAAATAGAATCGATCTGTGCCTCACAAATATAATGAAAATCTTACCAAAATATACACTAACAAAAATCCACGTGGGTGGTCCCACTCCCGGAAATTTATATGTTATTTCGTGAGTTTGATCACCGGCTTTAGGTTAAATTTATTATTTTCCACTTTAAAGTGTTTAATTTCGGCGATAGTAGCGAGCGCGGTCGCAAAATTCAAAATCAACTCGCCGTAGAGCAGCATTTTGGCAGGCAACTGATGTCTGTCCATCGAAAGACAAACGCTTAAATACCCAAACATTTAATGTCTCGGTCGTGTTAAAAAAATTATCTCTAAACAAATAAGAAAACTCAAGAACAAACACTTAAATATCCAATGATTTATTGACGCAGATGTGTGTTCAAATGTAAACATATAAGTATAAGGATTGAATTACAACCTTCAAAAAGACCTATTCGCATGTTGGCCGTTTGACCTAAGTAGTTCAAAACCCCCCTTACCCTGCCCTTCCTATGCGAAAATAGTTTATAAAAAAACCCCCTTACCCGACCATACCTAAGTTCTGGCCGTATAAAAGTGGTTGCAAATTTCATTTTTAGACATTCAATAACGTGTGTTCGTGCGATCGCCAGTAAATTCAACAGAATATAAAAATAAATTATTTCAATTTTACTTATATAAGTGTTCGTTTATATATAAAGAAAAAGAAAAAAAACATGGATAAATTAAATGATATCGGTGTTATGAAGAGTTTTGTACCTTCTATAAAAATATCAGACTTACCAATTGATCAGCCGATGATCATTAAAAATTTGAAACATATAAAAACTAAATTTGGGGAGAAAATTCTGTGCACAATTGACGGATTTTCGGTATTTCTTCCCGAGCGATTTTCATCACTCGATCCGTCAGTTCTTAAGACAATGAACGACACACCAAACTCTGTTATCGTCTATAAAGGTAAGAGAGATTGTGGAACGGGCAGAAATCCAGCCAATATAGTGGAGTTTGCCACGTTGAAAGAGAATTCGGACGAGTTACGAAAAGCGGCAATAGCCGCTACGGCCATTTTCGCAACAATCGCTACAAAAACATCTGGCTCTGGTGTTTCGACACCACAACCAAATGTAAATATATATATAACTTACTAGTGTTTGTACACATAATATTAAAGTAGTTGGTAATTTCAGGAATAAAACAATCACCAATTATTCACGCAACAACAGCAGCTGCAACAAACACAACACCAACATCATCCACAACAGCAACAACAACAGCAACTACGACAGCTATTACAAAAATGCAACAACCAACAGCTACCATTTCACCAACAACAACAATCGACCATCTACCGTTTAGGGTATTAAGTATTAGAAATAGGCATATGAAAAAGTTTAAGTCAGTTTGGAGGGAAATCGTATTCACTATTGACGAATACAAGTCGTCTGATGAACCGTCGAACTGGCTTAACAATATATTTGATAAATTGTTAACCTATATTGCGACAACAATGAATGTTGCGGGATCTGATCGCATTGGTTTAGAGATACATAGCAACAGCACGATTGCAAATCCTGTAGGAATTAGCTACAAGAAGTTTTCAGAGCTCACCGTCGCAAACATCACAAATGCCATTGAATCTGTTATACAAAGTAACAAAACATTTCTTTTGGATGGCAATTTGATGGTAAGCGTTGCACACACACAACTTCCTACAGGTTTGGGTGGTTTAAAGGGTTTATTACTGCCATTCCACGAATATTGCAATCTGAAACGTGCTATTGCGTGCGTCCGAAACAGTGACAGTATTTGCCTGGCCCGAGCACTTGTTATTGGTATTGCTAGATTAAATAATAAAAAAGATTACGACAGATTGCAAAGAAATGAAACATATCAAAAACAAAAAGCAATTGATTTATGCAATGAGTGTAAAGTAAATCTTGATAATGGCGGTGGAATAGAGGAAATTCAACAGTTTCAACAAGCGCTAAAAGAGTATAAGATAACGGTTTACGGTGACGATCGAAGAGGACGCGATATTATCTACGAAGGTCCGGATATTGTACATCCGAAATATCTAGATTTACTTTACAGCGACAATCATTATAATTTAATAACAAGTGTTACGGGTGCTTTTAACACTGTTTATTACTGTCGCACCTGTCACATACCATATAAAACACGAGGTCTTCATGTATGCAATGGTCTGTCATGTACACGCTGTAATAAGATTCACGACATATGCGACACACTAATTAAGTGTAACGATTGCGAGCGATATTTTGCGGGGGAAAAATGTTTAGAAAATCACAAAATCTCAAATAGTTTCCCCAGAAACAGAACTATGTGCGAAACCGTTCGTTTCTGTAGCACATGCGCAAAAACATACAGTCTAGCTACGAGAAAGACAAAACATATATGTTTCGAGAAATACTGCGCTGTGTGTAAGGTAGGCTAAATACAAGGGATGTAATATTTTCTGTATTTTAATATGTATTTTATGATTTAGGAATACGTTGATGGCGACCACAAGTGTTACATGAAACAGATAACAACCGACGAGTCTAAAACACCACCACACTTGTTTGTGTTTTTTGATCTCGAGTGCAGTCAAAATAAAACAACACCTGCCTCTGATTTGCGTGAACATGTTCCTATTTTGTGTGTTGCACAGCAACGTTGCTTTAAGTGCCTGAACAGTGACAATTTATCCAACGATGTGTGTCATGTTTGTGGTGTCCGCGAACACGTTTTCGAAGACGATCCGATTCGCCAGTTTTTTCGATTACCTCACATCGTTCAGATCTTCGGTGAAACAAATCGTTGTTATTGCACACAATTTAAAAGCTTATGACGGCCACTTCTTGCTTCGCTACATGGTGGATAAGTTAAAATTAAAACCAAGCCTACTAATTAGAGGAACAAAAATTATGACAATGCAAATAAATAATATACAGTTTCTGGACAGTCTAAATTTTCTACCAATGAAATTATCACAGATGCCGAAAGCGCTGAACCTAAGTGTTGACAATCGTCTAACAAAGGGATATTTTCCATATTATTTTATAAAAACGGAGAAATTGAAATATAAAGGACCATTACCCGATGTTGACCAGTATGGCTGTGAGCAAATGACGGTCGACGAACATGAAAAATTCACTCGATGGTATACAGAGTTGCAAAAAACCAACTACACGTTCGACATGCACAACGAACTCATTGTCTATTGTAAAAATGATGTGGTTATACTGCGTAAGGCATGCTTAAAGTTTAGGGAAATATTTCTAACAAATAACAACGTAGACATCTTCATTCGCGCAATCACAATAGCGTCGGCTTGCATGTACACCTTTCGGAAGAACTATTTGACGGCTGACACGATAGCCGTTGTACCGCCACAAGGATACAGAAACAGAGATAAACAATCGCATGAGGCAACTGTTTGGCTGTTGTGGATTGAAAAGCAGCTAAACAGGCCCATACAACAGGCGTTCAGAGGAGCAGAGAAACATGTGCTTGGCTTTAAGGTTGACGGTTACCTAGAAATTGACAATCGTAAAATTATCTATGAATATCAAGGGTGTTTCTATCACGGATGCCAACACTGTTTCCTAAATGATCGCACAACGTGCTTTAAAGGAACGCCCGGCGAATCAATGGCGTCGCGATTCGAATCGACGATGAGAAAAAATGAAATTCTAACGAACGCGGGCTACGAACTTGTCGAAATTTGGGGCTGTCAATTTAAGGAAGAGTGTTCTCGAAACAGTGCATTAAAAGAATTTATTAACACCTGCGATATTCAAAAGATAATTCCATTAAATGTTCGCGATTCATTCTACGGCGGGCGTGTGGAGTGCATGAAAAGCTATCATAAAGTTGACGATACGATTGGTGAAAAGATCTTGTATTCGGACGTTTGTAGTCTTTATCCGTTCATAAACAAATATTCGCGTTATCCGATTGGTCATCCTGAAATCCGACTGGGCGAAGAATG
The DNA here is from genome assembly GCA_933228885.1 of Leistus spinibarbis. NCBI lineage: Eukaryota > Metazoa > Arthropoda > Insecta > Coleoptera > Carabidae > Leistus > Leistus spinibarbis. Next base: position 2,365,917 of record OW121813.1, read on the forward strand.
TCCTCCAATTACCGATTTTGAAGGCTTCGTTAAGTGCACAATTTTACCTCCACGTGATTTATACCACCCAGTATTACCAATTAAGATGCATAAAAGGTGTATGTTTGTTTTGTGTAGAGTGTGTGCGCAAAACATGACACTAACGGAGTGCACACATACAGATGAAGAGCGCCAATTAACATCAACATGGGTGGTAGATGAGGTAAGACTAGCCGTTGAACACGGCTACAAAATAATTCAAATGCACGAAGTCTGGATGTTTAAAACAACGCAATATAACAGGGACGAGCGGTCAGGGGGGCTATTTGCGGAGTATGTTAATAAGTTTTTAACAATTAAACAAGAATCTAGTAACTGGCCTGCAGCGTGTATGGACAACGAAGTGCTACAAGACCAGTACATTGATGCGTTCTTCCAGCATGAAGGTGTTAAATTGGACAAGGATAAAATTACAGATAATCCAGAACTTCGTGCAATGGCCAAACTACAGTTAAACAGTTTATGGGGACGATTTGGAATGAGAGATGATTTGGTCCATACAACAATTCTTTCCAGCTATGAAGAGTTGGTAAAGTATTTCTCAAGTCCAAGCTTTGAAATTGTCTCCTGCATACCCATTAACGAGGACATGATGTACGTTAATTGGAAGAACAACGAAAACTGTTTGGAGCCGTCACCGTCCACAAATGTTTTTATTGCCGCGTACACCACTGCACTGGCACGCATTTATTTGTACACATTTTTAGAGCGGCTTGGACGCCGCGTTTTGTACTGTGACACAGACAGTGTTATATATACACACAGCGGCGATGAATGGCTTCCAGAGCACGGAATATATCTTGGCTGTATGACAGATGAACTTGAGAAATATGGCAAGCACTCGTTCATAGACAAGTTCGTGTGTGGCGGCCCGAAGAACTATGGGTTCCGTGTTCGTGTTCAGGGAAACAACGAGTGCTTTAGAACGGTGTGCAAAGTTAAAGGTATTACAATCAATCATCGTAATAAAGATATTGTAAATTTTGAGACGCTAGAACGTATGGTGACCGAACACACCGATCCTATTGTTCTCAGCTACCCCAACAGATTTGTTCGTACGAAACACTGGCGAGTCGCGTCGCGCGATGAAACAAAAACATATCAAACAGTTTATCTTAAGAGAAAATACGGCGAGAAAGATTCAGAACCGTTGGGCTCTTGTAAGAAACTAAAAATATAAACGCTACAGGCTATGCGATGCTATATTGTTGTAATAATTTTAAGAACATTATATACACTATTGCACTTACTAAATTGGTGTTATTGTTGTATCATAATTACCTAAAATAAGCATACTCGTATTTATAAAACAAATATATATATATATATATATATATATATATATATATATATATATATATATATAGATATATATATATATATATATATAAATATATATATATATATATATATATATATATATATATATATATATATATATATATATATATATATATATATATATATATATTGAATCTTTGTAAAATAATAAGCTATTGTATTGTGCTCCACATTAGCCACAGCTATATTAACAGAATACACACATAGTACGTAAGTCGTTGAGTGCACAGCGACCCGTCATGCCGTCAAAATACCGGCCAACACCCGGCCAGTTACTGTATAACTACGATCATAGCCTCCCAGTCAAAGGCGCACAGGCACGTATTCAGCACACAACCACATCACTACAATTGTTTCACTCCTTTATATTTGTGATAATATTAATCGCTAATTATTATGATAAACAATATATAAACTTATTTTGAAAATAAACACTATATTAAGATTAATATATATATATATATATATATATATATATATATATATATATATATATATATATATATATATATATATATATAGAGAGAGAGAGAGACATATCACTATATACATACACACACACATACACGTTTGTTAAAATGATATATGCTTATTTTATAACTTAAGATTGTATCATGCTCTAGATATTTGTACACCCACCACCTAGACACTCATAAATAAAGATTTAATACAAATATTAATGGTCTTTTTATATTTAACTTATAAGTTTACATCATCAAAATACCACGATCCCCTGAACATACACACACAGTATCCAAGAACCAAATCATTACATACAATACATTCACGTACACACACACACGCGCAAACACACACACACGCACACACATCAACCTCATACAAAAATTAATTTATTCTCTCTCTCGTTTCATACATTGCATTATTTCAAGCACAGCGTCCAACAATGCCAGTTTGACGGTACCCAGTAAGTCAGGTACCTTCAACAGAACAACACGTATCCCTCACAGTGTCCAACAATGCCGGTTTGACGGTACCCAGTAAGTCAGGTACCCTCAACAGAACAACTCGTATCCCATAAATAATTCACACACAAAATAAAAAAATTATTTTTCAAAAAAAAATTTTTTCATTTTTTTTTTTTTTTCGTTTTTTTGTGACGTACGCGCATGACGTAGATAAGCCACGCCCCTGTCTGCTTCAAGGGACCCTCTTACTACTTACTGTACTTTAAGATCATTCGTAATAAATGGAATACTAAATAGTAAAGACATGCAGATATCATACTTTTCAATGAAAGTAATTGCTATAATTGCTAAAATATTATAGTTAATGTAAATTAATTGTTAAATAACGATTTTACAATGAAAATTATGCATTATTAGTATTTAAACGTCGTTATTCAATTTTAAATATGATGCATTTATTTTAATAAAAAGAAATATATCTTTTCAACTAAAACACGTTACAGGGGCATTCACCTTTTGAGCACAAAAAAAAGCTGTTTTTTAACATTTTTTTTCTCAGGGATCGTTTGAGATATTCGCATGCGGTTTTTTGTATCGTATTTATTCAACTTTTTTCTTTCATAAGGTATTTTTTAAAGTCGGGTACGTTCAGCCCCGGCGAAGATGTCCAGGTCCAAAGTGGACAGCTCAATTTAGGCGCGCGGTAGCATAACTCTGGTTCCAGTTGTTTGAATAAAAATAAGAAATAAGGGTTTTAAAGTATATTAAATTGTCTAGGAATTGATTTTCCGGTAGTCCATTTGGACCATAATTAGCAAAATGGCGACCATCGTACGAAAAAAGTTATGTTTTGCCACTTTTTTTCTCCTTTGGCGGGCCTTGAAAAATATTAACAACTGTCGGACACACTTCGTCGAAGATCAACTCCTAGAGAATTTTATTACCTTTAAGATGCACTTATCGAGAGTTAAATCGGTTAAATTGTTGTCGAGATATTCTACCGCGCGACTTAAAAAATATGGTTTCGAGAAAAACGCGTGTAAAGTTTCACCTTCAGACTGACGCGCGCGAAAACGCCGTGCTTGAACAAAAACATTGTTTTGTTTAAATCGCAATTTCACATATTTCCAACTCGAATTTCAAAAAACGGCTTCAGAGACTTATAGTCAACACTTCAAAGTGTCCTATTCTGCAAAAAAAAATATATCGATTTTTTGAATCCGCAAAAGGTGAATGCCTTAAGTAAAATATTAATAAATGACATCAGATATTCCAAACTAATGTTAACTTATATCTAAAAATACGTTTGTTAGGCTGTATTTAAAATAATGATTCGTTTATTATAAATAAGTAACATTTAATGTAAATGAGCCTTTCTCTCAGTGTAATATATGCGTCGCGAGTAGTCGTTTTTAATTATTATGGCCTTTTAGTAAACAATTTGGAAAAATGTTATAATTATAAAAAGTCTTACAATATTTGGTTTATTAAATTGATAAAAAAAATATTTTTTTTGTGTATATTTTAAAATTCAAAATTATGATATTCAATTTTTTTTTTCGGGCTTTGGGTTAACAATATTAAAAAATATTGTAGATATAAAATTGTTTAAATTTTTTATGTATTTTAATTATTTTTATAAGGACAGTACATTTTGGGGGCCTATAACTCGGGAAGTATACTGAAGATTCAATTTAAACTGCGAACAGATTCAAATGGAATTCCAAATAATATGTGTACCAAATTTGGAGTGAATCGCTCCGATAGCATCAGAGGAGTAGAGGGCACAAAATTTTGTCTTACGAGATACCGAGCGAGCAACGACTAACATTTTTGAATTCAGGGTGACGAGACAAACACTTTCTCTTATTAAAATACGTAGTTAGTTAGTTTTAGTTTAGATTCAGACTTCGCTTATGTAACAGCATATGAAATAAAACGTTTTTTAAAAACAACCTTCGTTAAAAATAGAAATATATTTATATATACATATATATATTTATATATATATATATATATATATATATATATATATATATATATATATATATATATATATATATATATATATATACATATACATATATATATTTATATATTTATATATATATATATATATATATATATATATATATATATATATATATTTACCAGGTAAGTTACTGTTTCCCGTCAAGAGAATTTCAATCGCATCCTTAACATTCTAGAGAATTTTTGTTGTAACAATGAAAATTTGGAGTGGCAGAAGGGTTTATTTATTAAGACGTGTTGTAATATATTGATTGTGTAATAAAATTGCATTTTGCCCTTAAACCATATTTTATTTGAATTATACAAGAAATATTATAGTAAATACATTCAAATTTAAAAAGGAATCATGTTTCAGTCATATAATTTAGGTACACGCAGAGTATCATTAATATATGTCGCCAAGTGATCTGTTTCTAAGATAGTGAAGTGATTCCCTTTGATTATTTCCACTTGGAATTGTTTGCGATCCTGAAACAGAAAAACAAAACATTCGATCTCTTCGGGACACACCAATATTACCATACATACGTTTGTTAAACTGTTACTGTAATCCTGACTCGAATCTTGGGGCCTGACCAACATTATGTTTCCAGTAATGGTCTTTTCAGATGGCTTATAATTTAAAACTTGGTTTAGTTTATTTTTGATTATATTTAAACCTGCGGTGATCTTTATCATTTTCTTGTTAGTGTGGTTCCCAAATTGTAAAGCTTGTTGAACCCGTTTATCCCAATTTGATACATTCCTTAAAGAACTTATGTGCTGAAATAGAAATTTACAACATTAGAAAGTATTAACTAACATTAGAAATAATAGAATGACAGAAACGTGGTCGGCGTAATGGATTAGCACAACATATTTTAGTATTATGGTAAAAAATTTGAAACAATTGGATTAACAAAAACTTTGATTTGCAGAAAAAGAATGAACAATAATAAGAGGTTTCCCAAAAAAAGTAGAGCCCTAGAGGAAGAATAACTGGCGTAATCATAGAAATAGTGGAGGCAGAAGAATAACATGCATATAAAAACAAATATACACAGGAGAGAAAAATAATTTTAATAAATGTTTAGAGGATTAAGCAGTTAGTTTGCCACAATAATATAGTTCCAAAAAGACTAATGTAGCTGATAGGAAATATAGATGAAACAAGAGAAGAGCGTATTATTTTAATGCAGACTTCGCGCAACTAAAAATTTAGATACAAATATATAAATGAATGAACTAATAATAAAAAAAAAATGAAAAAATAATAAATAAGATGTACGAAAGAAATCAATGGTGGGGCAAAGAGTACAGAATAATGAAAGACAAGCAAATACAAGCCTAAGACTATATAGGACAGGAAAATCAACAAGGGAGAGAAATCTAAATTCAAGTAAGGTATACAAGAAAACATGTGAAAAGAAAAGTAAAAGGAGAACAATGAGAAGAGACGAGGAGTTGTAAATAAATATATAAAGTATCATAAACAGAAGAACAAACAGATACATTCAGATGGCGTAATGGAAGGAGAATTGTGTACAACAAATTGAAGAAAAAGAAGAATTCAGCAGAAACAATCAAAAGTTGGAACATAAAATGAGATAATAGCTACAAGATGGTTTATGTAGAATGAATGCTCAATATAACATAAACAAGAAATATTGACAATGCAGATATAAAATCAAAATGACATTGAATAAATGTATTACCGCTACCTTATTGAAAAGTGATATTAAGTTAACAGTTTAATGATATAATAGTTTTCTGACCTCTATGGCGTTAATTCGTAATAAGGAGCTTAATAGAGATGTTTCTAGCCATTCTATCTTGTTATTCTCGTTTATTAAGTTCTGAATAGTTTCTGGTACAGCATCGATCAAATACAATTGCGTTTCTTCCCCTTGCTCTTCGAGAAGTTTAACAATTTCCAGGGCGAGCGCTCCTCCAAACGATATCCCAATTATATTATAAGAACCACAAGGTTTTTGTTTTATTTGCTGTAAGTTAAAAGGATTATATGTAAAAAATATATTCAATTGCGTTATAACTCCTAAACCGAACCTTAACAGCAGCTGCAGCAACAGACTCTAAACTGTCGGCTGACCCATTATTAATCATATAAATTGGGCACAGTAGCTTTCGGAGTAAACTCTTGAAATATTTGCATTTTTGTCCCAGTAATCCAGGAACTATAAACGATGGGGGCAATTCTTTTGCCTCTGAAGTACCGTTCGTTTGTAATTTTATTAGTTCTGTCTTAGTTGAGGCAGAATCGATTGTAGAAATGATTGAATCTTGTGAACTGGATAAAAGTGCGTAGAAATCTATTACAAATATAAATACGTGTTAATAATAATTGAACAGTACAGTTTTTGAAATAATTCAATGATCATCATCGCGACTCTCTGTTTGAGAGACATCTTACTTTTCAACGAGAAATTATTTGAAGTGTCGAGAAACAGCTCATCGTTTCGTATCACGATTTCCGCAGGCTTATCCAAAATGTCGGCCAAAATGCGTACAACACTAGCAAACTCATAGTTGTTGACCCATTTCACGTTGCTCACAGGCAACAAGTCTGGCCTTGTGTAAGTCATGTCAATCTGGTTCCCCCAGAAGCAGATCAAATGCGCCGTTAAAGTAACCGTTATCAATTGAGCATCGACTAGTTTCACGTATTTTATAGTATCCGCTAGTGATTGTCTGTTCAATATTAAAACAGCGCCAATTTTTCTCTCCCCGTGAATTTCAAGTAACACCTTCGTTGTTGGGACTTCGTTTACTAGTTTAATATCACTGTTGTATTGGCATTTCAGCGAATTTAGATGTCGCTTTACAAAAGTGAAGTTGGATTTAATGTTACAGAAGACTGTTATTGATTTCGCTCCATTCCCCGCTAGCCAGCGGATTGTATATATGAGCATGTCTGTATCATCTCCTGAAAGTTTAAATATTGTTTCAATTTTGGAAAAAATAAAGGATGAAATACAGAAACGTCTTAAAACCACAACGTTCAAATTTCATTTCGTAAGACTTAATATCCCGAACGGCTTAGATCAATCTTCCAGGCATACCAAAGGTGACTACAAAATTGGTATACAAAAAGTTCACATATTTTCGCATTAACTATAAAAATAAATCTCTAAAAGGAAATATTGATGTAATCATACAAAATTTCGCATTTGAGATTTTACAAGAAATACACGATTTGTGCATTTCTCAATTAATATTGACTATTTTCGAGATGGCTTCTGTGTGCTTGTGTTAAAATTTGATAAATGTTTTGTTTTTCTTATAGATTTGATTTGAAGACTTACCACACACAATGTATGATACATCTCTCTTGCATATATGATTTGAGAATATTTCTGATTTATTATTCTGTAGCTTTTCTTGTACCAAATCGTCGATTGGCAGCACTGCCGTCCTTGCAACTCTGCCACTATTCAGGTATCTAAAAATATGAATTCAATTCAAAAAACTGAAAAGCTGCTAATCACTAAATTTGTTATATAAATCATTTAAATATTCACACACATTTCGCCCGCACATGATGATATCGTTCAGTTTATTAGTATAATTTTATATTAATTAATAATAAATATAAATTAATTCTACCTAAGAACACGATCCATATTCAAGTGAGTAACCACAGGTGTCCTTAACGGTTGAACAACATTGTTTTTAATTCCATCCGAAAGCCATGCGTATATTTTGGATTTAATATCCTGAGGTTTATCCAAGATGGATTTCGATACAAATACTTGCATGGTCAGGCACAACAAGAACCTATTCAGGCCAACACTATTGGTAGAATCAGATTCACTTAAATCCACTTGCACCATTACTCTGCCTATTAAGCTGGACAGGCAACGCAATGAAGCTTGCAGGCCTTCGCCTGACAAAGTGTTAATGACCACATTCACACCTTCACCGTTTGTGCGTTCTAAGAGTTGGGTTTGAAATGTGGTGTACGACATTATTTGGCTTGGAGATAACTGAAACAATACAACATGTAATTTGTATGTATATATTATAGCAGGAGTGTAATCTTCCACATAAATATGTTCAGTCCAATACGTACCATCTTCATGTCATTCAACAGAATAGCTCGTTCAACACCGGAACCAACTGTTGTGTAAATTTTGCAGTGATGCGCATGCGCGACTTGCATAACAGCTTGCCCGAAACTGCTGTATCCGTTATGGATCAGGATAGATTCCCCAGGTTGCAATGCAGCCAGTTCAAATAGTACATAGTAAGCCTAACATAACAACAATGTATCATTTTGTTCATCTAAAATATTTGTATAAATACTGTTATTATTCATTTGAATAAAACTTACGCAAGCATAAGCGTATGGTACAGTTGCTGCTTGAGTCAAAGTCCATATGTTTGGAACGGACCACAAGTAATCTGGGTCGGGAACGATTTCGCAGTTATCCAAATTCGCCCGGGCGATGCCCATTACTAGTTGTCCAGATAAATCGTAACCCGAGAATTCCACTGGGCCCAAATCAGTTGCTTCTACACTTTCATTTGGGACTGTATGCTCGACATTTAAGCCCAAATACTTTACATCATATTTGTGGAACATATTTCTATAAAATCCCATTGAAATTATGCCATTATATGTATTCATCTTAGAATTGTCTTACTTTAAATCGTGACTTGAAATACTTGTATTATTTTCATCGTTCAATTTGATGTATGGTGATTTGAAATAACTGCCCCAACTACCGTTTTTAAACACGCTCACCTGCAAATCTTTTTGAAACATTTCTTGGTAAAATGCAGCACCAAAATGACATTCTGGTAAATCTTCGTCTAGCAAAAATACCAATCTAAAATAGAATTCATTTTAAAATGATGCCTAACACATACACATTTACAATATCCATAATTCAATATGATTGCAATTACCGAATATTGGAACTAACTCCTAAATTTTTAACGTCATTAAAAAAAAAATCGATTCCATTTTCGGGTAAAATTGTCGAAACTAAATAAATCCTTTTTTCGCTTATATCAGCAGAATTCAATGTTTGATGTAATTGTTTTGCCCATGGTAAAGATGTGTTTCGTAAATCGGAACCATTCAAACTTTTCGATTTTATATTAATTATTACTGGAAGACTCTTCTTAGTCTTGAAAAAATACAAAGTTATTATTGAATCATTCAATTATTATTAGTCGTTAAATGTGTTTTGCTCTTTGAAATACTCTCACCTCTTTCAATAGATGGTACTGAACTTCACCCACGTGGAATGAACGAATTATAGAAATGTTTGAGTCTATAGATAGCTGTTGACCAGTGGGTAAACGGACTAATATAAATTCGGTTGTTTCTTTGAATAGCAAATGTATATTTTGTAATTGCTGTTCACCAATTATAGTTAGCGATGATATCGGAATATTGACACTCAAATTGTTTAAAATATTTAGCTCAATCTAGAAAAAGAAGCTAGAAATAGTGGCCTGCCAATTTGCACAATATTACATATAGCGTTTTGTCCATGGATTTCTTAGCTAGTTCATAGAAATATAATTTAGAATGATTGTTTTCCTAATTTAACTGTACCTTTGATGCGAAATGATGATCGGAATAATTATATATGTAATTGTTCAATGAATACATTTCATCATCATTAATTTCTGTGATTATGTATAATGGATTATCCGAGTTTAAAGTTTTTTGTACGATTTGTAGACACATATTGATTTCGGTCTGAATGTCCTACAAAATGAAAGACAAATTTGTATTGTCATGACAGTGTATTATTCAGTATATTATTACTTGTGAATCCTGTGCATATTTCATAAAAGTATACGTGTCAGCTATGAGTGGTTTGTCTTCTTGTAAATAAGGAGCAAACTGAACATCTTTCACTTGTGCCATTGGAGAAGTCAATATACTTGTTTTGTAATGGTAACTTATATCAACATCTAAAATACAAACAAAAATAGAATCTTTGGCTTTTGAGATATGCAATAAAACAAGCACTTCTTGTTGAAAAATCTTTTTCAAAAATAGGAAGTTTTACCTGCGAGGATATACATTCAAAACCTCAGTGGGAATTTCAAGTACATATGGTATATAGCCTGACAAACTTGAATATATATATATATATATATTTATATATATATATATATATATATATATATATATATATATATATATATATATATATATATATATATATATATATATGTAATATATCATACCTTTATGTTGTTCAGGCAAACGATCCAAATGAATCATAATACGTCCAATAGTCGTTGGCATTATTGGCTTATTTTCATATTCACCAGCATTAAACATGTTTACTTGTAACATCGAATTCAGAAAAGTGGACCAATCATTTTTCCATTCAATTGTCGCAGTTGAACCTAAAATCAGCATTAAATTTGATATATATATATATATATATATATATATATATATATATATATATATATATATATATATATATATATATATATCCAAGTAGTTGCTCCCTAGTTCATTTTATAGATATAGTGTAAAGACAAAACTTGTTAAAAAATTTAAACTGCGTCGAATAAGCTTAATTTCATTGTTTAAATAAATTTATAAAAATATTTATTTAATAAATTAAATATGTAAAGCATTTTAATAGAAAAGAGAGCATTGTAAAAATTGCATTGTTTTATATTATATATTGGGTTTAGATTAGTGGGTCTTGTAAGGAATTAAACAATGTAACAATTTCGCGACTTAAATTCTAAATAACTTTAATTAATTTTACTTATATCACTTGGACAATAATATTAATAACTTTAAAACTTTCCATCCGTTGTTTGATTTCTGATAAATTGGTACATTGTCGAATTTTAATAACATTCTCTTGTGCAAAGGGCGGATGAATCACGAGGACTTAGTAAATTTTATGTAAAATATTGTATAGATTTAAGAGATGTATGAGTGATTCATTTGATCACGTTTATACATATAGTATCCAAACCTTCGTTGTACATATTCAGCTCTTTAACGTTGTCAAAATCTCCACTGAATTGATAGCCACGATAATGAAACTCGTTCTGGAGATTTGTTTTAGAGAAATTGTAGTACAAGTCTTCAGTTAGAATCGGTGGCGAGTAGATCTCTTCCTTTGAATCATTTTCAGGAACGGAAATTCGACCCAAAACAATAATTCCGTACTGATTACTAATCTCGAAATTTCCTGTGCCTTCTTGAACCAGTATATGTAAAGGTGGGATAAAATCTAGTTAAACAAGAATATAAATAAATTATTTTGTTATTTTGTGTAATACTGTCATTTTGTACAATGTTGCCACGTCTTCCAATACAATTATCTCGGTTTTAAGATGTTATTTACTGTAAGGGTTCTATATCTGTGATAAGACGATAATTTTTTATTTTTTGATAACTAAATAAACAATTAATACTATTATTTAATTTACTAATTAGAAAATAAATTAAGTAATACTTGACAACAAAATTTGATTTAAAAACATCGGATAATATTTAACGAAAATCAGTAATAAATATTTTCAAGATCGTGTGCTTAAATTGGCAATTCAAAAGTTTATTTTCGGTAAATATCATCCGAATCTTAATATTCAAATTTCTTTATCTAATTAGTCTTATTTGAATTTAAAAATATATCATTAATATAATAACCCAGAAATGTTTGTATGTGAGTGTGTATGTGTAGAACGCTTTTTTTTGTAAAAATGCAGATTGGCATAGACGGGGATCGAACTCACGACCTCCAGGGTGAAAGGCATGACACTTAGCCACTGCACCATGGCGACTGTTAATAATGTTATAAAAAATAATCAAATAGTTTATACTGAAATAAAACAATCACTACTCTTCTGAAGGCTCAGTCTGCTTTGAAATAGACAAAAACGAATCAAGCGTCAGAATGAAATCAGTCAAAATTGGTTTTTGTGTGATAAATCTTCAATTCAAAGTTTAATCTTAAGTTTAAGGGGAGTAGCATGTTATAATTTCAATTTTTAAGTATATAATATGAAATAAGTGCATATTATTGCCTAATTATCATATATTTTTAGCAAATACGTGTTTCTGTACATTTATTTTAATTCATAGTTCATATTTTTACTTCAAAATGGCCAATATGCAGTGATTTTTGAAAATATGAGTTGCGGTAAGATTTTATAGTTCGTCAAATTATAATAACTGCAAGTAAGTACATTTATAATTCTGATTATTAGAGAAATAAAATCTTGAAGAGATAATTCAAACATATTTAGAAACATGTTTGGTTGGCAATTTTATTCTTTTATTTTTGATGGCACAATCCATTGTATTTTAGCATATAACTAATTATCATCACTTTTAAAACTACCGTTGTGACACTGCATCAGTTTAATACTGCAACATTCAGAATCTAGCCTGATTATTTAATTCAAAAACAATAATGAATCAAATGTCAAATCATTAAAAATGTTGTGTAAAAAGGATTTGTAATACATATTATTTGAATAATCGATTCAAATAATAAACAACAATCGTAAGTAAATTTATAATCCTGTTATTTTTATATACAATCATAGAAACTGTCTAAATGATACAACACATATGCACCATACAAGGTTAAAATCAAAGTTAAACAAAATTTAGTTTAAATTTATCGGATGTTACACAATGCATGATAAACGGTCGATTAGTTAATCTCAGCTTAGTGATCTAAGAACAAAATAGCGTTCAAAGAAAGAACTCGATTTTTTCTTTATTATTATTTGCGATGTGGAAATTTGTATTACTATTATAGTCAAACGATACAAAATGAAGAAAAACCGTGTTATTATTATTAAATTACATGAATATTCTCCATCAGTCAAAACTGACCTATGTTCTGTATACCATATGGGCACATGGTGCCCACGGGTGACCCTAGTTTCAATAAAGAATTGTTAACATACCCTGCACACAATGGTATATATCTACTTTCATCATGTATCTTTTCTTATTCGCACTCATAGAATACGTATATGTATGTCTTTCTGTTCCACTCACAGATTAAAAAGGAAACACGATAATATTTATATTTTAATATTAAAGTAAACTAAGAGTATTATTATTTTATTTATATATTCATCAAGAAATTCAAATATACTTGATAACTAAATTTGAGCCAATAGATCCGCCACATACGATTTCGTATTTCTTTAAAACGATTGATGGATTCCAACTAAATTTGTCTTACTTACTAATTGTCTTTCTTGAAATGGGCATTACAATTTTGTTACCTGTAGACAAGACGGCTAGCCTAATATATACAATATATATATATATATATATATATATATATATATATATATATATATATATATATATATATATATATATATATTGTTGTAACTAATATGGAATAACCTTCACTCGACTTATTTGTCCTTTCATTATAAGTATTGGATGTTTGTAATTGAAATAAACACTCTTATTTAAATTCACAGAAATACTTTCCTTGACGAATTTTTTTGCAGTTTATAGAGCATGTATTACTTATTTAAAAAACATTTATTTAATTTCTGTAACTCTTTTATTGTTGAAGGAAATATGAAGAAACTTCAAACTTAAGACTTTTATGTAATTACCTTTTTCGGAAATAACAATATGCCGCTTAACAATAATATCCTCGACGAGAATGCGCTCAGCACGTCTGGTATTACATAAAATATTCCAAACTAAATACTGAAACATAAAATATAAATGATTATTTTAGATATGAAATGAATCTTTATTTATGGACACTGTAACTGTAGAAGATGGATAATATATACATTCTAAACTTAATAACGAATGCACAAACTTGTATCACAGTAAATAATTGTTCGTAAAATAGTTGTGCCTTAGTCAAATTTAAATCGCCCACAGCATTTATGATTTGAGCTGCATTCCTGTTATAAGAATTTGTCGCCGTGCTAACGGGGATCATTGTTCAAACATTGCTGATAAGTGTGACAGCAAAGAGAATTCATTTCTTACATTTATATTGCACTTACCAAATACGTTGAGATCGGTATTACAATATCATGTCCAATTCTATGGCCAACTAAATTTCGGAATTCATCACAATTTAAATTAACAAGAAGGCTGCACTTGGAATGGACGGATTCATAATCTTGAATAATAGATGGCCACTTGTCATCGTGCATCCAACGTATCAAAGTCGAAAGACTTTTTGTGCCTCGAGACACTGGATATTCAACAAGAGGATACAACACTGATATGTCCATGTCTACACCATTTATAAACAATCTGTGAACAAATAGACATCACAGCTTCTATGTTCAAATTATTATATAATACTCAATGTCAAATGAGTAGAACACAAACAAGAATAATTCTCAATTCATATCTGGACGGTTTTATTTCGTGTATTCTTCTTTTTCTAATCCACATTATACAGAAATATAGGGGTCGAATTCTTCCAATAAAATACCCTCTTTTTTGTAATATTTCCTCTCAACCTAATTTAAATACTCACTGTCCAAGCGCGGTGCACAGAAACCGCAAACGATCATTACATCCTCGGTTCGTTAAGGGAACATTGGTACAATCGGCATGCAGAGACTTCTTGAGGATTGCCTGTAGTAAGCCATGTGGAGCAATTTCTATCACCACTGAATTCATTGGGATGTGCATCGAGCCTTCTTCGAAATAAACGGAAGAAAGCAGATTGTTGGTCAGATATTCAGCAGAAACAGTCTTTGCCATATCTGTACCCCAAGAGGACTCTTCCACCGAGGTACAGATCCATTTCGCCGATCGAGCTATCGGCTTTGGAATTATCTAACAAAATAACAAATATTTACTGAAATTAAACCAACATAATTATACACTGGATCTATATGTTTTGGCAAACATATTTCAAAGTTCACTTTCCGAAATGGCAAATTAATTATAAAACTTACATCCTTCAAATACTTTAATAACAATGGCGCGGCCGGTTTGATGTAGCGACTATGGTAGGCGATATTCGCAACGTTCACCAGTCGAGCGAAAATCTTCTGGTATTGCAACTTGGCAACCAATGTTTCCATTTCTTCTTTTGGTCCAGAAAGAGTACAATTATTAAAACTATTATGGCATGCTATGTCAATGCTTGGAGGACATTGTTCTTTCATTTCTTTCGCACCTTTACCTAATACAAAAAATAATTCATATCTCTGGTTTATATTTCTAAAGAATGAGGGCAAAAGTATTCGATCGGAATATATTTTTATCTGGTCAGTTGTATTTATATAAATAGTCCGTATTTAATTTGTAAAATTGTCAATATTGCGCCGGTAAATACTATTGTTTTCATAAGCATACAGGCTTCTTACCAATAGCCGCCATCATTCCAGGAATAAGCTCTACTTCTTGAGACGCCCGTCCACGATAATACGCGCTAAGGATCATTTGTTCTGCCGTAAGGCATCCATCGGCATAAGCGCAGCCCAACTCACCTACAGAATGACCTATCAAGCCATCCGGAACAATACCGATAGCATTCAGAAGATCGGTTAATCCAACCTTAAAATATAGATATTCTAAATTTCCGAAGTAACTCTTATAGTTACTAATGAGTTTGTATATAAATAAATAAATAAATATATATATATAAAGTGGTGCGAAATATTAATATCTTTCATTATCATCATAACTATTTTTGCCACCACTGCATCCATTCTAGTGCAACAAATAATGCATAGCAAATAATGTATAGAGTAAACATGCACTTCTGGTTTGAATATTCTTTTCAAAAATAGGAGGTGCACATCCAGACCATATACAAATCTGAAGTTTAAAATTTCATAATTATATTTTCGACAGTTTTGGCTCTAGAGCGTTTACAGACAGACGTCATTCCGAAAATAGTCAAATTAAATTCAAGGAAGGTGTAGATCCGCGAAATCTCGGGTTCGAAATTTTTCATGTTTACAAGATATATATACATATATATATATATGTATATATATATATATATATATATATATATATATATATATATATATATATATATATATATATATATACATATAATATAAATTAATAGATTATTAATTTGTATATAACAATTTCAAATTTTCATTTATAAAGTTTCAAAATTTGTACCTGAATCGCAGCAATACCAACGAAAGAATGCAAAATATTATCAAACATATGGTCATTGTCATCGGTAATGATACGTTTCAAATTTAGCTTTTTTGTTTCCAAAACTTTGTGACATTTCTCTATGCTTTGGGCAAAAATGGGTAACTTTAGTAAATCTTTGCCCATTGCTTTCCATTGGCTGCCCATTCCGGAATATACAAACCAAATTGGCCTTTTGCTTCCCATATAACTCTGTTGAAAATGATTAATAGTTATAATAAATAAAAGTGCCTAAATCTGTACGAATAAAGTACCTTCTGTCCACTTATCATATTTTCCCCATGAATAACATATCCTCGGGACAAATGTCCTGGTATTGTTGTAGCAAAAACATCATGTGTTAATCGAGAATATTCAGGGTCGATGTTTGGATTCAATTTGATCTATGAACAATAAGAAATGTTAACTTTGAACTCGTTGTTTTCCGTATTGATTAATTTTTGAAAATTTGTCGCTTACATCTTCGATTATTTCTTTCATCCTTTCTTCGGTTCTAGTAGATAATATATGGAGCGTTGGTATGTCCAGTTGTACTTCGTTTTTAACGCGATTATTCGGCTTTAGTAGCATATGTCCAAATGCACCTGTTAATCCAAATCCATTAACTGCAGCTAGAGATGGAGTCCATTCTGTATTTTCGGAAACAACTTGAAGCTTGCCGTTGATCAAAGATGGAATCTTTTTATTTGGTGTTTTGTAGTTTATAGTTCCAGGAATGATTCCAGTTTCCATGGCAATAATCACCTTAGCGATACTAACCATGAATGCTGAATTTTCGGCGTGACCTAAGTTAGATTTCACTGAGCCTATTAGTAATGGTTCGTCTCGATGTTTATTGAACACAGAATCGATTGCTTCTAACTCCTTTTCATCTACAATCTGTGAATTCAAATTTAGTGGAATTTTTTAATGTTCGTTATCATTCCTTTGAAATAAAACTGTGTGTTTTCATTAATAGGTATGTACCTTTATTCCACAACCGTATGTTTCGACGTACTGTACATCTTTTGGATCGACTTTGGCTTCTTTGTAGAAATCTGTTATGAAGTTGGACAAACAGTGTACGTTTATATCTGAGAAAGATCCGGATCGACTTCCATTGAAGTCCGCGTTGCAGTTTATAATAGTGGCATAAATCCGTTTGGCAATATCGGCTCTTTGCAAATAATATACAACAATTCCGTCACTTCTTGCATATCCGTCAGCTGGAGAATAAAATCAAACCATTTCAAGTTGAAATTATAGATATGCAAATAAGTAAAGAAGTATTATATTGTTAGCAACATAGTGTTAGGAACACAATTATTTAATTACTCGTTATTTTGTAACCTATTAAGATTAATTATATGGTAATATAACATTGCGTTAAGCTTCCGCTTACGCTTATCGAGCCGCTACTTGTCATTCAATGTTCGGCAGTCTGTCGCCGATACTTGAATGACCCGGATGAAATTGCTGCTCGCGATTGTGTGCTTGTGATCAAGTGGGAATATATCTTATTAATTGATGTAAACCGTTATTTCTATATTGTATTTAATAAGGAATAATTGAATAAAAACACACTTGGTTGGTTACAAAATTAATTAATTTAATGTAACTTAATACGTATTACGGCTTTTACACCATCGTCAGAAGTGTCGGAAGGAAGTAAACTGCAAGGTATATATACACACAAATAAATATAACAGGTATAAAGGTTATAAGCTAAAATGAACTTAATTCTAGAATAACCTAAGTTACAATATATATATATATACAAGGTATTACAAATTTGAACACATTGAAAGGGATAAATAACGGTAAAAGGATTAAATGAATGTTATGTTTAGAAGCGGTGATACCTTAAGGTCTAATTGTTCATTCTTAAGAGATTCACCTAGTTTTATAGCTTTGTTTATTTCATAGGCTTCTAATACATTCATTCTTAATCCTTTCTTTACAAAATGTAAAATATTTAGGGAATCCAAGGATATTATATGGTTGTTCTCTATCAAATGTTTGGCGACATTAGAGTCGGTCTTTCCTAATCCCCAAGATCTGACATGTTCATTGAATCTTATACAGAAACTACGACCTGTTTGTCCTATGTAGATAAAGGCACAATTGCTACATTTTATTTAATAAATTCCGCTGTTATTCAGCTTGTCATTGATATTAAGTTTATTATTTACTAGTAAATTGTTTAATGCGAATTTATTATAAAAAGCAGCGGAAATATTTGCATTTGATAATTGCTTAGAAATTTTATTGCTGATATGGTTAATGTAAGGTATCTTCCTATACACTTTAGGTTCCGTTGTAGGAGGACCTGTGTATAATATTTTCAAAATCTGCTTATTTTGTCTCCTATGTAGCAAGTCGATCCGGATCGACTTCCATTGAAGTCCGCGTTGCAGTTTACAATAGTGGCATAAATCCGATTGGCAATATCGGCTCTTTGCAAATAATATACAACAATTCCGTCACTTCTTGCATATCCATCAGCTGGAGAATAAAATCAAACCATTTCAAGTTGCAATGTTATATTACCATATAATTAATCTTAATAGGTTACAAAATAACGAGTAATTAAATAATTGTGTTCCTAACACTATGTATATAATACTTATTTACTTAATTGCATAACTATAATTTCAACTTGAAATGGTTTGATTTTATTCTCCAGCTGACGGATATGCAAGAAGTGACGGAATTGTTGTGTATTATTTGCAAAGAGCCGATATTGCCAAACGGATTTATGCCACTATTATAAACTGCAACTCGGACTTCAATGGAAGTCGAACCGGATCTTTTTCAGATATAAACGTCCACTGTTTGTCCAACTTCATAACAGATTTCTACAAAGAAGCCAAAGTCGATCCAAAAGATGAACAGTACGTCGAAACATACGGTTGTGGAATAAAGGTACATACCTATTAATGAAAACACACAGTTTTATTTTAAAGGAATGAGAACGAACATTAAATAATACAACTAAATTTGAATTCACAGATTGTAGATGAAAAGGAGTTAGAAGCAATCGATTCTGTGTTCAATAAACATCGAGACGAACCATTACTAATAGGCTCAGTGAAATCTAACTTAGGTCACGCCGAAAATTCAGCATTCATGGTTAGTATCGCTAAGGTGATTATTGCCATGGAAACTGGAATCATTCCTGGAACTATAAACTACAAAACACCAAATAAAAAGATTCCATCTTTGATCAACGGCAAGCTTCAAGTTGTTTCCGAAAATAAAGAATGGACTCCATCTCTAGCTGCAGTTAATGGATTTGGATTAACAGGTGCATTTGGACATATGCTACTAAAGCCGAATAATCGCGTTAAAAACGAAGTACAACTGGACATACCAACGCTCCATATATTATCTACTAGAACCGAAGAAAGGATGAAAGAAATAATCGAAGATGTAAGCGACAAATTTTCAAAAATTAATCAATACGGAAAACAACGAGTTCAAAGTTAACATTTCTTATTGTTCATAGATCAAATTGAATCCAAACATCGACCCTGAATATTCTCGATTAACACATGATGTTTTTGCTACAACAATACCAGGACATTTGTCCCGAGGATATGTTATTCATGGGGAAAATATGATAAGTGGACAGAAGGTACTTTATTCGTACAGATTTAGGCACTTTTATTTATTTTAACTATTAATCATTTTCAACAGAGTTATATGGGAAGCAAAAGGCCAATTTGGTTTGTATATTCCGGAATGGGCAGCCAATGGAAAGCAATGGGCAAAGATTTACTAAAGTTACCCATTTTTGCCCAAAGTATAGAGAAATGTCACAAAGTTTTGGAAACAAAAAAGCTAAATTTGAAACGTATCATTACCGATGACAATGAGCATATGTTTGATAATATTTTGCATTCTTTCGTTGGTATTGCTGCGATTCAGGTACAAATTTTGAAACTTTATAAATGAAAATTTGAAATTGTTATATACAAATTAATAATCTATTAATTTATATTATATATTATATGTATATATATATATATATATATATATATATATATATATATATATATATATATATATATATACATATATATATATTTATATATATATATATATATATATATATATATATATATATATATATATACATACATATATGTATATATATCTTGTAAACATGAAAAATTTCGAACCCGAGATTTCACGGATCTACACCTTCCTTGAATTTAATTTGGCTATTTTCGGAATGAAGTCTGTCTGTAAACGCTCTAGAGCCAAAACTGTCGAAAATATAATTATGAAATTTTAAACTTCAGATTTGTATATGGTCTGGATGTGCACCTCCTATTTTTGAAAAGAATATTCAAACCAGAAGTGCATGTTTACTCTATACATTATTTGCTATGTATAGGAAGATACCTTACATTAACCATATCAGCAATAAAATTTCTAAGCAATTATCAAATGCAAATATTTCCGCTGCTTTTTATAATAAATTCACATTAAACAATTTACTAGTAAATAATAAACTTAATATCAATGACAAGCTGAATAACAGCGGAATTTATTAAATAAAATGTAGCAATTGTGCCTTTATCTACATAGGACAAACAGGTCGTAGTTTCTGTATAAGATTCAATGAACATGTCAGATCTTGGGGATTAGGAAAGACCGACTCTAATGTCGCCAAACATTTGATAGAGAACAACCATATAATATCCTTGGATTCCCTAAATATTTTACATTTTGTAAAGAAAGGATTAATAATGAATGTATTAGAAGCGTATGAAATAAACAGAGCTATAAAACAAGGTAAATCTCTGATGAATGAACAATTAGACCTTATGGTATCACCGCTTCTAAACATAACATTCATTTAATCCTTTTACCGTTATTTATCCCTTTCAATGTGTTCAAATTTGTAATACCTTGTATATATATATATATTGTAACTTAGGTTATTCTAGAATTAAGTTAATTTTAGCTTATAACCTTTATACCTGTTAAATTTATTTGTGTGTATATATACCTTGCAGTTTACTTCCTTCCGACACTTCTGACGATGGTGTAATAGCCGAAATACCTATTAAGTTACATTAAATTAATTAATTTTGAAACCAACCAAGTGTGTTTTTATT